>OU975427.1:3251184-3851184 GCA_918857605.2 Philereme vetulata | reverse complement strand
GGACCGGTCTGACAGTTTTTTCGGATTTGGTTATTCATTTCACTTATTCAAGAAACAATTAGCAATTGTATATGAAAGTACACACGGCTAAACATCAAGCTATACATTTCCAGTGTAAGCTGACCTCTCATTCTACGAAAAGCCTACACAATGCGAGGTCAGCTTATACTGGAAATGTATTACTCGTGCTCGATAACTTGGGACCTGCTAGGAATGCGACTCCCCGACCGCTTCCCCTGCACTTCCCCGATGGCGCCCGTATTGTACCGTTCGCATCACTATTTTTTACTAGGGTTTTTAGTCTCGTACTGGCCTACGTCACGTAACGACGCGCTCTGGAATTTTTTTAGTTTTCGTTTGTGTTATTGTTTTGTTGTTGTAGTTTTTGTTGTTATAGTTTGTGTCATTGTTTTGTTGTTATAGTTCTTGTTAAGTGTTTTTGTTATCATTATGAAGGGTAAACCTTTGCATAGCGGAGAAAGAAACCTCGAGAAGACCGAGAAACTGAGGACTAAGAACAACCTCTAGAAGGCATAAATCCACTAAGCAGTGACGAAGATGAGATAATGTAAATAATAGATAAATTAAATGTATAAACTTAAACATTGTATTTTTATTTTATTCAAATAGTGTAAAAAAGATTAGATAAAAAGCAGCGTCCTCCCTGAGTAACATAATAAATTAGGTTAAAAAAACAAAGACGAAGCCGCGGGCGGCTGCTTGTTATGTTCCCTTTTTTGCGGGCGGTACAAACACGCCAATATGACGTCACCGCGCTCAGGTCCCAACTTATCGCGCACGGGTAATAAATATTTTATATATAGCTTGATGTGTAGCCGTGTATACAAATTACATCAATATTAATTATTAACAGATGTCATAAAATTCAAATTAATAAAACTAAAATATAACGAACATATCCCAAACATAAAGAAAAGACAAAAGAAAATTAATAAATGTCCGACAAAAATAAAATAAAATTATTACAATTAAGTATGTCACAGATTCATAAAAACAGCCTACACCTCAGAAAAATTCTATTTAATTATTAAATATCATAAAATCATCAATTACATAGAAACACTCCTAAAAAGTGTTTAGTTCTACTAGTTGAACGAGTTTCCAAAAAGTGAACTTTTTTGTAAGCTTTGCCACAAGCTTTTTTAAGCTGTGACCTTTGAATCTGTGTCGGAAAGGTACCAGAGAATTCATGGACAATCCCGCATATCCCAATAATCCCAATAGCCCGCTGATCTGGTGATGGATCTGTTCAAATTCAATTTGAAAATGAGCATATTTTCGATTGTGTTTTTGAATTCAGTTGTTATAAAAAAGGTACATGTTACATAGGTACTTTTCTGTAATAAATTATATTTATTATGAACTAACTGACTCGTCCTCAGCTTTGCACGGGTAGTTATTCAATAAAATTATTACCCTCCTTCTGCGCAGTTGGGTAATAAGTAGCCTATGTCACCCGGGGATAGTGTAGCTTACCAACAGTAAAAAAAAATTTAAATCGGTCCTGTAGTTTCGAGCCTATTCAATGCAAACAAACAAATCTTTCCTCTTTATAATATTAGTGTAGACTAGCTGACCCACCCGCGGCTTCGCACGGGTGGTTTTCCAATAAAACATTACCCTCATTTTGCGCAGTTGGCTAAAAATTAGCCTATGTCATCCCAGGATATAATCTATCGCCGTGCATAATTTAATTACGATCTGTTCAGCTGTTAGTCGTGTAAAGGTAACAAACAAACTAACAGAGTTATGTATGTATTATACATATAACCTTCCTCTTCAATCAATCTATCTATTGCTGAAAACTACATTAAAATCTGATGAGTAGTTTCACAGATCTAAGGTAGCAGACAGCGGAAGCGACTTCATTTTATAGGTACCATGTAAAGAGGATATCGATTATTAGTTTGAATTACAAACAGAGGGTTCATCAAAATCAGTTGACCGTTTACAAATTCACCCTGAACTCTTATGAATTTTAATTAGATGTACCTTTTACGACGTTTTGGCACTTTGCTTGTTTTTGGCGGTTCCATTCTAACACATTATAGATTTGCTAGCAGTAAATATTTTAAATATAATTTATTAATTTTGTACAAAATGTTATTCTATTATCCATTTTGATAATTTTGTTTATTTTATTTTTAATCTGATGTCATTCTATTGACATTTATTTTAAATAGAATTCAATCAAGCACTTTTTCCCTTTCCATTGCAATACAAGCAAATCACTGTTTTATTTCATGATTTGTTACAAATAGCTGATTATAATCACTGAATATATAATATTTCTATTACCAAAGATAATAGATTAATTAATGCAATTACTCAATTAAAAACACAATATTTTTTAATATTTGTTACAAAATTATACAGCTTTAAAATCACTTTTTTTTAAATCATCACTGATTGCATAAATCTATCCAAGTTATTGATAACACTGTTTTTGATACTGAAAAGTGTGTGCCAGAATTGGGCTGGTCTATGACAGTTAGGAACCAAGTTATTCTAGCTTCATTCAATACTCACTCAGTACTCACTCACACACTCACACTGTTCAGATAATACCTACAGATTTACCAAGTTATCTGTGAATTGAAGGGGGTGGCTAGTGTCTACTGAACAGCTGCAATTTGTATCTAGATTGGTTCTTGTTGGGATTAGTTCCAATTTTATACACCTGCACAGACAAGTTGGTGGCACTGTATGTACACAGATCACACAAATACTGAAATAGCAAGCACTAACCAACATGTACAAAAAAATGTAAGCACTAAAAACTATTACATAAAAATATATACCTACCTAATTATAAATATATTTTGAATTTTTTTATTGTAACAAGCTTTATTTTCAGCCAAGTCTGTCTTTACATAAAATTAAATACCTAATCTTTGGTAATAATGGATAAATATTTGCTACCAGTTATTTATTTATAGGAATGCTAACAGGGTTATTAATAAAAGATCTTATGGCCGAGCCTCACATCATACGAGAATACAAGTCACACCGACTCCGCTGGCTTGGCCGTCTACTGTGAATGGGTGAAGATCAAAGCGTAAAGAGAGCATATTTGGGCTGACCGACTGGCCGCTGATCGGCTGGTCGTCCCAAGTATCGCTGGAACAACAGGATGCAGGCTGACCTGCGCGACCTGGCAAGACAACTGGCAAGAGATGGCAACGGACAGAGGAAAGTGGAGAGTTCTCATACCGGAGGCCAAGACTCACTTTGGGTCCCTGCGCCAATGGAGTAAGTAAGTAAGTAACAGGGTTATTCCTTTAAAATTTTATTTTTTTGCTTTAGTAGGTACTTAAAACCTAATTTTGCATATACTTTTGTTAACAGAAATAGGAATATTAAAAGTAGGTATTTATGAAATAATACTAAAATACATGAGAAAATACAGTTCAACTGCTCAAATTAATATAAGTCTTGTCAGTGTATGTTATTTAACAGGACAATTGAGTTGAAACTTTGCATTAATATCAGGTTTTGATCACAATACAATATTTTAATGCAAGCTAATGCGTAAAGATGGAAGGTGGACAATGAAATGCTTTGAACCATTTTATATCTCTCCCCCTGAGTCCTCTATTGATAAGATGTTCAGGCATAACACAGCAACATAAACACTACATTTATTCTAAAAATTACCTTTCATCTCCATGTATATATTTGGCATGTAGCACTAAATTCCCTTTATTTTTAAAACTCAAATTACACCACGTACAGTAATGCGTTACGACAACACCACTGCAGTCCACCACATGTTTAGCAAGCAGCAATTTACTCTCGAATTTCCTACTACATTCACACAAAAAGAATTTATTGAGACTGCTTGTTAGGTCTAACGTAAGACCTTCGATTCTTATACTGTTTCGCGGTCTATTTCTCATTTCAAATGTGTTTTAATGTCCTTGAGCATTTGATGATGCAAGTAACTTAGGAGACTGCTTGTTATGTCTAACGTAAGACCTTCGATTCTTATACTGTTTCGCGGTCTATTTCTCATTTCAAATGTGTTTTAATGTCCTTATCGATGTTATTATCGAACAAACATGTAGGTACGTTATTAAAAAATTAGTGATAAATTATAATAAAAACACGAAATACATAACCACAACAATAAACAAATATGACTGACAACACCTGACAATGACAGTCGACAGACAGCGAACAACTTTCTCGATTTTTAATAGTGTTGTGTGTTCGTTCAGTTGATGAGTTTATCGATACTCGACATATGTGTGTTGTTAGAGGGGTTTTCACGGCTTATTCTAGAACTGCTTACAGATAGAGCTGCTCTGTAATAAGCGCGCTGAGCATTCTGTGATCTTAGGATAACAAAATAAAGTGGATTGAAGTGGAAATATATTACAATGTCAACATTATTTTTCGAGATAGTTGATAAAAAAACTCATTTGTGTTTGTTAACAAAAAGCTTATTTTTAGATAATTATCACAATAAAACACCACAAAAATACCATTATAAACAATCCTTTTCAGTGGCTTATCAACAGACAGAGCAATCGTTCCACAATAGATGGAACAACTTTTTTTAATCGAATATGCTATATTACAAACTGAAACGAGCAAACGGGTCATTGCCTGCGTCTAATACTTGGATTAAAATTGGTACTTTGGGAGAACACGTGGGGAGCTTATGCTCTCAATCGTTTAAAGGTGTTAAGAGCGTAAGCATCACAAACAATACTTATATCAATGATTAAGTGGCTGCGCTGGATAATTCAGGATGAAGTAGCCTGAAAGAACCAGAGATTCGGCCCAGAAAACTGGTGATGACTGATGAATTCCCAGAGAAAAAATATTGTGGCTCTTCTAATCTTCTTCCTGAACAATGCTTCCCCCCAACTGTCAATGCCATTTTGCCGCGCCTTTTGTACGGAAACGCTACAGTACTTAACAAAACCTAAAGCTTCTTGGTTCCATTTGTTGGAAGCTAAAGTAAAAAAATATATTATTCTTTCAAGTGGTCAATAAATTCCTTCTATCGATTAAAATTATACGATGGTTAAATAATGGTTACGCAATCTTTTACTTTTTTCTGACATTGACAATCTGAATGCACTGTTGGCTGTCTCCGATTTTTCACAGATATAAAAATTATTTCCAGAGTATTCTGTTTAACAACCGGTGATTTCCGAAACCTGTATAAAAGCACAGTGTGTCTTGACACTGAGTCGTGACGTTCCATTCTGTAACATTATTTTGATTTGTTACTGTCAGGCTCAATCGAGGCTGTCAAAAAGTGTCAACAAAAATAGTTTTGGTTGTGTAGAATCATAGAATGAATTTTTAATAAAAAAATCCTTTTTAGTGATATGTATTAATTAACAATGGGCAGGAACAAAATGATAGCGAAGAGCTGTCCAAAATGCGGAATGCAGGTAACAATAAATAAGTAACAGAACCAACAACCAGCTACTCTCCGCTCACTAATTGCTTTGTGCATATTAGAAAAAACCTGTATAGCAACATAATCAGTTTTAGTTTTTATTTTTTATTGTGTGGCGTTTACGCGTTTGCCTAGTTGAAGGAGCACTAGGGTTAAGTAAGAGCCGTGTTATTGTAATTGTGCAAGCATGTATTTCCATTGTAGGGTGACCGTACTTTATAAGTTACTAGTTGTGTGCCCGCGACTTTCTAGATCTCGACAACAGCGCCACCTACCTGGTCCAATTGTAAATCTAAACCATCCAGGGACCCAATCAAACACAAAAAAAATCATCAAAATCGGTTCAGCCGTTTTTGAGTTTTAGTAAAACTAACGAACAGCATCTGATTTTTATATTATACCTACCCACATACATATAGAGATTAAATTAGCTTCCGCCTGCGTGGTTTATTAATAAATAGTACCTTATGTCTCCATCTGGTTAATCTAATGCCTATGTGTATATAATCTACTTCTTCTTCTTCTTCTTTCGTGTTAATGGCTGTTTGACTTCTAAATTGTATTAGCCCAATAAAGAGCACCTTTCACACCCCTCTCTGTTGCCTGGTACAAGTCATTCCGGTTACAGGTGGTTGGGCATAGAGGACATGAGAGCAGGTGGGTCATTGTTTGTATGGTGGCCCTGCAGTGGCACTGGCTCCGGAATGGGTCAATGTAGCCCCACTTGCCTAGATTGTCTCGGCAGCGGCCAACTTGAGCGCGCAACTGGTTTAGGGACTTCCATATTGGCCACTGCAGCTTGTAGTCAGAAGGAAGATGCTCCGCTGGTGGAATGTAATAAGGAGGGGCAGTGTGATGGGAGGACCATAATTCAAGTCTCGCTACTGCTGGGCTTTTGTCCGTGGGATTGGTGGATCGGAGGAAGCTCTTACGGGTTTCCAGTCGGGCCGATGGTGGCTGATGGCCATACAGTGGGTGCCGGTCGTCAGTTTCCTGCTTACTTTTTCAACACTGCAAGCAACCTCACGCCGAACGCTTGGTGGTGCAATGCTTGCTACTGGGTAGAGCATATTGAGCGGGGTCGGTTTTAGGCAGCCTGTTATGATCCTGCACGTGTCGTTAAGGGCAGTGTCTACCTCCCTCGCATGGACAGACCAGTCCATGACAGACTGGGCAAGCAAATTCACCTGCTGAAAACGAGATACTATTTTCTATAGTATATAATCTATATTTATAATCTACTGGTTATAATCACTGTTTATTTGTGAATACGTAACAATCAGAGAGACTTACGTTCGATTTAATACAATTTCAGGTAGCGGTAGCCTCAAAGTCCTGTAAATGTGGGCACACATTCTTCGCGGCCCGCCGGGCTGCGGAGTCGCTGCCCGCTGTCGAGGATATAAAGCGACGCACGGGCCGAGTGCGGCGCTCCCAGCCTCAGTTCTATGACGCCCAGCATTATCAGAAGCAAATCAAACGACGGGTACGGCTTGTAGATAAATTAGACATAGTTGCTCATATCACACGTTTTTGAAGTAAAACTTCTTTACGCACGCTTGACATGGGGAGTACGAATTAATATTTTGAAAAAGAAGTTTTACTTCAGTCGTGTGTTCTAAAGCACACTCGTTTTTTTATGTAAACTCATTCAATTTAATTTATTTTCAGTCTCCCAAGAAAAGAGATATAACAATAGATGAGGATTATAAAGGAAAAGATAAAGAAAGTGGTAAGTTGTATTAAAAAATAAAAAAAAAACTAGGAGCCTTACAGTAGTCGCATATGTGTAACATCTGACCACCGCGCGCGCTCATTGAGCAAATCAAATAGCGCGCGCTTCCCCGATTTCCTGTTACACATGTCCGTCCCTTCTGCCAAAATCACTCCCACAAACAGAGAGGAAAGATATTACACATAAAAAAAATTGTGAGGCATTTAAATAAGTATAGGAACATGTGCGGTGGGGTATATGAAAATGAAAAAAAAAATTAAAAATGATTTATTGGTTTACATAAGAGTAAATACAAAGGTAACATATATATACAGATAGCCAATTTGTTACTAGACACTGGGGTACGAATAATTATATACAAATCTATAACAAATCAGGAAATTAGTACCTAAAGTATATAATAACCTAAGTAATTATCAGTATAATGGTGCATCAAAAACTGGACTAGATTTTCTGTATCCCAGTTTTTGACGTATATAATAGTACTATTTGTTTTATAAACCTAATCCCATCGCAGTTGGTAGACCTTTTGAAGTAAAACTTCTTTACGTACGCTTACTTGGGGAGTAAGCTGATGAATGCGTTACGAAAAGTGCGAACGGAAGTTGAGAGGGAGATATAAGTTAGTAAAGATAGATAGAGAGAGAGTTACGTTTCGTATATTACTGTAGGGGCAAGAGAGAGAGGTGTGAGCACACATTTTCTTTATCTCATAGCCAGTTGATTTGTCGCATATCTCCTATCCCAAATTAGCCTAAATTAAACAAACTGCAAAAACAAAACACTCCTTCATGCTGTATAATAGAGCTCATTTTGCTATAGATAAAAAAAGTATTTACGACGTTTCGTATTTTGAATCTACCAGTTTCGATTTACGAAAAAGTTCGGCTATTCCACAACAGATGGCAGGCAGCAGCAGAAAATAACTTATGCACTTACTGTATGCTCCTAGATGGAGCAAAAGAAGTTTTACTTCAGTCGTGAGGTCTAAAGCGCAGGAGGTAGCGGGTTCAATTCCCGCCGCGGTATAAATGTTTGTATGATCTACAGATATTTGTTCCGGGTCTGGATGTTTTCTATATACAGGGTGTTTGGTAATATACTGACGATATTCAAGTGACGGTTTCACAAAACATGAAAAAGACTTCTCGAAAAAAAAACTACTAGTTATATTATTAAATTTTAAAGAAAATCGACTAAGTTTAGGTGATTAATTCGATATACAACTTACTGCCTACTCTTGCAATCGACATCCAAAAATAAAAGTAATTTGATATCTCTTTCGGAAATGGCTGCGGGTTTCGGGTTAGAAAGGGACAACAAGAGATATCTCGAGACGTCACCAATACAGTATCTGTGGTTAGAGGGCAAGCATTATGCAATAGCACAACATAAGTTTAATAAAGTGTTTATTTTACAAGCCAAAATAAATTTCACATTTCTATGGTAAACATTTCACAAATTTATTTATTATACTCATCAAACTAACCCCTTTCATCTTTGTGCGTATATTATCAAACACTGTATATTATAAGTATGTATTTACAAAAAATGTATATAAGTATTCTATCAGTTATCTGGTTCACATAGTACAAGCTCTGCTTAGTTTTGGGGCTAGATAGCGCTGTGTGAAATTTCCAGCAATATTTATTTATTTATGTGGTGTGCAGGAGCGCGCGCGCGACGGCGGCGAGCGCTGCGGCGCGCCGGGCGCCCGCGCATCGCGTCCGCCGAGCGCGCCGCGCGCGACCCCGCGCCCGCGCTCCGCCCCGCGCAGCTCGCGCGCGCCGCCATCGTGTTGCAAGAGATTAATAGGAAGATGGCCACCGTCATGTGGCAGCCCCCCGCTAATTAAACACAATCAAGGTCTCAGTGGTGATGGACTGGACACTCGGCTAGGGGGGATGACGGGCGTTGGACGTAGGCGATTATAGTGGTGACGTTTTAAGCGTAGCTGGGTGTTAATGGGACTAGCAAGGGACCGGAAAGAATGACGTAATAAAGAAACCCTATACCCTACAGTGGGTGTAGACGTACTGAGATTGTAGATAATATCGTGAAGATTATTTCAATGTAGATATTTATCCGTATTAGGCAGAACTATTGGCATGCTCCTAGGAGGATAAGAAAGTGGCTGGGGACATAACTCGAACCCCCCCCCCCCCCAAATGTAAAAATAAGCTGGGAAGTGTTGAGTGCAGGTCACACAAGATTGGTCACTCTCTATTAGTGTCCGACCGTGTTACAGCCGAAACCGAACCTTCAGCCTTGCTCTCAGTTTAGGCCGAAACCGAAACTTACTTAAACATATTAACAGTTTATATTGTACATATATTGAAATGAAGTGATTTTTTCAAAAATTTATTTGCATCTACACGGTGTCCTTTAAATCACTGTTTTCCCAGAACAAACGTTGCTCAGATCACGGTCTAATAACTGTTTATAATACCTAATAAGAGAATAAAGAAAACAAATCTAGACCTTCTCAAACAAGTCTAACTTTGTTCAAAACTAACCGTGACATAAAGTTCATGGGTACGCCAGCCGTAGCGTATTACCTACTTCTTAAAGTTCGACCGAAACCGCTGTACCGCTCCTTAAGAAAGTGCGGCGAGGTGGAGGCCGAGGAAAAAAGAGCAAGAATACAAATGAGATCGATATTGTCGGATAGATCTTACGATATCGTAAACGATATGTTTATATTTTTAAGTAACTAAATTGTCTACAGATATTCTGACATAGATTCTGCTTCAACTTTATCTTCTGTTTCGCTATCGGAACTTGAATCAGAGTCGTTCTGCAAATTTATTATTAATGGATCGATATTAATATCAAATCTATTATCGCGATCCCAGTAATTTTTTTTTTTGGACATGTTCATCATTTCTGACATTTCTCCGCCGTGAACTCCGAAAACAATGTATTCAATAAGTTTATCTTTTCATCTAGAGAAGAGTTAATATGGCTATGGGCTATGTTGTTTTTAATATCAGCCCAGACTAACTCTATGGCATTTTGGCAATATTCGCATCACTTTTATATTCAAAGCTTTCTCTGTCTGCATTTCTTTTCTTAAAATATTCGGCCACTTTACTTAACGGTCTTGACATCACGAGATAGCGCTCGACCCATCTTTGGATATTTATTTCATGTGCGTCTGACATAGACAGTCCGGTACAAAAGCTACCTACCGCCGTGAGCGTTGACAGCAGACTGATGGATCTCATGGATCGGAACGGCCGATACTTCCCCCCGTCTCGCTGCGCGCATACCTCAGGCGCGGTACAGCGGTTTCGGTCAAACTATAGTTAGATAGGTACCTAGTAGGTACCGGTCAGCGCGCTGACATGTTGTAGGGCGTAACGTTAAAATAGACGTTTTAAGTTCGCAACTTTTTATATTTTTCAAAGACCGTTTTTTTTTTGTTTTTTTTTACCTTTTGATTGTATTGTGTGAATTTATGTGTGCTATGGTAGCAAATAAATGTATGTCAAGTATAAAGTTTTCGTATATTTTATTTTCTATGGAGATATGAACAGCGCTTCTAGCAGGAAGTATAGATAACTAAGTTATACTTAACTTTATAGTATATAATAGGTTGGGGAGAAAGTCTTTTCGCATTATAGTATGTATGAACTTGTAATAAAATCTCTTAGGCTATACTATGTATTTGTATCTGGCTGGTTTTGGTATCATTCAAAGTTTAAATTTTAAAGAAGATATTCCAAATTCAAATTAGGAAAATGTGTGATTTTTATTTGTTTTTCGTACTATAAAGATGAGTGAATCTAATGAAGAAATTCGATACATTTTAAAATTTTACTACAAAAAAGGTAAAAATGCAACGCAAGCCGCGAAAAAAATTTGCGTTGTGTATGGACTTAGTGCAGTGTCTGTAAGAGTAGCACAAATTTGGTTTAAGCGTTTTCAATCCGGAAATTTTGATGTCAAAGATGCACGTCGCTCTGGTCGCCCTATTACGGATAAAATTGGTGCCATTTTTGAAAAAGTGGAGCAAGATCAGTAGTTACGACGTAGCTGAAGAACTGGGAATTGACCACAAAACAGTTTTGGCGCATTTTAAAAAAAACTGGGTACACAAAAAAGCTCGATATTTGGGTACCCCACGAGCTCACTGAAAGAAACCTAATGAACCGTGTACTCATTTATGATTCTTTATTACGACGTAATGAAACCGAACCATTTTTGAAGAACTGGTGATGAAAAGTGGATCACGTACGACAAGAACGTGCGAAAAAGGTCGTGGTCAAAGGCCGGTCAGGCTTCACAGACTGAGGCGAAGCCCGGGTTAACTCGCAACAAGGTGATGCTGTGTGTGTGGTGGGATTGGAA
This sequence comes from Philereme vetulata, assembly GCA_918857605.2. Classification (NCBI taxonomy): domain Eukaryota; kingdom Metazoa; phylum Arthropoda; class Insecta; order Lepidoptera; family Geometridae; genus Philereme; species Philereme vetulata. Next base: position 3,839,656 of record OU975427.1, on the reverse strand, counting down.
GGGCATTATTCATTATTAGCTGTTACCACCAGGCAGGACCATCCATTCTGAACTTTACTGCGAACAACTGATGAGATTAAAGCAAGTAGTTGAGAGAAAGCGGCCGGAATTAATCAATAGAATATATATAATATTGTACAAAAAAACAGACAAAATAGGAGACACAAAGCAAAAAGTACAATGGCCGGTCTTATCGCTTTGAAGCGATTTCTTCCGGACAACCTTTGCATGGAGAGGATTTAGTTGAATGTTCTTAATGTAGCAAATAATGTGTTGTATATAAACTATGATCAATTAAAATTAAATTTGCAGTGTCCATAGGGCCCCATTTTACAGTGACGGAATGAAAAGGTTCGTCAATTTCCAAATATATTCGTTCAACGTATCGCGAGTGCATACTTTTTGAAACTTTGCTACAGAATAGACTGAATTTGAGAAAATAATGGTTAACTGTTCGTTAATAAAGTTCAAAATTATTTTACAATTGCCCGACGAGATAGTCTCAAACTAATTCCAAATGCAGGGTCTTATCGAGCTTGTCACTTCATACATACATGTAACTGATCTGATAAATATAGAAATTTAGCATATAAATTATAAAATTTAAGTACAACTGCTTAAGTATGTTCTGTTTAATAAATTATTCTTATTCTTAAATCTATACATGCTCGAGTTGATTAGTCCAGTCATATAAGCTTAAACTAGAAAGAATCTCGGAATTCGAGATACCCAGCTGTAAGTCTGTAAATACTTGTATATTGACACCCTTAAAGTTGTCTCAAAACCTACATATGGTAGGGTGTACGCAACTTTTAAATTTCAAGGTCAAAGGTCACAAAAATCGGTTTTTTGCGCTTTTTTTGTAAATATCTCATTTCCTATAGGTTTTTTGCTATTTGTATATATTATCAATATTGTAGAACACAAAATTCTCTACAAGTTTTGTTTAAAAAAAATTTTCATACGGTGAACCGTTTTCGAGATAGAGGGCGGAGAGTGCGCGGTCACAGCATCACTTCAGGTCAAAGGGAAAACGAGAAAAAAATCATTTATAAAAGTTTTTGAGAAACTGACAAATTTGGATGAACTAGCTGCAGCATTTGAGGAAGAAAATTGTTCGGCCCAGAGATTATTAGAGAGTGGACCTCAAACCTTATTGGCAGTCTATAATGCTCCGAAATCTGTGAAAAGGCTCGATCATCTTAGTTATATGCATAACGTCAAGTCTACAAAACTTAATAAACCTGTGCAGCTTTCAAATATTCCACCAACAAGTGCAGCTGCTCATCAACATTTCAAACGTGTATATTATCAAGTTCAAACTTGGTTAGGGCATGATTTGGAACCCCAGGTATAGGGTTGGCCAATGCGAAACTATTTTCTGGAGCCTGTCATGACAATTTTACCACCTGCTCCAGAAGATTTGCTAAATACAATTTTCTGCCACTGCAAGAGTGGTTGTGGTTCGCGATGCGGATGCAGGACAGCGAGCTTGCAATGCTCTTTAGCTTGTGGCCAATGTAATGGGCAAGCTTGTCTCAATGCTCTACCATATCAGAGCGACATTAACGAAGATGGAACCTTTGACCCCGAAATCATGGAAGAACTTGAGACAAATGTCGTTGAAGACAATAAAGAAGACCAGTTTGAAATTTACCAGCAGCCGGCAGACGACGATGAAAAGGAAGAAGATGATTAAAATGATAAATTGTAGTTTTTGTACTCTTTATTCCATTTTTTTACTTTTATTAAAAATAAATGTATTGAATGATATTTTTTAATAAAAAGATTAATTCATAATTTATTTGTTTTTTTTTCATCATGTAAGAAGGTATTAATATTAATTAGGTTAAAATTCAAATATAATTCCTATATTGTCATTAACAATTCTGCAATTACATGGGCAGGTAAATGTTGTTAAATAAATTAATACTGAATAATAAGTGGATAGGTTAGGAAAAAGATGATAAAATATAATATAATAGTTAATAAAATTGACAAATATTAGTATCATTGATTTATCGATAGTTCATCAACTATATATGGCGCGTTTTCGACCTGAGGCACCGGTTGACCTGAAGTGATCCTGTGACCGCGCGCTCTCCGCCCTCTATCTCGAAAACGGTTCACCGTATAAAAAGTTTTTTTAAACAAAATTTGTAGAGAATTTTGTATGCTACAATATTCATAATATATACAAATAGCAAAAAACCCATAGGAAATGAGACATTTACAAAAAAAGCGCAAAAAACCGATTTTTGTGACCTTTGACCTTGAAATTTAATAGTTGCGTACACCCTACCATATGTAGGTTTTGAGACAACTTTTAGGGTGTCAATATACAAGTATTTACAGACTTACAGCTGGGTATCTCGAATTCCGAGGTGAACTTCCTATAATGACTGGACTAGATTGCAAGTGTATATTTTCTGTGAGAAATATAGTAGATTATTAATCAAGGGGATAAAGAAGTGTCTTCTGTCGCGGGTGACGATTTAAATCGCGAGCGTAACGAAGGACTCGAGGTTTACTCCCGAGCGTAGCGAGGGTGTTAAAAACTTAAATCACGAGCGAAGCGACGAGTCCTGAGTGTAGCGAGGGATTTAAGTTAACCCAAGACTAAGACCACCAAGCTTTATCACCGAGGAAAATACTCTACTTTTCGTACCATTTGCGAAAAAATTAACACAATAATAATATGACATAATATAATAACATTAACTTATTTATAAAAATAAATTAAAATAAACTTAACGTTTATGTATTTGAAGAAAACAAAAACGCGGCAAATTCCTAGACTAATATTTTTTTGTCGGAAAAGCAAAGGCATCAAGCTCATACGGCCTCGTCGGTTTTCGTAATTTTATTTAATAATCATAACTGCATAATAAATGCGTATTCCTTTTTCAAAAAGATGTATAATGCTTTATATACAAACTCAATGGTGTAAACACAGATGTAGTTCAGTATAAATTTCGGTAAGTATTCCAAATTTAAATCACATTCTCCCTTAGAGGATGAATGAAATTCAGTACAATTTTCTTTCCCTGTTTTTAACAGATTAAAAATGACTATTGTTATGTTCGCTTTTTGTGGCATAGAATGTCACTTTTTTGAGCAAGTGGTACGAAAAAAACTTTTTTACTTTACTTATTCAGATCAAAGTTGTTTGACTATTTATCTTATCAAAAAGAATTGATTGATTCCTACATTACTGGTGCAAGCGAGAACCTACTCTAAGGTGACGAACCTTTTCAATACGTCATTGTACAAACCTAACATAAATAATAAAAATACAATAAATATTACTGGACATTTCATATAGCGCTATCTAGCCCCAAACTAAGAAGAGATATGTACTTAGATTTTTTTTTGTAAATACATACTTATAATATATAGAGAAACTACCAGACCCAGAACAAATATCTGTAGATTATGCAAACATTTGTTCCGCGGCAGGAATCGAACCCGCTACCTCCTGCGTCTCAGCCGGCTATCCACCCACTGCACCACGGAGGTCGTCTAATATAAATAAGTCCCTGTATTACACTAAATATAGTTCTGCATTTACAAAGCAATAAATGAAATATAAAAATGGGGGAGGCATATTATATGTCCCCAGCCTAGAATTTTTATTAAAAAAAAAATTCAAAATATATATAACACATGTGTACAAAACAAGGTATAAAAACACAAAAAAAGGTATAAAACTTAAAATACATGATATACACATGGGTGCAAATTTTGTAGTGCACTTACCTCCACTCTAGGTAAATACCTGTGTTGTGGAGATAAGTTCTCTTCCGTTCAGCAATGGTACATCTAGATATAAATGTAAGTGTGTTTTTGTATGAAACGGTTAAAGTGTGAGTGATGGTGATAGTTTGCGGGTGTATGAGTGTGATCGTGTCTTGTGTTGTGTGTGGTTGAGAATGCATGTTTGAGCATGTGTGTATTATGTGAGGGGGGTGAGTTTAGATATATGTGTGTATTAATCTACGTCTTTCGACCTGTACACTAGAGCCTGCTTGGATGTGTTATTTCTATTATATTCATGTAAAAAGCAATTTGAGTGGGTAGTTTTTGAAAGATAATGTTCTTCAACCAAGAAACTCTCAAATTATGGTAAATATCCCGTTTTTAGTAATAAATAGCAATTTAGTTGTGTACATACTTTATGTAATTTAGAATTATGTTTGATAATAAGTATAACCTATGTTTAAATAATAAACAAGAGACACCCGGATGGAACGAAGTTCCTTTCGATTAATTAGTGAAGGAATTGTAATAAAATGTTATTTTTTTATTATTAACAAATATAATGTAATATAAACTTAATCAGTAGGCTCAATTTTAGTAATGATTGGCTTGTGGTAACTGAAGTAGGAAACATATGTTTGGGATTCTATTTTATTTAAATGTCTTGAAAAAACTGCATCGATGGTAGTATTATATTTTGTTGTTGATCCTGTTGGATTATTATTTATTCTTAAATCAAATTCTTCCACTAGAATCTGTAGCAATGGTTTTGATTTTTCATTACTGAAGTTCATGTTAAAATTACCGGCCAAAACGGCAGAAACACTGTCAGGATTCATTATTATTATTTATTATGTGCAACAAACCTGTATACACTCAACAAAAATAATCGTCGCGACACCACACTGTTCAATGCGAAATAGAAAGAAAATAACTGACTGGCTTGTTTTCTATGAGAGAGAGAGACAGACAGAGAAACACGCGCACGCCGCACGGCTTACAAATATAGCAAAAAGTATCGTTACAACTTTTGGATCTTTTGGCCCCCTTTCGGCACGCGCGATTAGGAACTTCGTTCCAATACTTGTTAAAATAATTTGGTTTTTGTAAACTATTAAATGTAAATGTAAAATATATTTATTTGGTATATAAGACACATTAAACAAATAAATTAGACAAATAACTCAGTTGGATATACCAGTGTGTTAGACAGAGTACGTAGGTATCAATTTAAACAAAACATATTTAGTGATTTCCATACTAGGCATTTAATTTCATTTATACCTTGCGAAAATGGGTACAGTTAGATATCAACAGATGATAAATATACACATCAATTATACTATTTCAATTTCTTTATTTTCTAGATGACATCTCCTGTGAAAACTTGAGCGAGCGTCTTTTTTACATTAAGTATGCATTATTTTATGATTATTTTATAAAAATATGACGCTTACGCACGTAAAAGGTTATACCAGAGTCGGCGAAAGTGATAGGGATGGAGCTATCGATGAACGTAACACGTTAACACACTATATTTTTTTTTTTTAAATGTAAGAAACTAAAATACTGCCGGATACTTTTGTACAAAGGTCATTGGGCATTTTGTTCGGACATATGACCCACGGCGCACAAAAACGAAACAGGGCTAGGTATGTAGTTAAATGTATATGTTACTTAATGGTATGGGTCGCATTATTGCAGGATATGGGAGAACCGCAAAAAAAATTTTTTTAATTAATATTATAGCATTTTTAAAATAATTATTATAGCATTTTTAAATTATTATTATAGCATTTTTATAATGAACTAAGTAAAAACTATTGGCCTGACTGTAAAAATACTTTGTAAAACAGTTGTTTTGAACAATTTCCAGGAATACGAAAATAAAATCCATTTTGCGGTAATAATATTTTTATTCTGCATTATCAAAATCTATAGTTAATTCATCTAAAAAGGCTGCAGGCGCGTCTATCACGTCTTGATGCCTGGCCCATGACAGAAAGTATACGACGCTTACAACATGTGCACAGCTTCCGACAGTGCGACGGCCGTGTATACACGAGCAGTAATACTGTTGGATGCTATTTCTTCCAATATGGGTAGGATCTACTAAAATATAGGTGTAGTACTGCTTTGCACGGACGTGTCGTGACTGTATTCTGCCTCTTATCAATATCTTATTTTCAATCATTTCTTGGTGCCGGTATAGTTCGATAGTGTATACACCATCCTCACGCATGTGCTCGTGGCAATACGATCTTGCGATTCTCAAGTGGTATGATCCCAACGTAAACAATATTAATTCGTCAAATGTAAGCCGAGGAAAGTCATCAAAATCCGGATCATTGCCATCGAGTCGCACAAACGCTACTCTCTGCCTGTTTAAATTATGGTTAATCACATATTCTGCCATCTCATTGGGTTCATTCATTCGTTCATTTATAATTCTTATGAATTGTTCCGCATACATATGGTCCTCATATGGATGGCGAGTAGCATTAATTATGGCCGCAGTTATTTTGAAGTCGACCATCATGTTTCTCATGGCAACGTTAAAATATACATGGCGGAAGATTTTAAAATCTTTCTTGAATCTGCCGTTAATGGTTTCCACTACCCACCGGATCATTGTTATTAATCTAGATTTATTAGCATCTAGTGTCGTCAGTTGTTCTCCTCTTACTCTTGTAGGCGGCATGTGAGGATTATACCCGCATTCCTCAATTTTATCAATCGAATCCCGAAATCCACGATCCAATATAAAAACATCATTAACTCTCAAGAACCCATGAATCGGAGAAACTTCTTGCATCAGGTCACGCATAATGCTTGCGTCCGAAGTAGTCGCAGTGTAAGGCCCCGTAACATCTACTATGTAGCCGTCGGTACATACTATAAGGAAGGGTTTTACTAAGTTCCGAAACTTATGAAGACTGTAAGTTTTGCGCTGGAAAAGGAAATTCGAACTCTTTTGTAGATAAATATATGTTCCATCACATACGAGAATGGCCGCCGGTTCATTATAGTTACCACCAAAAAAATGGCTTGGAATTGCAAGATTCTTGGCCACCACATCTTCCCTAGTAATATGATTTAAGCCCAAATGCTGTGGAACAAAATCATTACTTAAGCATTCTCTTGCTATCGCCAACTTCCTTTCTAGGGTTCTCCTCGACATATTGAATTTAGTGGCTAATCGCTCATCTGGTTCACCGGTTCTTATTTTTGTTAAAAAAATTCCAAGAACTGTGGCAGGATGAACTGATTGATCACCCAGTGAAGGCGTTTGGTTCAAAATAACATTAAATTGATATTTTGTTAGTCCCGTCCAAAAGTGAAATTCATTGTCCTCTATTTCTTCAATATTTTCGCAATCAAGGTTGCTTCTTTGTTCGATACCCCATTTATATAAATTCATCATACCAACAACATGAGTACTGTCAAAGTTTTCGTGGGATGTAGTGTTGAGCAAGTCTACCCAATCATTCCTCATAAAATGAGCATTGCAAACCCGAGCTAATTCTGGTATATAAAAATTGTGATTGTGTAAGAGTTGGAACTTAGCATATAGTGGAACATTATGGGCCACTACATTTCTACAGTTTGTAAAAATACAATGTCTCGCTGTATTCGATGCTCGCTTATATCCTCTAGGCGTAACAAAACTAGGCTGCAATTGTACTTGATCTTGCACTGGTTGCTCTTCAACTGGCTGATCTTGTACTGGTATATTTTGTACTTGTTCATTTTGTACGGGTTGATTCCGTAAACGACGATCTAACCTTGACCAACAAGCATGGCACATGGCCCGTGAGCCATTAAAAGTAATCTGAAACAATTGAAAAAAAAATATATATTCCTCCATTTATCAAGAAGTAAAATGAGCCATTACATTGAGCAAAGCAACATTTGTACAATCAAGAGCACGCGACGAGTCATACACATACGATGACAGTGTAGTGTACTTACCTCACGTGGTATTATTTCTTGCAATAATAAATCTACAAGATCCCTTTGTCTTTCCAAAAAGAGAACTGTCAATATGTGTTTTCGTCGACGTAAAACAGATCGATTACACGACACGCAACTATTTTGTCTTTCCATGTTAATGTAAACCAATCGTCAAGCAAAATCAGGGGTCCATAAAACACGCTCAAGTAATCAATAAAATGCAAAAATCGGAAACACGAGTTTAAACGCACATATCGAAACGAAGGATGACGTACGACTGCGGGGCGGTCAGAGCGGGTGGGGCGCAGGCGGCGCGTCGCACGCGCACTTCGATACCTTACTGTTATTTTCTACCTGTCGAAAGTGCGAGCGAGAGAGACATACAATCTGTTATGCGATACAAACATTTTTCTTATGCTTGTACATACATTTTCACAATGCTGACAGTAAAATCTTTAGTTTTTAGTCTAATAGAATTATAGTTAGACTCACATACATACTGTTACATAACATTTTTCCTCCAGCAGATACATAAAAAAAATTTACATATTTAGAAAAGTGGAATTGAATACTTTACTTTAAAAGTGATTTGAACACTGTGCGCGAAAAAAAAAAAGTGGGTCAAAACCGCCCAATGATCTTTGTTAACTAATATTATATTTCATTACAAGATGTTACACGTACCTATTAATTCTTGATTGATAATGTCAACTTCTTTAAAATGTTCGAAGCTGTTGTAAAATAAGTAGGTATAGGTAGGTACTCGAAAATGAAACGAAATCATTATAACGACATGTAATCTTTATTTATTTATTTTAATCAAAATCTGATGAATTGTCACTGTCACTCGATGAGCTCTCCCCAACATTTATTATAAGTTCCTGCACTTCTATATTATCGAATGCCACATGAATTCCCCAATCCGACGCTATAATGTTTTGTGTTCTTCTCACAATTTTGAATGTTATTTGAATGTTTTTGTTGTATTTGTCTTTGTTCAAAATATAATAAATATATGCGATCGATATCATTACTTATTTGGTCACAACACTACAACTATCAAATTAGAACTGTCGTCGAGAAAATAAAGAAATGGAAATATTAAAGAATCTCCATAATCAGGAACAATAAATTATGAGCTTGCAATATTAAACAATGTCAATGATTATTAAACAAAAAATGTAAAATGTGAATGGATAACAAAAATTTCAAATGTCAACGAATACAATAAAATGTCAGCAAATACAAAAAAAAATGTCAACTAGCAAAAGTTAAACAAGATTAAATTTGAGGTATTTGTATGATTTGACCACTCTCCAAAACATATCTAGCCACCAAATACATCTAGGCATCGCTGCGCAAGTCGCCCTAAGTGTTTAAAAATTAAAATAAAGTAATTAAACATCCTTATACACACGTTACAACTAGTATACAATATGAATGCGTCTTTAAAAGGATTAACAGAACCTAGATATCACCAAAAAAAATTAAGTATTATACATAATTTTCTTAAGTATTATACTTAGTTTTATTAGATATTATACTTAGTTTTATTAAGTATTATACTTGATTTTATTAAGTATTATACTTGGTTTTATTAGGTATTATACTTAGTTTTATTAAGTATTATATTTAGTTTTATTAATTATTATATTCGCCAAATAATTATTATATTTATAATTTTATGCTACTATATTGTAGAATAAAGATATAAATATTATTATCATTGATAGACATTATCTAATATCATTTTACGTTAATACTACATGGCTTTTCTATGGACTTTCTCGTGCTTTTTCAAATTGCTACAATCAGTAAATGTTTTATCACATTGATTGCAAGAATATGGCTTTAATCCAGTGTGCGTTCTCATATGAACTTTGAGATTAGAGTTTGTACCGAATTTTTTATCACATTGACTGCATGTGTATGGCTTTTCTCTAGTATGTATTATCTTAAAATGTGTGAGCAAACCACTGCCGTTAGAAAATGTCTTATCGCACTGCTTACAGGCATATGGCTTTTCGCCTGTGTGAGTTCTCATGTGAACTTTTAAAGTACAAGGTGTAGAAAAAGCCATATGACATGTATTGCATGCGTGAGGTTTTATTCCAGTGTGGATACGCATATGTCCTTTAAGACTCGAGCTTGAGGAAAAGCATTTACTGCAACGATTGCAGGCAAATGGCTTTTCTCCAGTGTGGCTTCTCATATGTGTTTTTAAGCTTGGGTTCGTGAAAAATGCCATACTGCATCTATTGCAAGCATATGGCTTAATTCCAGTGTGTATCCGTATGTGTGCTTTTAATTTGGCTCGTGTTAAGAATGCCTTACTGCAAGTGTCACAGGAATATAATCTAACACCCTTGTGCGTCATCAAGTGTTGTTGCAAGCCTGTTCTCTGAGCGAAGGCCTTCCCACAATTGTCGCAGATGTAGGACCCTTCGCCGTGTATTTCCGAATGTTTTTGTAGACATATTTTGGTAGAAAATGTTTTATCACATCCATTGCACGCATAAGGCTTGGCTTCACAGTGAATTCTTATATTGTGCGCATTTAAATAGGTGTTTGTAGAGAAGGACTTGTTACACAAATCGCAAGTATATGGCTTTTCTCCTGTGTGGAGTTCTAAATGTTCTTTCAGCCATGCCTTTGAAGTAAATGTCTTTTTACACAGGTTGCAGGGGTAGGAAGAGCCGGTTCTACCTGCATGTGTGTGGACTTGCATGTGCTGTTGCAAATATTTCTTTTGCGAGAAGATCTTTCCACAATCGTCACACTTGTAAGATTCAGGGTGTGTTTTGTTCATATGTGTTTTTAGATCCGATTTTATGGAGAATTTTGCGTAGCATTGTATGCAGGTGTAATAAGAGTCATCTGGATGAATTCTTGTAAAATGTGCTCTTAAATAATAGCTTTTTGAAAATTTCTTATTACATATTAAGCAGATATATGACTTTTCCTCAGAATGAACTTTCATATGCTTTAAAAAATTATCTCTCATCGTAAATGTTTTACTGCAAGTGCTGCAGGTGTATAGCTTTTCTCTTTTATGGCTTCTCATATGTACTTTTAAGTGAGATCTTTCAGTAAATGTCTTTTTGCAATCGTTGCATGCATATGAGTTTTCTTTATGTGTTTTTATATGACTGTCTAGATTACTTTTTGTCTGTAACTTTTTGTTGCACATGTTACTACTGTGATATGAATCAGTATTTATATTGGTTAGTATGCTTTCCATTTGAGAATGCTCAGTTTTCGTTAAAATTTCAACTGGTTTTATGTAATTAAATATACCGTCTTCATATTCTTTCTTTACAGTGACTGGATTTACATCAGCATCATTTAAATCATCTAAAGATTCCAGTTTTGTGGCGGACACGGATAGGTTCTGTTGAATTTCTTGATTATGTATTACAGCTATATTCTGCGGTACCTGAAAGTTAAAACTGTGGATTGAAGTTCATGGGATACCTTCACGGGTCTGTGTACCTAACTGAGTGAGTTGTGAGCCTATTAGTCTTTTGACTTTTTAACCAACTTCAAAAAAATAGGAGGTTCTCAATTTGGTTGTATTGTAACTTTTTTATTTATGAAGTTATACTTCTCTTGGTTCAGAAAAAAATATGAGTAAAATTTTTAGAATGCGTGCGCACACCGACAGCCAAAAAGCGACATGATGAAGTTATCTGATAACTGTCTCTCAAGTTGCCGTGAAAACTCATAACAATATTTATTAATTTATCATTTCTTATACAAACAAAGAGTTGTGGCATTAAGGATGAAATCTTTAGCTATTTTTAGTGTATAATATCTTTCCTCTCGGTTTGTGGGAGTGATTTTGGCAAAAGGGACGGAAATGTGTAAAGGAAACCGGGTAAGCGCGCGCTATTTGATTTGACCAATTAGCGCGCACAGTGGTCAGATGTTACACATCATATGCAACTACTGTAAGGCTCGTATTTTTTTTCTGTTACGCCAAAGAAGTATAGCTTTTTACGTGCCTACATAAGTACACACACACTTTTTTTTGTATATTTTACTAGCTTGACATAAAATTGCATAATGCTAACTTAGAATAAAAATAAACAATGTCCAACCTGCTTAGCTAAAAGGTCTGTTAACATTTTTTCAGCTTTTTGACACTTTTCTGAGAAACTATGACATTTCTCCAACTGGGAACGGCACTTGTAGCAAATCGTTTGGGGCCTCCCATCTTCTGTATGGAGCTAGAACAATAATAAAGATATCACAAGTCATATAGATAGTCTTGACCCCACACTAGAATTTCTCTTGTAAGTGTTAGAAATTATGAGTACATGTGTACTCCAACCATTTGACCAATCAAAATCAAAAATTCTTTATTTTCTCTGTCATGTTTTACAATAAATGGCGCCCTACTTGCCAAACTAAGTTTGTGAAAAACTTTTATCTTGGCAATAAGTGCTCTTACTTTTGGTTATGTCTACTTACAGAGATGTGAACTGAAAACAAATTAAGTATATTCAGTACATGAATTATCTAATTAAACATTACAGTTACTATTGATTTTATTTTACATTTGTAGACAAGGCAGGCAAAATCACTCGTTATTAATTTTCATAGGAATTAAGATTCACACTATTCCTAATTAAATAATAATGGTGTGTGTTTATGAGTGTTCGAATGAATGAACCATGAATACATTTGTCCCATAAGGAGAATCAAATAGGCACTTTTAGCATCACACAAACTCGACCAACATCTGCAAAAGTTTTTCTTTTAAAATTGGAAGAGACTGCAGCGTTTTATTCGCATTTGAATAGTTTGATTTATTAAATTTAAACATTCAAATTATTATTTTTATAAAGCTCTGCTGCGAAAGAAAGAAATTCATTTTAAGTTTTTTTTTGTTGTACCACCTTGTTACATGAAATTTTTTCAAATATTTCTTGGAGTCCGATGTTTTCAATGCGATGCATTTTAACGTTGGCAGCTAGGCACACTCTGCAGACAGGAGGAAACATTTTTCGACTGAAGTTCAATTATTTTCTTTTCTGTAAGTGCAAACTGCTAACACTATATTTATGTCTTGCGTTGACTATACAAACGCCACGAACGAAACTATTGAAGAATGCAATAGATGGGAATTTATTTTTGTTTTCATAGGTCATAGAATTGAACCGTATGTTTATTAAATTTCGCGAATTTATATTCACATTACAATACAATCAATCAAATAGCACAAAAATAAACAACAGTGCTGCCAGCACCTCAATCAGAAAAAGGCCGACTTTTGGCACGAAAGGTTGAAATTTAAATAAAAAAACGTTATTTAAATAAAAAATATAATAAAATGGTTTAAAAAACAAAGACTGGACTGTCTTTACTTATATTTTATTTTAGTACATAACATTTCTGGTGATGCAGATGGCTCGAAATTTATATACCACCACAATTTTCTATGCCTGCAGTATTATTTATTAGACAAGCAGCTACATACCGTCTCCACAATGAGACGAGTGCGCTTTTCAGTTCTCTTCAGCCGTATTCCAAAACGCAGTCGAAAAATAGTACTGGGTTTAAACCAGGTTTATACCAGAAACTACTTGTAGTTTACTAAAAACACGCTCAACACTCGCGTTTGAAAATGGGAGGATAATATTTATATTATTTTAATAATAGCGGGCAAAGGCCACAAAAAAGCCGATGGCTGTCAAGGGCCGACATAACTTCCCAAAGGCCGATAATCGGCCCCCTATTCCCCCTAGGGGCCGAACTGGCAAATCTGTTAAACAAACAAAGAGAGGGGGGAATGTTTGACAACTTTCTTTGACAGAATTGACAGAATAATTTGTAAAGTGAGTGAGAGCTAAGTAGAAAAAAACTAGTAGTGAGACAAGTTCTTTTTTATTTGGAACCTAAAAAAGGGCTTTGTCGCAGGAAAACAAACAAGTTCCTTAAGAATGCACATTAACCACGGACTTCACATAAACCGAAGTCCGTGACATAAACAAATCAAATCAGTAATATCCGCAAAAAAAAAACGAAGTTTTTGAGATTGTTGCACGGATTGTTGTATTTACGGGTTAAATTAAAATGTCTAACAAAAAATATTATAAATCCTAAAGTTTAAACAATAAACTAGGTGTTCACCGTTATTTAACATCTGGGAAACGTAGGTATTTACGGAGATGTGAGCGGATTTATGTCATTTTGTCACTATGTGGCGTGGCGGTTCACGAATTTATATAAGTACCTATGACGTGTAAGAAGATAACGTAGCGGCTAAATTGTGATAAATGCATAACATATAGTGACATCTGTTGTGTAATCATATTATTATGTCGTAATTGTTTCACGTCATTATAAGGCAGAAATTTAAAAGACACCTTGCTGTATGATATATCTTTTTGATATCCTAACATTTATTCATGGAACATGCACTTAAACAAGTCAATGTAGGTACGCCTAAACCCCAGGTGACCTTATTACGGAATTAAAGGCTTTTATTGTAATTACTTAATTATCAAGACCTGCAATGGTAGTACACCGCATTCCATTTTTAAAAATTATATTATATTATAAGTATTTATTATAATAATTTTTCATAATAGCTTCACTAATTTCGTTCCAGCCAAAACATACCTGGAAGAGATCGCTCTCAGCGATAAGGCCACCCGATGTATTGTCATTTAGTAGTTTAATGATGTATTATTTCTGTGTGTGGTAATAAGAATAACAATAAATACTTAATTATCTTCTTATTTTGATGTTAATGAGGTTCAGAACATCTAATCACGTAGGTCTGTGGTTCAGAAGTTACGTCCATTCTAACAAAAAGCATTCGAAGTTAAGACAAAATAAATATAGTTAAAGTAATCGGATTCGCGTGAAAACACTACAACATTATAATCAGCTTAGCGCAAAATCTTGTTAGCAGATAGAAGTTATATAAACAGAAGGTAGCTTAGAAAACTGTCAGTCTTTTCATCATGCGGTGGACAGTGGTTCTTCTGTGCACAATAATTAGTGTTGTCAATGGGTGAGTTTCAAATCAAATCAAATAGTTATTAAATCAGATTTAGATCGTACAAGTTCGTACGAGCATTGCAAATTTAAATGCCTTTATGACAAAACTTAATGACATATTGATTCAAAACCCATAATAAACATTAGATGAATTCTGGCTGAAATCTCGCGAGTATCCCAAAACAAAAAAAAATATTCTTAGGGCGACTCGCGCAACGATGCCTAGGTAAACGTATTTAGTGGTAAATATAATAAGTATAAAGAGTTGTCAAATCATACAAATACGTAAAATTTAAACATGTTTAGTCGCTAAATACGTTTAGGGATCGTTGTGCCTTAATCTTTGACTACATAATAAAATAGTGCAATAACCAACTAACTTGACCTACAGTTTCATTCAAATTTCAGGTAACGGGAGTTCATGTAATTTGGTTAATTTTTGGGGTACAAATTGCTGTTATTTTGGATTTCAGACTTTCGCCTATATTTGTGTTACTAAAGTTACACGGATACCTAATAATTTCAGCACTGTGGGGTCACTGGTGTACCCTGAATTTTGTCAAAGTTCAGTTTTTATTATGACTATTAACTCAAAAACTATAAGAAGTGTACAAAAATTAAAAACGGAGTCTAAATGTACTGTATGTAATGAATCCCTTTCATTTGACGTCTCATTTGATCAGTTAGCCTCATTTTCATTTTTTTTACCCCTCTTGAACCCCAATATCTCAACAACCCCCCAACATTTTTAGCTCATTTAGTCACACCAAAATTGTGCCATCACTACCTACCTTACACTGCTACCTACCCACAGACCACTTAGATGTACTACGTACCTACCTATTTATTAAATTTCACGATGATCGGATCAACGCATCGAAAGTTATCCTTTGACAAACATACATACATAGTACATACAACGCTGATTTGCCCAAGTTGATTTAGAGATGTCGCTTCGCTTCATCAACTACCTGCTCTAATCTAATTTATATTATATGACACGTTTCTTCTAAGTATAATGTGGTTTAATATGTTTTATTTTTAAATTTGTTATGACATCCTCAATGACATAATTAGGTAGGGTACCTACCTAATTATGTTTGTAAAATGTATGTTAAATACATTGTTTGTTCGACATTTTATTATAATCTAATGCTTCGTTTGAATAGCTTCGGTTTTTTTATTAACTAGCCTATAATATATGCTGTCTCACTGCTGGACAAAGGCCTCCCCCCACTTATCTCGAACTTGTACCAAATCCCGCCAGTCCTTATAAAAAGCGTTCAAATCATAGCGCTACTATTTCTTAGGCCTTCCACGATGTCGCTTTCTTTAGGTTTCTTCGGTTTAGCTTCTTAGTATTTTTAAATATTTGTGTACCTCAAGTAACTAGGTGAAACATACCTACTGATCTCTGATACCACCCATCCATAGAGATAAAATAGATATTAAAATCATTGCCACTGTTGCTATGATTTATATGATAATCTCTGACCCTTTAGCACTGAATAGACCTCGTATTAAATATGAACATTGCTGATAATTTTTTATGAACATCAACAAGGCTATTTCAATAAATAATAACTATTAATAGGTACGTAAAGAAGTGACACTCCCCGCCAAATAATTGTTCCCCGCAACGCAGCGGTAAGCCTAGTGGTAGAATGTATTGCCGTGTCGACGTCAGTCGCTTGTCGCTACTGTATGAACGTTTTAGATGGTATGGCTACGTACCTACTCTAAAACTTGTATACTTACTCAGTGGCGGATTTGCCCTAAGGCCCTAAGGCCCGGGCCTAGGACGGCCAGATATTAGGGGCAGCCAATCGTGACAAAAAGTTCACTGATGTTATCAAGAATGTGATTATATTTTGAGGTACGGGACCCTAAAAATAATTAGTAATCAGCGATTTTTCACTCGGGTATTTGAATGGTGAACGGATCAGTAATAAATTATTATTAATTTCAATGATGAGTATTTTATATACTAGAATATCGAGAAGAAACAGGGCCGGCTTGTACTTACAACATAGCCGAGGCCTAGGGCGGACAGGACTGCAAATCCGCCACTGTACTTACTATCAATCAATCTAGCGAATAAAAACAAATATACCTAACAACTTAATTCAATGTAACTAAATACCTAACTACCTATCGTTGCAAATTAATGCGAAAAAAACATGAAACTGGCTATTCGGTAAATTTAAACCAGTTAAAATGTACGGAAAGACATTCAACGTTTTGTTTTCATTAACTATGTACTTGTACCAATGTTTCTATTGTCCAGTCCACGCTAGCTAGAATGTCATTTTACTCGTTTCTTCAGTTGAGAAATGTTTAAATAACGATCGTGAACATGCACAAAATGACATACAGACATAGTCTTTTCCCTGTCCCTGTTCGGTTGGCTTAGGTTAGCCCTACGGTAAATTCTCACACATACAAACCGAGTGCGGACAGGCCAATACGCCTGTAGAGGTAATAGGTACCTCGGTAATTAAAACTGTTCGTTTGTATGAAGCCTGGTTAACTTAACGATTAGACGAAGGTTATGTTATTTAGACACATACCGATTCTAGACTAGACCAATTTAGTAATGGCAATATTTCATAATTTTATATCCGTAACTTTCTGCTGCAGTTCTACAAAGTTTTTAATCTTCGTTTCCTGTAACATTTTCTCAACCCCGGCATTTTGTTTTTGGTATCAAAATAAAGCCTGATCTATGGTTTAAACAACTAAAGTCCAATGAATAAAATCGATCCAGTAGATTTTACATGCCAACCTTTATTTTGGTGCTTGCAGTCGTAAATTTGATATTTTGAAATACATATTTCAAAATATCAAATTTACGACTGCAAGCAAGCATTGGACAGTGTGTGGCGTTCTACATATCTACATCACTAGTACGCAGGGGCATCCCTACGTAAGATGGTAGATCTGACACTGTCAGTTGACGCGCGGTTGGAACTTGGGACTTTGGGAAAAAGATTATGTTTCACATAGTTATCCATTAATTATCTTCCCTAGCGCTGGTTCCCTCATGACTCATGTACTTACCTAGTTTAAGACATTGGTAATATAGTGTGGTTCACATTAACACCGTCGTTTCAATTCTTCGACTTGGGTCGTCGCAAAACTCCCACATTGGTGACCTCCGACTGAAAAACGTTTGCTGGCTCTCCTAGGCAACAGTTTTGCTAGCTGCTGAAGGCGCAGGAGTCAGCGCTACCATCCATCTAGCCTGATAAAATTGTCGACGAATCTGCAATCACGCCGATTCCACCTCGGCCACTTTGGTCGCATATTTCGCCGCTACCGCTACAGCGCGGCCGTTTGTGCTCTGACGGGGTCATGAACGGTGGCGCCCGGAATACCTTCGAAGCTGCATTCCAGGAAGACCTACCGTGCTATTCATCTTGCGTGTGCGTCGGGTGACAATTTACCAAGAAAGACTGCCATCTGCTGGACTTAATGTTCTTCTGCCTACCATCAAAATTGTGTGCAGGAGTTCGTGTGTAGCGTGTTTTCTAAAATAGTTGTGTACAATCAGTGCTAAAAGTTCATCTCTCGTTTGCTCGCATCGGTTGAGGCTATTTTTGTGTGCTGGCATTGCTTGCGTGCACCATTCACAAAGGCAACATCAACGGATCCCTCTTGTTGTATCATGCAAGTTTTTATACAGGACTTTTCATTATTTATAAATGTCATAATAACTTTATATAACATTTTCTAACATTTTTTTTTCTTTGTTAATCTCATTAATCCGACTAGTCTTACAGTACAGCAGTAGTAATCTAGCACGGACATTATACCTAAGGATATTAGCTGTGTATTTATAGCAGGTGTTCTAATAACCTTGCTGGGCATATTCATTTTAGGTTAACTTTATGTCACAACTTGTTAAAAATTATTTAAACTGAAACACAGCTTGAGTTACTATTTTAACAGTGCTTGTGTAGGATAAATTAGTAGTGAGTTGTTGGGCTGGCAGGCATAGTTTAGGGTACTGAATTGCAAGTAAATAAGGGATGTAGAGTTACTGATAGAAACAAACCCGCATAAAAACTTATTTTTTAATTTTACTCTGTTATATATTTTGGGTTTGATGTTCTAATATTTTCTGGATATTCCTAATGGGCCCTGCCTCCCAATAACAATCTGATTTTTGGTTTTGGCCCATTGTTTGTCCAAATACCTTATTTATTGTGTTTACGTACTGCAGTGCTCGGGTGTGTGGTATTGTTGCTGGTGGTTTTGCATAAAGTTTACACCATGGCTAATGAGCAACTGCAGGTGCAGCTCCAGCAACTCCTGGCTGAAAATGCAGCACTACAAAAGCGGTGTGGACAAGGTGAAATTGAAGCAAAAGTGTGCAGAGTTGCAGTAAAACTGCCCACATTTTGGACTGATAAACCTGCCATATGGTTTGCTCAGGTAGAGGCCCAGTTTGAAATTGCAAATATTTTCGCAGATAACACAAAATACAATTATATAGTGGGGCATTTAGACCAAAAGATGGCAGGTGAAGTTGAAGATATTATCACAAGTCCCCCAGTTGAGGGAAAATATGAAAAATTAAAGGAAGCCCTTATACAGCGCCTTTCAATTTCTCAAGAGAAGAGAGTAAGGCAACTTTTAAGTGACGAAGAACTGGGGGACAGGAAACCTTCTCAATTTCTTCGCCACCTCCGCTCGCTTGCTGGGACAACTCTCACAGACGATAACCTCATACGCCAACTTTGGTTGCGCCGCCTTCCTCAACAAGCCCAGGCGATTCTGGTAGCCCAAGCTGACCTTGAGCTGGACAAAGTATCTGAGTTAGCAGACAAAATTATAGAGTTAGCCCCTGCACCAGTTGTTTGTTCTACATCCACATTAACCTCTACTTTTACTTTAGCTACATTAGCTCAACAGTTGGAAGATGTAAGCAATCAGGTGGCGGCACTGTCCAAGCAACAGCATCGTCCTTTACGTGACAGGTCAGCATCATCAAGCCGGTCCTCGAGCACTCCGAAGCGGTGTTGGTACCACCGGAAATGGGGTGCCAAAGCCGCTAGGTGCATCAGCCCTTGCGATTGGAAGGCGGAAAACGGGAACAGCAGTCAGTAGTGGCGGCAACTGATTGCCCTAACACCGGCCGCCGCATATTTGTAACGGACAAAGAAACCAAGCGCCGGTTTCTTGTTGATACCGGGTCCGACTTATGTTGTTTTCCGCACCGTTGGCTCCCATCTCGCAGAGATGCTACTAAATATGATCTCAGCGCGGCCAATGGAAGTTGTATTCAAACTTTTGGTACAATTAACCTCAAATTAAATTTAGGTCTTCGTCGGGATTTTGCGTGGCAGTTTGTGATAGCTGATGTCAGCACAGCCATTATTGGCTCTGATTTTTTAGCATTTTATCACCTCTTGCCTGACTGCCGCAATATGAAGTTGGTCGACGGCACTACTGGATTGACTTCCATCGCTTCTGCGGCTATTATTGATCAGCCTAGCGTACGAGCAGTAGCTACTGGTAATTCAATTTATACTAAGCTTTTAGCCGAATTCACAGATATTTCTCGACCCCCCGGTCTGCCTAGAATGGTTAAGCACGACACAGTGCACTACATCAAGACCACAGAGGGTCCTCCCGTTTGTTGTCGTCCCCGACGCCTTGCACCGCAAAAGCTTGTGTCTGCTAAAAAAGAATTCGAGGATATGGTAAGATGTGGGACAGCTCGGCCATCAAAAGGAGCATGGTCCTCTCCATTACACATGACCATAAAAAAAGACAACACCTGGCGTCCTTGCGGTGATTATCGCGCCCTGAACGCCAGGACCATACCGGACCGGTACCCAGTTCGGCACATCAACGATTTCGCCCATAACCTCGCTGGTGCCAAGGTATTCAGTACCTTGGATCTGGTCAAGGCGTATCACCAAATTCCGGTTTTTGAAGCGGATATTGCCAAAACGGCTATTGTGACACCGTTTGGCCTTTTTGAGTTTCCCTATATGACCTTCGGGCTAAGGAACGCTGGACAAACCTTCCAGCGTTTCATCGATGAAGTCACACGAGGCCTGGAATTCTGTTTTCCATACGTGGACGACATCCTCATTTTTTCAAAAGACGAGTCTGTCCATCTTCAACATCTACGCATCCTTTTCAAACGATTACAGGATTATGGGGTGGTAATAAACCCTTCAAAATGCGTCTTAGGGGTCAGCGAAGTGGGTTTCTTGGGCTACCACGTTAGTGGTGATGGTACTCGTCCTCCTCAGGACCGCATCCAAACCCTTCTGGATTTTCCACCACCTGACACAGTACAGGGTATGCGCCGATTTCTTGGCATGCTTAATTATTATCGACGATTCGTTCCTCGTGCGGCACAGTTCCAAGCTCCACTTATTGAGGCATTGGTATCAACTAATAGTAAGGGTGCTAAACCATTTCCTTGGTCACCTGAGCTATTGCAAAAATTCGAAGCATGCAAAAAGAGTCTTTCCAACGCAACATTATTGCAACATCCAGTTAATGATGCCAGTTTGGGTTTATTTACTGATGCTTCCAACGTTCACGTTGGTTCTTGCCTCCAGCAGTTGATAAATGGCCAATGGTTTCCTCTTTCTTTTTTTAGCAAGAAGTTAACCTCGCAGCAAGCGCAGTGGCCAGCTTACTATAGGGAATTGCTAGCGGTGTACGAAAGTGTCCAACATTTCCGTTACATCCTTGAAGTTCAGCACGCTACGATCTTTACAGACCACAAACCCCTTCTGTATGCCTTTTTACAGCGTCGTGAAAAACTCCCACCTCCGCAATTAAACCAGCTCTCATTTATCAGCCAATTTACAACTGATATTCAGTACATCAAAGGTGAGGATAACGTTGTGGCTGACGCTATGTCGCGTATCGACATAGATGCCATCTCGTTGGAGCAGGATTATGAAGCCCTTGCTGAATCGCAGGCCTTGGACCAGGAACTGGCTAATCTTCTGCAAGATGGGTCTAGCCTAACTCTTAGCAAAATCAGCATACCCGGCAGTAATGCCCCTGTTTATTGCGACATTGCCACTGGCAAACAACGTCCATATCTGACCCCTTCCTTTCGTCGTGCAGCCTTCGACAAATTGCACAATTTGAGCCACCCCGGTATACGAGCTACTACGCGCCTGGTGGTAGAGCGTTTCGTTTGGCCGTCAATTAGAAAGGATTGCCGAGCCTGGTCTCGATCTTGTGAAGCGTGTCAGCGCAGCAAGGTTTCGAGACACAATTCCGCCCCTCATGGAAATTTTGACTTACCATCCGGCCGTTTTATGCATATTCATATTGATATCGTTGGGCCCCTGCCTATCTGTAATGAATATCGTTACTGTTTAACAGCAATAGATAGAGTATCGAGGTGGCCTGAAATTTGGCCGATGCGTTCTATTACGGCAGAAGAGGTAGGTGAGACTTTCACCAGAGAATGGATTCCTCGGTTTGGCGTGCCCTCGATTATTACCACGGACCAAAGCTCTCAATTTGAGTCGGATCTGTTTAATCGACTTTTGCAACAATTCGCCACCAAGCGCATTAGGACCACCTCTTACCATCCCTGTGCCAATGGAATGATTGAGCGGGTTCATCGGCAACTCAAAGCCGCAATAATGTGTCACAACGGCTCTTGGGTGAGATCACTTCCGATGGTCTTGTTAGGAATGCGGTCCGCGTATAAAGAGGACCTTAAAGCCACGGCTGCGGAGATGCTATACGGGGAGCCGCTAAGATTGCCCGGGGAATTATTAGCCCCTTCTTCGACACCGGGAAGAATCGAAGACCCTGCTGATTTCGTAGTACAGCTGCGACGCAAGATGTCGACTGTACGGCCACTACCAGCTTCCCATCATGGAGAGAAGTCTTCGTTCATATTTAAGGATCTAACAACAGCGTCACATGTTTTTCTTAGGGACGATACAATCCGTCGGGCACTGCAACCACCCTATACGGGTCCTTTCAAGGTACTGGAGCGTTCGAATGACGGTAAAACATTAACTCTAGAGATAAAAGGCAACAGAATTGTTGTCTCTATCGACAGGATTAAACCTGCTTTCATCGATCACACCGATCAGCAGCCGACTCAAACTACTTCATTGCCTGCTCGAGCTCCATCTGCTCATTCTGAGCGGCAAGTCACTGATGATAGTTTGCCATTAACGCCTAAGCTTTCAATTCCACAGAAACCACCTATAATTGATGTGCCAGTAAGGCAACCATATACCACACGTTCGGGCAGACGCGTTAAATTTAAGAATTTTGATTAAGTGTGTTATTTTTTTGTGTTTGTTATTCATAAGTTCATTATTTTTTTTTTATTTTTAAGTTCTTGTGTTACATCTTGATGTATCTTTCTCCGTGGGGGGGTGGTGTGGCGTTCTACATATCTACATCACTAGTACGCAGGGGCATCCCTACGTAAGATGGTAGATCTGACACTGTCAGTTGACGCGCGGTTGGAACTTGGGACTTTGGGAAAAAGATTATGTTTCACATAGTTATCCATTAATTATCTTCCCTAGCGCTGGTTCCCTCATGACTCATGTACTTACCTAGTTTAAGACATTGGTAATATAGTGTGGTTCACATTAACACCGTCGTTTCAATTCTTCGACTTGGGTCGTCGCAAAACTCCCACAAGTGTTACGGAAACTGCCGGTCTCTGTTGCACCACTACTTATCGTTAAAAATAACCTGCGATTGGCTGTGATCACTGGATCACTGATCAAAGTAGAGATCAGTGGCTGTGATCCATCGCCACACTCGGCCACACTAGGCGGTCTGGTAAAAAAGTAAAAGATGATTTTTATTGACGCCTGGAAAAGGCATTGTAAAAATGCTAACAATGACATAGGTGACTTTTCCTATCTGTCAGTGTCAAGCAAGAATTACCTCACCTCAACTCACCTCCCTTTCCTCTCATCTCACTCAATTTTCATTTCAATTCAGATCAGGGTTGCCAGATCGGCCCCTACGGGGCCGATTATCGGCCCTTGGGAAATTATGTCGGCCCTTGGCAGCCATCGGCCTCTTTGTGGCCTTTACCCACCAATAATAAAAATATTACTTACAATAATAAAAATAAGGTCTTGGGAAATTTAGAAATTCCTAAAAAATATAGCAGGAAATAGCCAATTTTTTCATTTACATGAACTAATTGGCTTACTGCTGGTTCTCCCATTTTATAACGCGAGTGTTGAGCGTGTTTTTCGTAAACTGAAGAGAATAAAAACTGAAAGCCGGACTCGTCTCAATACGGAGACGATAGCTTCTATAATGACTACCACTAGAGGTGGGCGTTAAATCAATTAACTGTTTTTATTAACAGCTTTCTGTTCGTCAACGAATTAACTGTTTTTAGTCCATGAAAAAAAGGTTGAATATTATACTAATAAATTACGTCAACGTCTTCGCAACGAAATCTCAGAAGCATGAAGCTTCATGTGATATTCCCATAGTTCCAATCCTTTCGCGCCTAATCATACCTTCTCACTCGCTCTTCCACTATAACACTTGAATAAAAATACGCGAAAACAGTTCTTATTGTTTGTGTCTTAGAATCTAACTTAAATTATTAGGTACAGGGTGCATGTTTTTGTATTTCGTTCGTTTCAATTGACCTATTTAATTTAAAATTCGTCACAAACAAAATCAGTGCGTTCAAGGCCAAAGTTCACTGCGGAAACTGCATCGCGTCAAACCAAATAAAAAGTTTTGATTTTGGAAACTATTAGCATTGAGTGATGTATGAGATTAGATTATGTAAACTTATGTTCCTAAACGTGAATTTAGGTGACACCGATTTTCAAAATATATGTAAATAATAACTGAAAAAATAAAAAAATACTGTAGGTACAAACAAAAAAAAAATACAAAAAATAGCATAAAATACAAAAAAACAGATTTGTATATAAAAAAACCACTCATGTATATGAAATGAAATGAACTTCTAAGTGCGCCTGGACGTCTATTCAGTAATAAATAGTTTGAGACCCAGCCTGTCCTAAGCCTGGAAAAAGTACGAAGGGAAGCTCATTTTACTTTAAAAAATCGTTAACATAATGCTTTTTTCTTGCTTAGTTAAGAAATTCCGAAAACGTTGAATATTTAAGTGATAGGCTAGCATAACTTTCAATGCATTAACAGGTCGTTAAAACCTGTTGACGAATTAAAAGCTTTTTTAACCTGTTGGCCATTGACGAAAAACAGTTACGTTAAATTAATATAAAAACTGTCAATGACACACCTCTAACTACCACTGCAGATATAGAAAACTTGGTGGTATAATAAATTTCGAGCCATCGTCGCCAGAAATGATAGATAGATAGATAACTCTTTATTGAATTACCACACAAACAAAAATAATAAAAAAAAAATAAGTACTGGGTTAAAATAAATAAGGCAATACAATGGGCGGCCTTATCGCTAAAAGCGATCTCTTCCAGGCAACCTTTGATATACGTTCTAAAATAAAATTTAAGTAAACACTGTTAATATATAAGTTATAATATAAGTAAAGAAGTTGTTTGTGTCCAGTTTTTGTTCTTTGCACCATTTAAATATAGTTTTTAGTTGGATAAAGTTTGTTTATTTCAATTTCGGCCTTTAGGGCCGAAAATCGGCCTTTTTCAACAAGGCTTACCGGCCTTTTTCTGATCGAGGTGCTGGCAACACTGTTTCAGATTTTTATGTTTCGTGATTTCGTCTAGCCTTCTTTCCTTCCACTGTCTTGACTTGACTTGAACTTTGTTTATAGATAGATTGTTGAGGGACTTATCTATAAAATAGCATGGTTGCGTAATTAATTATTCTACTGTTTATAAAACCAGTCAGAGGTAAGAAAACAGTTTGGTTAAAATATTTTTTTGGAGTACATACACATACAATTTAATATTTATTTATTGTCTACAATTTAGTTTTTTTGCTTAAAGAAACACGCGTATGTTCAGAAATGCACATTTTATAATTATTCTTGGCTTAGTATTGTTTCCACGAGTCCATGACTAAACTGATAAATAATTTTAAATATAATCTAATGTTCAGATAAAATTAGTATCAAAAGTACCTACGGTTTATATAATTTGTTTATGGGCGTGGCCTTTCTTTGCATCCTCTGTGGTCTCTAAGAGTTGGAATCTTCAATTGTTTTTTACTAATTTTGTGATCTTAAACCTTGTAGGGAATTATTATTGAGGTTAACTGTGTTACAAACGATTGTTGGTTTTTTATTCATTGTAAACTCTTGGACATCCATATAAATATGAAGTTACATAATTAAATATAAGTAAGTATAGAAATATAATGCTTACATTCACAACAGCACTGGTACTTAGTCTTTTTAGTTACCGTCAACCGTGGTCTTGCTAACACTACACTAAGTAGGAAATGTATTGTATTCATTCATAGACTTTGCTCCGGACACATTCCACTAAATAGCTTCAAATACTTAATGAAGCAGACGGATAGCTCTGATTGTGATACGTGTGGAGTGACAGAAGACCTATACCACCTTTTGGTGGAATGTGCCCGGAGTATATCTATAAGAGAGGAACTATTTGGAGGGTGCAAAGTCAACTAGCTCGATATAGGCCTATTTCAGAGCATTATATACAAAGCTTCTAAAAAAATGTTATATAAAAAAAACTCCGTGAGAGAGTCCTACTTGTTCTTGACTGGTCTTGTTTTAGGTTGAGTATAATAACAATAAATAGGAATTTATAATTTTTTTAAACAATGCTAAAATTACCTAACCTCTGACAAAGCTTCGGATATCGCCTTGTTCAATTATAACTAACTAGCTGACCAATCCAATAAAAAGTAGCCTAGGTTCAGCTGTTCCGGCGTGAAAGAGTAACATACATCCATACATACAAACTTTCGCGTTTATAATATTAGTAGTATAAATTCTAGGAATAGATAATTATCATTTCATCTATCCACTAGCTGACCAATCCGCAGCTTCGCACGCGTAGTTTTTCAATAAAAACTTTACCATCCTTCTGCGCAGTTGGGTAAAAAGTAGCCTGTGTCACCCGGAGATAGTGTAACTTCCCAACAGTGAAAGAATTTTTAAATCGGTCTATAAGTTTCGGAGCCTTTTCAATACAAACAAACAAATCTTTCCTCATTTTTATTATTGGTATAGATAACTCTTACTGAAATACCTATATACACACTTTGAGATAAACAAGTATGTAAGTTTATAAGAACAAAAATGTATTGACGACCTCCGTGGTGCAGTGGGTGGATGTGCCGGTGCCGGCTGAGACGCAGGAGGTTGCGGGTTCGATTCCCGCCGCAGAACATTGATTTTTATAAAATAAATGTCGTAATTCATTTTATTGAATTTTTATTTATTTAGATATAAACCGTTTTCCACCCTGAAGAGAAGAAAATGATTATATTAAGTCTAAAGAATAACCAATTAACGTGAACTCCCGTTACCGGTAATTTGAATGGAACTGTAGGTCAAGTCAGTTGGTTATTAATTTCGTGGCTCTATTTTTATAGTCAAAGATTACAAATAATTTTTATTTTGGGATTTATGGGAGACTCGTGAGATATCAGTTCGAGGCGAACCACTAGTATTAAAGAATTTGAACACTGTAAGTTGATATTTCAGGTCGCCCATGGCTTCCCTAGAGTACGATGCCATAGTGGTGGGCATGGGTCCGTCCGGCAGCATGGCGGCCGCGACGTTGGCCGTGGCCGGCAAGCGGGTGCTGGCGCTGGAGGCCCAGGACAGGATCGGGGGCCGGGTGCGGACCGTGCCTTTCGGGGACGGAACGGTCGAGCTCGGCGCAGAGTGGTCAGTATAGCAACACACATATGCCAATATACGCACCCATAGGTATACATACACTATTTTATTTATTAAGGAATAACAAGCAACTGGGAAACTTGGTCACTCACCAAACATCACAAGGAAAAGTTGAAACCATGTCAGAGAGGCATGGAGAGATGCTTAACAGGAATAAAAAAGCTAGACAAAGTGAGAAGCAGCTTAATAAAGGAAAACTAAAGTAGTTGATATAATTACCCGAATAGACCAACAGAAGTGGAGATGGACAGGCCACATGATCCTCGATCCTCAGGACAAATGGTGTAAAAGGGTCACTGGTTGGGACCCCAGAGATGGTAAACGCAATAGAGGGCGTCAACAAACAAGATGGGAGAAGACGACCTAAAACTTACAGCTGGACAACACTGGACAAGGGTAGCACAAGATAGAACCCAGTGGAAAGTGTTAGAGGAGGCCTATGCCAAGAGGCACACCAAACTGCGGGACATCCTATAATCAAATCTGAACTCACAATTGCTAAAAACCAAAGTTTGAAATAAATGGCTTATTAATACATATTATTATTAACTACAATATATACATATGTAAAGGTACAGCCTGTGTTAATATACGGTATATCATGTGTGAGATATTGGTACTGTAGTCCAAGACGTTATCCACATGTTAGATAAATACGTTTCCTAAAAAGAAATGTAACAGCTAGAGCATTGATTCCCAAAGTGGTCCAAGTGGACCCCCAGGGGTCCACGGGAGACTCGACGGGGGTCTGCGTTGGCTTGACAAAAAAATGGGGGTTCACAATTCGAAAGCGGGAGTCCACGAAAATGTATCTGGTTTCGATAGTGAAGAACTAAAATGTTGGCTCGATTTCCCCTATCAATGTAGGCAGATTATATTATAAGAAGCTCAGCGACTGTTACCTGTAAAAACTTGCATATTCCATATTCAGTACGTGTCGGGACTTGCAGAGCGAAAACTGTTAATTCGTGGTTGGAACTCAGCCGCAACGCAAATTTCCATAGTTAGATCTAATCTTCACAGTTTTTGTTGACTGGGAATATGGTAGAAATGAAGCAGCAGGGGGTCCACCGGAAGCAACAAAAATTGAAAGTGGTCTATGACAAAAAAAAGTTTGGGAGCCTCTGAGCTAGAGGGTCACTATCTGATAAACACGCACGAGAGAGCAATACGACGATATTGCTCGCTCGCTCTTGCAGCCCTTACGGGAGCCTTTAGTGATGCCCCGAGTTACCAATCGATAACACTACCAGAAATTCTATTGAAAAGGAAACAAACATTGATTGGCCCCGTCTACCCGAGTCTTGGCATATATTATAGTTATAAAAAACGAGTGTTCTTTAGACCACACGGTTGAAGTAAAACTTCTTTAGCTTCATTTAGGCGCATACATAAGATAGGTAAGTACATAAGATATTTTTTGCTGCTCCCTGCCATCTGTTGTGGTATAGCTGAACTTTATCGTAAATCTGGTAGATTCAAAATACGAAACGTCGTAATACTTTTTTTATCTATAGCAAAATTAACTCCTATTATACAGCATGAAGGAGTGTTTTGTTTATGCAGTTTGTATAATTTAGGCTAATTTGGGATAGGAGATATGCGACAAATAAATAATAAATAAATAAATATTGCTGGACATTTCACACAGCGCTATCTAGCCCCAAACTAAGCAGCTCTTGTACTATGGGAACCAGATAACTGATAGAATACTTATATACATTTTTTTTGTGAATATATACTTATAATATATAGAGAAACAACCAGACCTGGAACAAATATCTGTAGATCGTGCAAACATTTGTTCCGCGGCGGGAATCGAACCCGCTACCTCCTGCGTCTCAGCCGACTATTCGCCCGCTGCGCCACGGAGGTCATCAAACAAATCAACTGGCTATGAGAGAAAGGGAAAGAAAATGTGTGCTCGCACCTCTCTCTCTTACCCCTACAGTAATATACGAAACGTAACTCTCTCTTTTTCTATCTTCACTAACTTATATCTCCCTCTCAACTTCGGTTCGCACTTTTCGTAACGCATTCACCAGCTTACTCGCCAAGTCAAGCGTGCGTAAAGAAGTTTTACTTCAAAAAAGAGTAATTCCAGAACGCATCTCCAGACAGCGAAAAAGCGAAATCGACAATGAAAAGCCTCATTAGGTAAGTAATGAGGGACTTTCTTCAAAATCTTTTATTGATTAAAATCACAAGGATCACTTTGAAACGTCAATTTTACTGCCTGCTCCTTCGCGACCAAGCCAGGAAAGAAAGGCAAGAAACAAGGCTGGTTGTTTTTTTTAATGATCATTTTAGAATACATAACAATACAGGAAATAAATTACGTCTAAATTGTAACATTTTGAACGAGAATTGATGTTATGTTCTAGGATTCACGGAACAGAGAACAGCAGAGTATACGAGCTGGCCATCCAGAACAACGTGACCGTACTGTCTCAGGGTCTCGAGTTAAAGGTATCCACTCCATCATTATATTAAGATAACTCCACGTTTAGTTGTTAAAAACTTTTAATGTTAAATGTTTAATTGGTTAGTTTGTTTTATTGTTTAAAAGCGGCTTAAGTGAACAGTAGTTTGCGACGCGCGCAAAAGGAACATAAGGATAAGTGTCATTATTTAGTTCCTAAGACCTTATTGTACACTTGTTTAAGCAGATCTTGTGCCCATTATCGAAATATATAAAAATCATCTCCATCCAAAGGTTGTGTGGAAGAAATGGTATCTAAGCGATAAGACCGCCCATTGTACTTTTTGCTTTCAGTATTTATATTATTATGCTTATTTGGTTTGTGGTGTACAATAAGTCGCTCAGCGAGCTACAGAAAGGGCTATGAAGGATTAGAATCCGAAACGAGGTTATCCGACAGAGAACCAAGGTGATCGACATAGCTCAGAGGGCCAGCAAGCTGCAGCAGTGGGCCGGTCATATCTGCCGCAGAACCGATAACCGCCGAAGTAAACGTGTTCTGGAGTGGAGATCACGTCTAGGCAAGCGAAGTGTAAAACGCCCTCCGGCTAGAGAGTGACGATTTGCGCGCTGTGGCTGGCAAGGATTGGATGAGAAGAGGATCGGGCTCAATGGCGCACCCTGGGAGAGACCTACGTCCAGCAGTGGACTGCTATAGTATGATGACGCAGCTGCGTCTCGCCCCACTGCCATTTCAGCTTGCTTATCCTTTGTGCTATGTCGGTGACTTTGGTCCTTCTACGTATCTCCTGTTCCTGAACTTATGATCAGCAGTGGACAACTGACGACCGCCGTGGCGCAGCGGGCGAATAGCCGGCTAAGACGCAGGAGGTTGCGGGTTCGATTCCCGCCGCGGAACAAATGTTTTCATGTTCTTCAAATATTTGTTGCCGGTCTAGTTGTTCCTATATATAATATATGTATGTATTTATAAAAAAAAGTATATAGTCTATAAGTTATCTGGTTCCCATAGTACAAGCTTTGCTTAGTTTGGGGCTAGAAAGCGCTGTGTGAAATGTCCAGCATTATTTATTTATATATATGTCGGAGGGCGGCGGGGCAGGAGGCTCACCAGCACCGTCTCCATCAGTCATGATAGTCTATTTCCTTGTGGGCGTGTAGTGGGTAATGTCAGTTCAAATGGTACGCAGACAAATTACAGAAACATCGTCTAATAGTAACTTTACACTAATTAACACTTCACTAATCACACGGTATAACTAAGTACGCATAGATAGAGCTACAAGTTGGCACGACACGGAACGCGGGCAGTTACCACGACTGCACTGTACGGCTGACCAACACCAACTAAGCATTGAACAAGTAAACAGCTGAGCCCTCGCCCGGTAACATCGCCGTTTAAATAGTGGATTCCGCCTAACGCCACGCGATGCGCTTGCGTTCCGTTCCAACCAATCACAGCCGACCGCTGTTATTCCGTTTAGTGTTGCTATTCACGACCGAATGCGACGTATAGAAAATGTAGCTATCAGTATGTTTGTATGTATTTGTTTTGATTTGCAGATGTACCGGTCGGACGGCAGCGAGGCCGATGCCGAGATCTTGAACGACCTCATAACCTTTTGCCTGGGGGTCGTCGATGACCCCCCGAAGGACCCTGAACCCCTCGGACAGTACATCACTAAGAGGTATAACGCGGTTTTTTCCAAGACACGTTTTTTTATTGATATACTAGCATCCGCCAGCGGCTTCGCACTCGTTGTTTATCAACAAAAAGTGGCCTATGTTTGAATCCAGGTCATAATCTAACACATCAAATTTAATCGAAATCGGTTCAGCCATTACGACGCGATTGAGTAACAAACAAACATCCAAACTTTCTCATTTATTACCTTTTCAAAAGAAGCTTTTATTGATCGAGCGAAGCAAGATCTCTAAATCAACTTGGGCAAATAGGCATTGTATGTATGTATGTTTGTCCGAGGATAACTTTCGTAGCGTTGATCCGATCATCGTGAAATTTGATATATAGGTAGGTAGTGATGGCACAATTTTGGTGTGTCTAAATGAGCTAAAAATGTTGGGGGTTTGTTGAGATATTGGGGTTCAAGAGGGGTAAAAAAAAATGAAAATGTGACTATTAGGTTCAGTGGGACGTCAAATGAAAGGTCTTCATTAGTACATTTAGACTCCGTTTTTGTTTTTAGTAAATTTCTTAGAGTTTTTGAGTTATTAGCCATAATAAATACTGAACTTTGACAAAATTCACCAGGGTACACCAGTGACCCCACAGTGTTGAAATTTGGTATGCGTGTAGCTTTAGTGACACAAATATAGGCAAAAGTCTGAAATCCAGAATAACTGGAATTTGTACCCCAAAAAATATAACCAGATTACATGAACTCCCGTTATTTGTTATTTGAATGAAACTGTAGGTCAAGTAATTTGGTTACTCATTTCGTGGCACTATTTTATTGGTCAGTGATTAAGGCCGGCTTGCACAACGATCCCTAAACGTATTTAGCGACTAAATATGTTTAAATTTTACGTATTTGTTTGATTTGACAACTCTTTAAATCATATTTAGCCACTAAATACGTTTAGGCATCGTTGCGCGAGTCGCCCTAAGAATATTTTCTTTTGTGTTTTGGGAGACTCGCGAGATCTCAGTTCGGGGCGAACCACTAGTTATTTTCGTAATCAGAACCGCAAGCAGATTCAAATGAGCCCAAACACTAGTAGCCTACTGTAATCCATTCAGTAGTTCCGTTGTCTAGCATCCGTCTCCATCATGAGACTACGTCCATGGTACCATATTATTGCATTGTCACCGAAGTTACATATTCCAAATTACAGCTCAATCGGTTGGGGAGAACTGGTTAAAAATTCAGTTGCAAGATATGACATAATTAAAAAAATATTGCAAGTTTAATAAAAGCTTTAAAAAAAAACTAAAAACATAGTTTATACGACCTGTTTTGTTACGACATTAATTTGAAACACACATCTGGAATCGTATCTGATCGAATGAAATCTGATTTTAGGCATGGGTTTAGATAGATAGATACTTAATTCTTTATTATTGTTACACCAAATTACAATATAAGTTATTGTAATTTGGTGTAACAATAATAAAGAATTAAGTATCTATCTATCTAAACCCATGCCTAAAATCACTTAGATATTTTAAAGACTAATACGTGGTAGTACAATGACGGCCTTATCGCTTAAAGAGCTCTTCCAGGCAACTTTTGGATGGATTGGATTGACAAAACATTTAATTCCGGTGTTTTGAATATTTATCCAGTAATCGATACATTTCCAATAAACAATTTTTTCACTTAAATCGGCGGCGCCTTTGCGACGATGCCGCTTAGTCAGTTTAACAGGTACCTACTTACATGATGAATGAATATGATTTGTTTACCTGTTTGATACAGGCTGTTAAATTCATATTTTAGGACTTGATGTCAGGTAACATCAACCTTAGATTGAAAATTAAAAAAAATCTTTGGTAATGCATTTGAATAAAACCTACTTTACAACAATACTAGCCATTAGCCCTACCTGTGTTTTCATTTAATGTTGCACATAACAAAACACGTGGTATATTATAAGTATGTATTAAAAAATATATATAAGTATTCTATCAGTTATCTGGTATCCATAGTACAAGCTCTGCTTAGTTTGGGGCTAGATAGCGCTGTGTGAAATGTCCATATTATTTTATACTATTTGGAGTTGGAATAAGCATATGGCCCACCTGATGTTAAGTGGTAACCATCGCCTATACCAAAGTATTGCTTTGTAGGTTACGCACAAGAACGTGCCCTACGATGCACTGCCCTGCTTCCATCAACTTGAGGCAAACAGGTGTAAAGCCTCGCGTACCTGTAATTTCACCGGAAACCATACTCT
This sequence comes from Philereme vetulata, assembly GCA_918857605.2. Classification (NCBI taxonomy): domain Eukaryota; kingdom Metazoa; phylum Arthropoda; class Insecta; order Lepidoptera; family Geometridae; genus Philereme; species Philereme vetulata. The sequence goes on along the minus strand of OU975427.1, from coordinate 3,805,730 downwards.
TCATACTGAAACACAGCAATGCGGCTTGGCGGTCGAAATAACACTTAACATGGTGGTAGTACTTCGCCGGACAATTATTTATTTATAAAAAAACATAACCATGTATTATAAAATGACTAAGATACAGCCGTACTGGCTACGGAATCCTTTAATGTGCATGGTTCGACACGCACTTGACCAATTATTAGTTAAAAAGTTACTTGTCCTTACATCTGTTATATTAATATTCCAGAGTACAAGAATACATGAAAACGAAGTACCCACAGCTGCACTCGGACAAGGACTTCACGGACAACTTCCTGCACTTCATGGACCTCATCATCAACAACTACGAGTCCTCCAATAGCTGGAATGACGTCAGCACCATGTCTTGCTACGAGGAGCTGGGGGGGAACCAGCATATGAGCTGGCACACGCACGGGTACAAGACCCTCTTTGATATTATCTTGGTGAGTAGCGACATTTATCCTCGTCATTCTTCACTAAAAGATATTATCTTGGTGAGTAGCGACATCTATCCTCGTCATTCATTCTTCATTTAAAGATATTATCTTAGTGAGTAGAGACATCTATCCTCCTCTTTCATCACTGAAATACATTATCTTGGTGAGTAGAGACATCTATCCTCGTCATTCTTCACTGAAAGATATTATCTTGATGTGTAGAGACATCTTTCCTCGTCTGTCATCACTGAAAGATATTATCTTGGTGAGTAGCGACATCTATCCTCGTCATTCTTTACTTAAAGATATTAGCTTTGTGAGTAGAGACATCTATCCTCGTCTTTCTTCACTGAAAGATATTATATTGGTGAGTTGCGTCATCGATCCACGTCTTTCTTCACTTAAAGATATTATCTTGGTGAGTTGCGTCATCGATCCACGTTTTTCTTCACTTAAAGATATTATCTTGGCGAGTAGAGACATCTATCCTCGTCTTTCATCACTGAAAGACATTACCTTGGTGAGTAGAGACATCTATCCTCGTCATTCTTCACTTAAAGATGTTATTTTGGTGAGTAGAGACATCTATCCTCGTCTTTCACCACTGAAAGATATTATCTTGGTGAGTAGCGACATCTATCCTCGTCATTCTTCACTTAAACATATTATCTTGGTGAGTAGAGACATCTATCCTCGTCTTTCATCACTGAAAAACATTATCTTGGTGAGTAGCGACATCTATCCTCGTCATTCTTCACTTAAATATATTATCTTGGTGAGTAGAGACATCTATCCTCGTCTTTCATCACTGAAATACATTATCTTGGTGAATAGCGACATCTATCCTCGTCATTCTTCACTTAAAGATATTATCTTGGTGAGTAGAGACATCTATCCTCGTCTTTCATTACTGAAAGACATTATCTTGGTGAGTAGCGACATCTATCCTCGTCATTCTTCACTTAAAGATATTATCTTTGTGAGTAGCGACATGTAGCTCCGCACGTAATAATTACTTGGAAAACAACTTGGTGACCTACAGACAAACGGCGATATCTATTTGCAAAAATAAATATACATGATCGTCTATAAAGAACGGTTAAGTGCCCTTGGTAAGTAAACAACTAGGGGCCAATTCGGCCGTGAGCATCTACTAAAGCAGGAAAGTCTAGGTACGATTAGTGTTCAAACAGCTGGCAAGACTTTCTTTACTGAAAGATATTATTTTATTAAATAAATAAATATTGCTGGAAATTTTACACATCGCTATCTAGCCCCAAACTAAGCACTTGTACTATGGAAACCAGATAACTGATAGAGTACCCTATATACTTTTTTTTTGTAAATACGTACTTATAATATATAAAAAAACATCCAGACCCGGAACAAATATCTGTAGATCGTGCCAACATTTGATCCGCGGCGGGAATCGAACCCACTACCTCCTGCGTCTCAGCCGGCTTTTCGCCCACTGCGCCACGGAGGTCGTCTCATATTAGATCCCTCATCTTGGTGAGGAGCGCCATCCATCTTCGTCTTTCTTCACTGAGAGATATTATATTGGTGAGTAGCGACATCTAGCGCCACATGTAGGAACTACATACTTGGACATCAAGCTAAGCTACAAGAGAGAAACGGCTATAAATTAAAAAATTCAAAATCCCATTTAAAAACACGGTATACATTTCTGAAAACTTCTGATAGTCTTCGGATCGGTTGATCTGTTCAACCATAGCTCAGAACCACCCCAGTTAAACTGTCTTTCTATTAAAACAAAACCGCATCTTAATTGGTCCATCCGTTTGGGAATTCTAATGCCACAGACTGACACACAAACACTCAGGCAGACATAGCTGTTGATCTTATAACACCCCAACTATTCATTCCAGAAAAAATACAAGGATGGGCCGGGTCTACCATCATTGACCATCAAGTTGAACACGGAGGTGGTGCAAATCAAATGGCCCAAGGACTCCACAGGGCCAGTAGAAGTTACCACTAAAGATGGCTTACTTTACAAAGCGGAACATGTTATAGTGACCGTCTCACTTGGCGTTCTTAAAGAAAGGTAAATAATAACTTAAGATTACCAGCAGTATGGAACTTTGATCAGTGTATAATACACACTTATGTAACACACTGTTAGTGATGATATTGTTGCCAGTGATGATATTGTTGCCAGTGATGATATTGTTGCCAGTGATGATATTGTTGCCAGTAATGATATTGTCACCAGAGATACTATTATTGCCAGTGGTGATATTGTTGCCAGTGATGATATTGTTGCAAGTGATGATATTGTTACCAGTGATGCTATTGTTGCCAGGGATTATATTGTTACCAGTGATGATATTGTTGCTAGTGATGATATTGTCGCTAGTGATGCTATTATTGCCAGTGATTATATTGTTACCAGTGATGATATTACCAATGATGATATTGTTGCCAGTGATATATTGTCACCAGTTTTGCTTTTGTTGCCAGTGATGATATTGTCACCAGTTATGCTTTTGTTGCCAGTGATGATATTGTCACCAGTTATGCTTTTGTTGCCAGTGATGATATTGTCACCAGTTATGCTTTTGTTGCCAGTGATGATATATGTTAGAATATTGTTAGGATGACATATGGCAGAGTTGTGGTCTCTCACTATGAGCCTCATAAGAAAGCTAAAGGGCGGTCAGCTTGCTATGAAGAGGGCTATGTTTCGTGTTTCTCTACGAGATCGAATCAGAAATGTGGAGATCCGTAGACAAACCAGGGTCACCGACATAGCCCGGAGGATTAGCAAGCTGAAGTGGCAGTGGGCGGGGCACATAGCTTGAAGAACTGACGGCCGTTGGGGCAGAAAGGTTCTCGAGTGGAGACCACGCACTGGAAAGCGCAAGACGGCTTCCTTATAGATGGAAAGACGATCTGATAAAGATTGCTGGGAGCCGTTGGGTGCATTGCGCCAAGATGGTCGCTCTGGAAGTTTATGGAAAGACCTATGTTTAGAAATGGACGTGCTGCGGTGGATATAATGATGATGGCACAGTCCAGACTCCACACCAGGATTCCTTGTGTCTTGGTTATCGGGGACTATGAGTTTCGTACCACATTCCTGGAACAAATAGAGTTGCTGGTCTTGCAAACATTTGTAGCACAACAGGACTCGAACCCGCAACCTCTTGCGGCTCAGAGGTGATTTTGAATAGTTAACTTTTTTCCAGACACAACGCCCTATTTCCCCCCTCCCCCCCCCCACATCTAACACCAGAAAAAGTTAAATCTATAGACAATATCTCTATGGGGGTGTTAGGGAAGGTGATCCTTCGATTTCCGACCATTTGGTGGTCGAAACCATGGGATTCTGACTGTTATTTTTGGACCACTAAAGATATAAATGGTTTGGGGGCTGATGAGAAATGGGTGGCAAATCTGCTCAGTGTAAGCTCCCCTAAGGGGGCTAAAGATGGCTTGACTATGTGGATCTCGGGCGATACGGCTAAATTGGTCAGTATTATTTGGGGTTTATTGGATCTTAATGTGGTGTGGTAGCTAACAGACTAACATGGGGTTTTAGTAACCCCATATTTTGGTCATAACTATTGTTAATGTATTTAAATGGGGGCTGAGAGCTAAGAAAGACTAACATAGGGTCGTTGGTACCCCATATATTATGGTCATAACTATCGATATTATATTATAGATTTGTATTTAAATGGGGCTTGGAAACTAAGAAAGATTAATATGGGGTTTTTGGTATCCCATATTTTGGTCATAAACTATAATATATGATTATTGATATTATATTTAAATGGGGTTTGGGAGCTAAGAGAGACTAACATGGGGTTTGTGATACCCCATGTTTAGCCTCAATAACTTGGGGGATTTGTCTGTAATATTGGATGATTTTGGTGTTATTGTGGCTGGATCCAGAATTGAAATATTTATATAAAACATATCTCAATGTAAATGAACTTATATTTGTAAGAGAATGAATGCCTTTAAACTCAAATTCGCTATTGCTCTTATTGAGCGCATTTAAAATGAACGAATGAATGAAAAGAAGTCCAGAGTGAATAGGTTCTTTCTAGGCAAGCGTGCTCCATCTTCGATCACACCATCACTTACCATCAGGTGAGATAGTGGTCAAGGGCTTCACTATCATCAATTAAAAAAAATTCTTTATTGTTTAAAATAAATCAATCTGTACATAGGCGAACTTAATGCTACACTAAGGTACTTGTCTCACCGCCGCCGATGAGCGAGAAGCGAGAAGTAAGTGTGTAGAGCGCTGAGCGCGTATCGCTGAGCGAGTGTTGTAGTCGCTGCGACAAAATAGTGGAGAGCTAGTTCTCGCCGCCGGCAGTGTGAACGGCCAGCGATCAACTATTAATATACTTGTCTCTTTTACTGGCACGGAATCTATATCTTTAGTTCGTTTCTTGAGCGAGAAAATAGTTGATAGCTAATCGCTTACTCGCCAGCGGTGTGACAAGTGCTTAAAGGCGAGTACACATTAAGCGCTCGGCGTTGCGTTCGGCGCGCGTTAGTAGTGTACTTACAGCGCGCTTAGCACGGGCGTTTAACGTGCATTACCAAGGTGTCCATGCTACTGGCTCAGTTCGGAAATGGACGTCGAAGTGATTGCTTGTGTGTGGCTCCTATACCGTCGCTATAAAAGACGACGGCAGGGACAAAGAGAATTTTGTGTGCATCCAATTATCCAAATTGTCTTCACACCACCACCCAATTAATTTTTTTTAATATTTTATTTATATAATCAGGACTTCCCATGTTCCATATAGCTGGACGCTTTTGAATTTCATCGGTAAATAAATCTGTATCGAAGCGCTCGATCTCCATCTTGATGCGTCCACCCTACACGAAAGCGCGCGATCAAATGTACGGCAAAATGGCGGTGCATGTATCTGCGACCGCGCGTCAGACGCGTGTATGTTGCATGTGTACAACCATAACCGACCTCATTAGGCTACGTTCAGATGACAAGCGTTCAACGCGCGCTAAATTTTTGTATAGTGTTCACATGACACGTCAGGCGTTGAACGCGCGTTGTCAACGAAGGAAAAGTTGATTGGCTGGATCACAATATTTAATTTTTAACACAAACTGATTGTTAATGCTAATAAATATAATACATATGTACTCACATAATAATTTCTTCTTTTCTTCATTGTCATCTCCTTCACAAAATATGAGGACTAGTTCTTCCCAAGCCCGTCTCTTTAAGTTCTTATCTGAATAATCGCGACTTGTCATGTCCCATATCGCAGGACGTTTCTCTATTTCATCTATAAACAACTCCGTATTAAGAGCTTCGGTTTCCAATTCGGACGATTTCTGAACGAACTGATCCCTAACATGTGTATATCCGCGTCGAAAGCGCGCGCTCAACTGAACGGAAACATAGAAAACCAATGATCTCAAAGCGCGCGTTGACGCGCGCTGACAACAGTCGAGCGCTAGCGCAGCGTCAACGCGCGCTTTATTAAAACGCGCGCTAGCATGTGTACGGCCTGAATAAAAAGTATGTAGTTGTAAACGCGCGTTGAACGCTTGTCATCTGAACGTAACCTTATTCTTAAAACGCGCGTTAGGTACCAATGCGCGCGCTTCATAACGCCTAATGTGCACTTGCTCTAAGAGTACACTTGTTAATCGCGTGTCTAGTACGTTAATTCATTTCCTATACAAACGTTCAGTGCCAATTCACTGGATAACTGAACACCAGAAATGTCTAAACATTATTTAATGTCAGTGTATTCAATTACTTACGTCATAAAATTGTCGCAAAATTAACAAAATGACACACTTTCATTCATTGAATTTCATTCGTTCTTTCATTCATTCATTCATTCATGTATTCATCGTTTTCACTTGATTGAAGTGTCATATAGTTTTTTTTAATTTTAATGTCTTTTATGAATGAAAGTGGGCAATTATATTGATTTTGTGGCAATCAAGTATATGACGTAGGTAAGTAAATTCGATACGCATTATGTTTAAGACATTTCTTCTGTTCAGTTATCTAGCTAGAGCAGTGTTCCGCAAAGTGAGTGCCGCGGCACACTGGTGTACCGTGCTCATTAATTGGTGTGCCGCGGGAAAAATCAATCTATAATATAAAAATGAATCGCAAAATGTGTTGGTAAGCGCATAACTCAACAACGCCTGGACCAATTTGGCCAATTCTTTTTTTTTTTGTTGTATTTCTTATTGTCAGAAGGTTCTTATGAAAGAAAAAATTAAGAAAATTGCGCGCAAAATTAGAAAATTTAAGAATACTTAACCACCATATACAATTATTTATAATGTAACCTTATGACGTTTGACATAGAATTGACAGAATGCGTGCTGCAAATATCGTCAAAGAGGATGTAAAAAAAATTAATATCGTTTGAAACAGATGCTTCGGTTGGAGTTATCCCGAGATATATTGTCTATATATATAAACATTAATTGCTGTTCGTTAGTCTCGCTAAAACTCGAGAAAGGGTGGAGCGATTTGGCTAATTTTGGTATTGAATTATTTGTGGAAGTCATTCATTTTCTCATACATAATGATGGCCGAATTATATTGACAGCCCGCGTTATACCTATGCATGTCAAGCCGATACGAAGTTCGGCGGGACTACTAGTTTCTTATAAAATTATAAAGGCGGACGGAAATGCAGTCCGGCACAAGTCGACGATTACTCCAAATTTGGATCGCCTCTGCTCAATAAAACAAGCTCATGTCTCGCATTAAATACAACTTATGCTTTAAAACTAAGTGTAAGTTTCTGAAATGATTAAAATCATAAGAATAAACGATAATTATATGATTAAAATTTGTTTTTTTTATTTATGGTGTAGGTACCTCTGAAATTGCCCGATTTCGTAGGTGTACCTTGAACACAAAAAGTTTGCGGAACACTGATCTAGTGAATCGCGATTGAACGCCTGTGTAAGAATCGAACCCGTAAGTGTAATTTGTAATTGCAATTTATTTATTTTAGTGAACTTTTTACATGTACTTAACTAAAACAATGTGAACACTGGAAAATGCATTAATAAAATATTATGTCGCAGTTTCCAGTGCCCGTACGTATAATTAAATTAGATGACGTTTCTGATTATAGTTTAATTTAAAAAATAAAATATTTAAAGAAAACTTAAATAAATTCACATGCTATGCCATGGTAACTCGGCTTTTTGTGTATGACTGTGAGTGTGAATGTGTTTTAGACTGTTTTAGGGGAGTGGGTGTGTGTGAGAGAGGGTGTGGATGTGTGTAGTTGTGTGTATGCAGGGGTCTGCGTGTGCGAGGGTTCGAAGTTGTGTGAGTTTGTGGTAGCGTAGTGTTCAATAAAGTGCTTTCTATATATTATAGATACAACACACTATTCAGCCCGGCACTGCCAGCAGAAAAGTCACGCGCAATCGAAGCCATGAGCTTTGGCGTTGTCGATAAGGTCACTTTTCGCTTCCCCTTCAAATGGTGTCCAGAGTTATTCTGCGGCTTCATATGGAGGACGGAAGATGCGAATTTGATCCCTAAAGCGGAGAAATGGCTGATTAACAGTGAAGGCGTCACTGTGCCCATGTCTTGTGAGACGTGTGGTACACTTTGGTTTAACGGGAACAGTGCTAAGTTGGTCAGTATTGTAATAATGTAGGCATGGGTTAGTTTAAAATCACATAACAATACTTTAGTGCTACATTGATCAGTTGTTTTCATTGCTAGCAGATTAGAAAAATTTTGTTAAGCATGGCTCAGTTTCAGATCACCAAAATATTTTAGTGCTACATTGATCAGCACAGTGCTATAGGCATGGGAGTATTCTGAAGTGAATGCTAGCATAGTCAGAACACTCATTGATATGATCAGTGCTACTTTGGTCAGGAATGGGGAAATGCTAAGATAGTCGGTAGATCAGTGCTAAATTTAACAGTTTTCATTGCTAGCGGATTAGAGCAAATTTAGTCAAGAATGGCTCAGTTTCAGATCACTAAAAATATACTTTAGTGCTACATTGATCAGTACAGTGCTAAAGGTATGGGAAAATTCTGAAGTGAATGCTAGCATAGTCAGAACACTCATTGATATCATCAGTGCTACTTTGGTCAGGAATGGGGAAATGCTAAGATAGTCGGTAGATCAGTGATAAATTTATCAGTTTTCATTGCTAGCGGATTAGTGCAAGTTAGTGCAAATTTCGTCAAGCATAGCGCAGTTCCAGATCACACAAAAAAATTAAGTGCTACATTGATCAGTTCTTATTGCTAGCTCGGTCAAGCGTAGGATCAATGCTGAACTGGTCAGTACAGTGCGAATTTAATCAGACGATAGTTCCAAATCACACGATACTCGTAGCATATCTTAATGCTGGTAGATCATTTACATGTAGAATATTGTCTATGGTTCGACTTTTTTCATTACATTAACACGTATTCCAGATCAAAATTTAAGCCTAAGTTGAGACTTTTATGGCAGTGTCTGTTAAAATTGGAAAAATATGAATGGGTGATGGAGTCTTTATCAATTTAAAATCATTAAAAATAACAACCAGCCTTGTTTTCTGGCTTGGTCGCGAACGAACGCCAGTCAAATTGTGATTATAATGAATAAAATTATTTTGATTTTTAAGTTTCGTTCTGGAATCAGACTTACGGGCGACTTGCGCAACGATGTCTAATCTTATTTAGTGCCTAAATATGGTTTAGAGAGTTGTCACATCATACAAATACGTCAAATTTAAATATCCCGCATTCTTCCTCTTGATACGGGGATATGCACTGCCAATTCGTCGCTGTTCCGACTAAGTGACGTAACCCGACATTTTAGAAAATATTACTCTATTATCAAGTCGCAAGTGTACTTAGGACACTTCGAATGATTTATATTTTTAAGATATGTAGATACGTCAAACATACATCTAGACATAGGTAGAAGATACAGATACGCCGATCAGACAGATCGGTTCGTCTTCAAAAGTAGATAAAAGTAACATTTCAAATGACAGTTACGCCAAAATGTCGGTTACGTCACTTGTCAGAACAGCAACGAATCGAGCTACAGGCTCTTGTCACGCCAGGGTCGAAATTAGAGAGATGATGACGACTTTTTGACGTTTTCGAGATGGTTTTAACAATCTTCGAAAGTTGCGTTAACAGACAGGACACTTGGCCTGACGTAGTGACGACAGGTGGATTAAGGCCCTAACAGAGTGGTGGCCGAGAACTGGGCATCGAAATAGGGGACGTCCATCAGCGAGGTGGGTCGACGACATCCATAAGACCGTGGGTCGTACGTGGTTCAGACTGGCACAGGATCGGGAAGAATGGCAGAAACAAAGAGAGGCCTATGCCCAGCAGTGGGTCGACACGGGCAGAATAATAATAATAATAAATAAATATTGCTGGACATTTCACACAGCGCTATCTAGTCCCAAACTAAGCAGAGCTTGTACTATGGGAAGCAGATAACTGATATAATACTTATATACTGTTTTTTTTGTAAATACATACTTATAGTACATAGAAAAACACCCAGACCCAGAACAAATATCTGCAGATCATGCAAACATTTGTTCCGCGGCGGGAATTGAACCCGGTACCTCCTGAGTCGCAGCCGGCTATTCGCTCACTGCGCCACGAGGTCGTGAATATGATGATGATGTCGATAACACTATAAAAATAAAATACAAAATTTAAACATGCTTAGTCGCTAATTACGTTCAGGGATCGTTGCGCAACCGGGCTAAATTTAATCAAATTCACGTTTTTAAATATTCTGATTACTAAGCTTTGTTAACACTTTTTAATTGAGGTAAGTTATTCATTAACATAATATGGGGGTTTGTGTCTGGAGAAATACAATAGATATCATTAATATTGTTGGTTGAAAATAATATTTAAATTGCTCGCCTCACTACTTCTACGTCAAAGCTAAACATTATTCATTTCAATCTTCAAGGTATGTTGTTCGTTTAGAAGCTAAACCAGAGGTTCCCAAACTTTTTTTCTCATAGATCACTTTCAAAATTTTGCTGGTTCCGGTGGACCCCCTGAAGCTACATTTCTACCATATTCCCAGTCGACAAAAAATGTGAAGATTAGATCTGTGGAAATTTGCGTTGCGGCTTAGTCCCAACCACAAATTAACAGTTTTCGATGAAGTTTAAAAGTAACAGTAACTGAGCTTCTTAAAATATTATCCGCCTGCACTGATAGGTGAAGTCAAGCCAACATTTTAGTACTTCACTATCTAAACCAGATAAATTTTCGTGAACCCCCGCTGACGAATTGTGAACCCCCATTTTTTGTCAAGCCAACGTAGACCCCCGTCGAGTCTCCCGTGGACCCATGGGGGTCCACCTGGGCCACTTTGGGAATCAATGAGCTAAACGAGCAACATTTTTGTGGCAATGTGTTGATAGCTCATAAACCCCACCGCTTCAACACTGATCGCGCGGTGTGGTTTATGATAGCTTGCTTTTTGATTTGTTGCATAAAACCCACCAGAGGCTGGTGGGGGTTTGTGAGCACACCTTGGATTTTGAAACGTCAACTAGTAAATTACAAGCAGATGTAGTGCGCGTGAAATTTTAGCTTTGAATATCTTATGAGCCTTGTCGTTTACAAAGAATATACTTCCACAGACACTCGTCATTGTTTTCACCGCCATTGCCCCAAGCTAAGGTCAAAATCATAGAGGGATTGTCTATAGGAGTGGTCGATAAAATCGTGCTGCGTTTCGAGGAAGCGTGGTGGCCGAAATACCCCGATTTCTTCGGATTTGTGTGGACTGAAAAGGACAGGCGATTGGTGCCCGCGGTTGACGAATGGACAACTCAGATATTCGGGTCTAGTAATCCTTTGGGCCATGGAAAGGTCTTGACTGTTTGGACCAGCGGAGACGGGGCTAAATTGGTAATATATAGTACAGTCAGCCGGCATAAGTTGATTAGTATTTTATTATGTTTAAAATAAAAAAAAAATTTATTTCAAAATGGCGTCTGTGATTAGTTGCTAATCAAGTTATGTAGCTAACTATATTTATATTGCACTATTCAATCAAATTAACAAATAAATTAAAATCTTTCATAAAATTACGGAGGCATTTAACTTTTAAAACTATCATGGTTAAGAACATATTTTTAACTAAAAACGAGATATTTACCTCCATTAAACGGGATGCCCCGATATTGCAAGCCGTCCGGTTTTTCCAGGACATGTCCTGCTTTTTGGGGCGTCCTGGGCTGCCCTGGGATAGTTTTTAAGTAGCGTCCTGGGTTTTTAAAGGTTTTTGTGTAAAATTCACTCGCCACTACTATCTCCCAATTCTTTTTTTGCTGGGCCCGCTTCTCGCGTGTGGTGGTTGACACTTTTTGCAACAAAGAAGCAACGTGGAAAGCTTTCCGCACCTTTTCCAATAAAAGCTTATAATACGATCTCTCATGAGGATTCCAAACGCAATAGTGCGTCCTGGTTTTAAACTGAAATGTCCTGTTATTTCTACCTTCAAATCCTAGATTTAAAAACTTGGAGATGGTAACCCTACCATAGTTGCATGCGCCCCATCTCGAAGTAAACTGCAGTCCGGTCTGTGCCGAAATTTCATTTATTAGTAGGTAAACGGTAGAAGTTTTCATTTTATGGTGCAAATGCGTCCACATGTCACTTTAAGCCAGCACGATAGTTGTAACTATTATATAAGTTAACATTTAAGTAGACTATTTATTTTTGTAGGTTTGTTTGTATGTTCAGTATCCTAATTATATCCTAGTTAAGGTGGACATAATTGGAACTATACTACGGCCGTTCAGAGAATGCGTTCCTGACACGTCGCGATTGAACTGACGACGTAACTTTGTAATGGCGTTGCAGTTACGATAAAAATATTATTGCTGGTTGTTTACCGTTTTAACAATTGATGAGCATTAAAACAACATCATTATATCAATAATCAATTAATGTTATAATTTTGTGCCAAACTGAGTGTTAAATAACTTGGTAAACAATATTTTTCTAAATCTAAACTGCGCTATTACAAGGTTATGTCAGCGCTTTATATGACTAACTGATAGGTGTCAGGAACGCATTCTCTGAACGGCCGAAGTATAGTCCCGTATAAGAATATGTAGAGAGAGAGAGCTCTGTCAGGGAAATTTAACAGTAATGTTTGCTTTTTGCGATCTCCACGACGCAGTGGGCGTATAGCCGACTGAGACGCAGGAGGTAGCGGAACAAATGTTTGCATGATTTACAGATTTTTGTTTTCTGGGTGTTTTTCTATATATTATAAGAATGTATTTACGAAAAAAATATATATATATAAGTATTCTATCAGTTATCTGGTTCCCACAGTACAAGCTCCGCTTAGTTTGGGGCTAGATAGCGCTGTGTGAAATGTCCAGCAATATTTATTTATTTATTTGATGTGTAACATCTTTCCTCTCGGTCTGTGGGAGTGATTTTGGCAAAAGGGACGGAATTGTGTAACAGGAAACCGGGGAAGCGCGCGCTATTTGATTTGAGCAATGAGCACGCGCGGTGGTCGGATGTTACACATATGCGACTACTGTAAGGCTCCTAGTTTTTTTTATATCATCCATTGTTCCATCTCCAGGATGGAACGGGCCATATGCTTGCTCCATCTCCAGTGATATAAAAAACCTGTTGTTAAGTGGTAACCATCGCCTATAACAAAGTATTGCCTCGTCAGTCACGCACCTTAGAAACGTGCCCTACACTGCACTGAATCTATCAACTTGAGGCATTCAGGTGTAAAGCCTCATGTGCCTGTAATTTCACCGGCAACCATACCCTACAAACCGAAACACAGCAATGCTGCTTGGCGGTAGAAATGGGTATTGTGGTAGTACTTCTCCGGGCGAGCCCTTTTAAAAGGAATTCAACTACTTTTAAAAATGTTCGCATCGCTGTGTTCCGGTGAAATTGCAGGCACATTTGTATCATACGGGTGAATCTTTGGTACTATTGTCGCCCTGATATATAGGGTGTTTGGTAATATACGCACAAAAATGAAAGGGGTTATTTAGATGAGCATAATAAATAAATTTGTGAAATGTTTACCATAGAAATTTGTAATTTATTTTGGCATGTAATAACAAACACTTTATTAAACTTATGTTCTGCTATTGCATAATGCTTGCCATCTTACCACAGGTACTTACTGTAATGGTGACGTCTCGAGATATCTCTTGCTGTCCCTTTCTAACCCAAAACCCGCAGCCATTTCCGAAAGAGATATCAAACCGGCCTTTATTTTTGGATGTCGATTGCAAGAGTAGGCAGTAAGTTTTATATCGAATTAACCTAAACTTAGTCGATTTTCTTTAAAATTTGATATTATAACTAGTAGATGTTTTCAGAAGCTGTCACTTGAATATCGTCAGTATATTACCAAACACTCGGTATATTGTAGGCTGAATGTATCAGGGCGAAGACGGGACCAGACATCGTTTCTTTTTTTTATGTTATTTGTGGGTAAACAGGCTTACGGCCCACCTGATGGTAAGCGGTCACCGTCGCCTATTGACACCGGTAACACCCGGGGTATTGTCGATGCGTTCCCTACACTGTAGAAACGTCTTTGCATTTCTCTTGAAGCGTGCCATGTCGTAGCGTAATGGGTAAACCTCAGATGGTAGCTCATTCCACATCTTGCAAGTATGGGGTAGAAAAGATCGCGTGAAGCGTGTGGTGTGGTTTCAGTGAATGACAGGTTTTAATCAAAAGGTATAACAGATATTTAAATTGATGGTGGTATTACAGGTAGAGACTTTACCATCAGACGTGGTACAGACTAAAGTGATGGCTGTTATCAGAAAGTTCATGGGAGCTAACATCACGGTACCAGACCCCATTGAGATGATAAGGTGAGTGCAGCTAATGTGCGCGCGAGTGTCTTGTTATAGATTCGTCGCCACGCACCGGTGTTAAAAATGTTAAAAATTAATGATTTCAAAAATCGAATATAGCATGCTTTTTTAAATAAATCTTTATTAATCATGTTTTTTTTCGTCTTGTTCGCGGAGAAAGTCATTAACAATGTTACAAAAAAATGTTTGACAAAGATTAACCTTTGATCACTACAAATATTACTATTACTACGTGTTTTGTTATGTGCGACATTAAATGAAAACACGGATATGACTAATGGCTAGTATTGTAAAATAGTTTTATTTTCAAATTAATTACCATAGAAAATTTTCGAACAACCTTAATATCAAGTCCTAAAATATGAATAAAACAGCCTGTATCAAATAAGTCACCAAATCATCATGTAAGTAGGTATCTGTTGTACTGACTAAGCGGCATCGTGGCAAAGGCGCCGCCGATTTAAGTTAAAACTTGTTTATTGAAAATGTATCGATTACTGGATAAATGTTCAAGCTGCCGGTGTTAAACCTCCCGCTAAAATCAGTTAATACGATCCCGGATGTGTGTTTTAAATTAATGTCGTACATAAAAAACAGGTTGTATTGAAATAAAGAGAGGCGAGGAGAATATTTTATGAAAGCACTTTTATCGCTTGCCGATTTGATGACCGACAATCAACCCCCCCCCCCCCCCCCCCCCCCCCCTACTAAAGCCTGGCTACGCTGTGTGTGTCGAATAAACGTATTTTCTTATTATCTTTCTTTTCAGATCATCGTGGTACTCAAACCCGTTCGTCCGAGGCTCGTACTCCTACGACAACATCCTGACGCCCCAACACCCGAACGCCCGCAAAGACCTGGGCGCGCCGCTGCTGGACGCGGACGGGAGGCCGCGTGTGCTGTTTGCGGGGGAGGCCTCCGACCCCACGCACTTCTCCACCGTGCACGGCGCTTTGGACACCGGCCTCAGAGAAGCGAGGAGGATCCTGGCTACACCTAGCAAGATATAGACTTGGTTTACCGTTATATTCTTTACAAATAAATAATACTGGACATTTCAGAAAGCGCTATCTAGCCCCAAACTAAGCAGAGCTATGGGAGCTTTTTCTTCCCATCGAGTTACACTATTACTTCTTGCTACTTTAATATTATAAATTATTCCCAACGAGTCACACAGTAACTGTGACTTAAATTAACTTAACCGATCAAAAGTAAGTTTAACTGCAAAAAAAACCATTTGACCTACTGCTATCTGCCACTACCACTGGATGGCAGTAGGTATTTTAAGAGTTAAGCTCTCCTTTGTACATATTTTGTAAGCTTTTTTGTCATTAGTGTACATTATAGAATAAAAAATATACTTATTGAAGATTAGCATTTATATTTTTTTTATAACTTATTGTTATAGTATAATGTGTTTGATGTTACCAAAAAACCTGTATAATTTATGAACCAAAGGAAAAGTGCAATAAAATGATATTTTAAAAACATGCTTTTTGTATATATTATTAATATTTATATTACACCTCGGCCTTCTACTTTACTAATACTCCTTTCCACCAAAGGTTGTCTCGAAAAGATCGCTTTAGCGATAATGCCGTACATTATACATCTTGTATCTAGCTTGTAAGGTATAAGGATTTTCACTCATACTCCTCTACACCAAAGGTCTCCAAAACATCGCTTTATTAGCGATAAGACCGTGCATTATACATCTTGTATCTAGCTTGTAAGGTATAAGGATTTTCACTCATACTCCTCTACATAAGTCTTGACAACATCGCTTTATTAGCGATAAGACTGTACATTATACATCTTGTATCTAGCTTGTAAGGTATAAGGATTTTCACTCATACTCCTCTACACCATAAGTCTTGACAACATCGCTTTATTAGCGATAAGACCGTGCATTATACATCTTGTATCTAGCTTGTAAGGTATAAGGATTTTCACTCATACTCCTCTACACCATAAGTCTTGACAACATCGCTTTATTAGCGATAAGACTGTACATTATACATCTTGTATCTAGCTTGTAAGGTATAAGGATTTTCACTCATACTCCTCTACACCATAAGTCTTGACAACATCGCTTTATTAGCGATAAGACTGTACATTATACATCTTGTATCTAGCTTGTAAGGTATAAGGATTTTCACTCATACTCCTCTACACCATAAGTCTTGACAACATCGCTTTATTAGCGATAAGACCGTGCATTATACATCTTGTATCTAGCTTGTAAGGTATAAGGATTTTCACTCATACTCCTCTACACCATAAGTCTTGACAGCATCGCTTTATTAGCGATAAGACCGTGCATTATACATCTTGTATCTAGCTTGTAAGGTATAAGGATTTTCACTCATACTCCTCTACACCATAAGTCTTGACAACATCGCTTTATTAGCGATAAGACTGTACATTATACATCTTGTATCTAGCTTGTAAGTTATAAGGATTTTCACTCATACTCCTCTACATCAAAGGTCTCGAAAACATCGCTTTATTAGCGATAAGACCGTGCATTACCAAGGCGAGGCTAAAAACCAGCGTAGTTGTGCCCTCGACCTATTTACCACCACCTTCTACCGTAGTGCTACCTACAATAATGTACTAATGTTACTTAGAACTAGGCCTACTGTTATACTTACCTAGCTTTATTTAGCACTTATTGTACCTACCTCTGTTAGCATAATAGGTGTGTGTGTAAATAAATGCCTTTTATTATTATTTTATTATTTAATATTATTATCATTATCTAGCTTGTAAGGTATAAGGATTTTCACTGATACTCCTCTACACCAAAGGTCTCGAAAACATCGCTTTATTAGCGATAAGACCGTGCATTATACATCTTGTATCTAGCTTGTAAGGTATAAGGATTTTCACTGATACTCCTCTACACCAAAGGTCTCGAAAACATCGCTTTATTAGCGATAAGACCGTGCATTATACATCTTGTATCTAGCTTGTTAGATATAAGGATATTCACTGATACTCCTCTACACCAAAGGTCTCGAAAACATCGCTTTATTAGCGATAAGACCGTGCATTATACATCTTGTATCTAGCTTGTTAGATATAAGGATTTTCACTCATACTCCTCTACACCAAAGGTCTCGAAAACATCGCTTTATTAGCGATAAGACCGTGCATTATACATCTTGTATCTAGCTTGTTAGATATAAGGATTTTCACTCATACTCCTCTACACCAAAGGTCTCGAAAACATCGCTTTATTAGCGATAAGACCGTGCATTATACATCTTGTATCTAGCTTGTTAGATATAAGGATTTTCACTCATACTCCTCTACACCAAAGGTCTCGAAAACATCGCTTTATTAGCGATAAGACCGTGCATTATACATCTTGTATCTAGCTTGTTAGATATAAGGATATTCACTGATACTCCTCTACACCAAAGGTCTCGAAAACATCGCTTTATTAGCGATAAGCCCGTGCATTACCAAGGCGAGGCTAAAAACCAGCGTAGTTGTGCCCTCGACCTATTTACCACCACCTTCTACCTTAGTGCTACCTACAATAATGTACTTACTAATGTTACTTAGAATTAGGCCTACTGTTATACTTACCTAGCTTTATTTAGCACTTATTGTACCTACCTACCTACTTCTGTTAGCATAATAGGTGTGTGTGTAAATAAATGCCTTTTATTATTATTTTATTATTTAATATTATTATCATTATCTAGCTTGTAAGGTATAAGGATTTTCACTCATACTCCTCTACACCAAAGGTCTCGAAAACATCGCTTTATTATCGATAAGACCGTACATTATACGTCTTGTATCTAGCTTTTAAGGAATAAGGATTTTCACTCATTCAGTATTGAGTTTAAAAAAACTCAAGTTGCCTGTGAAACTATAACTGCTTTACATTTAGAAGTCTTCATATGCTGCCTAACATGTTCAGGCCGCTTAAAAGACTTCCCACATCTGTTGCACGGATGAGGTCGTTCCCCGGAGTGAACGTGGATATGACCTTTCAAATTCCTAGCTGTAGTGAATGTCTTATTGCATTTATCACAGGAAAATGGCCTCTCAGCTGTGTGGTTCCTCATGTGTGCTGTTAAACGGATCTCCTGGTTGAACGAGAGAGGGCAGCGGTTGCAAGCGTACGCTTTGACCTCTGTGTGGATCCTCCGTATATGTGTTTTTAAGCTACATTTAAAACCAAATGTCAAACCGCATGTGCTACATATAAATGGCCTTTCTCTGGTATGACATTTCATATGAGATTTTAAGGTACCGTTCGCGTTGAACGCCTTACCGCAGATTTCGCAGGCAAACGGTTTGGCTCCAACGTGAACTTTCATATGGGTTCTGAAGTTAGATATCTGTATAAACGCTTTGCCGCATAACTCGCATGCAAATGGCTTTTCGCCGCTGTGAATTGCCATATGGGTTTTCAGCTGAGTCCTAGTTTTGAACTTATTACTGCACCGATCGCATATAAATGGTCGTTCTTCTGAGTGCGATTTGATGTGATGGTTTAGGCGGGTTTTATCGATGAATGTTTTGGTACACAGATGGCATGGCAGCGCTGGTTTTTCTGTCGTGCACGCCTTGACATGTTGCCTTAAATTATTCATTCTTCGAAATGATTTATTGCATTTTCCACATGTGAATGACTTCTCTGCGTTGTGAATTCTTAAATGTGTTTGCAGTTGGTTTTTTGTGGCACATTTTTTGTTACATTCATCACAGTAGAAGTATATATCTGTGTTGTTGGAATCGCTGCTGTATCTCGACTCTGTGTTGATTTCATCTAAGTTAACTAAAGTTCTCTCTATTTTGATATCGTCTTCAGTTTTTTCTTCTTTAACACTTTCCACCTTGATAGTTGGATTTTCATTAATACATATGTAGTTTTTTTGTATAGTTTCTGTTGATATCTCGCTTTGGTCTATTAATGTTGAATGAGCAATTGTAACTGATAAGTTCTTTATTATCCTTAAGTTCAGCATTGGGCAGGGTGGGAGAGTGTGAGGTACCTTAAACAGAGAATGTGAGAATTAGCAAACTGAAATGGCTGAAAAAATATGAAAAAACTAGCTGACCCGCCGAACTTCGTACCGCCCTGACATGCATATGACACGGGCTGCCAATGTCACCCCGGTATTGTCAATCGGCCAATATTAGCTGCATCTACGTATGAGAAAATGAATTTTCTTCATAATTTCATGTTGCGTGAATTTTTCCGATATTTTAATAGTTATTTTGCTATTCGGGGTGGCGACAAATACAACAAAATATAGATGTTTTTTTTTTAATTCCGAGCATTTTAAACCTTCTCTGGACTTCCAAAAATAATTTAATACCAAAATTAGCCAAATCGGTCCCGCCGTTCTCGAGTTTTAGCGAGACTAACGAACAGCAATTAATTTTTATATATGTATATAGATAATAAAAATAAATAATAAAAAAAAAACAAAAAAAAAAGTTCTGTATGTATAATTAACCTATATGATTATTTAAGACACAACTCGATAAACAAAAAACAAACAACACAACACATAAATAAAAAACTATTAAATATATGTATATATTGGACCAACAGATGTATAAATTACTCTGTCATTACCAAATAAAGTAAACCGCCTGTGCAATATGTTAAGCCTGAAACATCTCTGACCTGTGCCAGAGGGGAAACAGGCGGAACAAACAAAAAAAAAACTGAAATGGCAGTGGGTGAGGATTGAAGAACTGATGGCCGATGGGGCAGAAGGGTTCTCGGAGACCGGGCACCAAAAAGCGCAGTATAAGACGGCCCCCAACTAGAGGGAAAGACGACCTGATGTAGGTCGCTGTGTGCCGTTGGGCGCAGGCCGCACAAGTTAAACGCTCTGGAAATTTGTGGAGGAGGCCTTTGTTCAGCAGTGGATATCTAGTGGCTGGTATGATGATGTTGATGAGAGAAATGTTAGTTGTGATTTAATCAAACATAATAGATTAGATAAATCTTATTGAATACCAAGAAAATAATACCTACAGCTAAAAAGCAAAAAAGAACACTGTAAAACAATGTGGTACAATTGACGGTCTTATCGCTGAATAGCTATCTCTACCAGACAACCTTTGGATGGAATGGACTGAGTGGACATTACCTGGGGTGTAATGGTGTACCTAACATACTATGTACTAATAAGTACAAAAAAATAAAAAAAAACATGAATGAATGAATCTAAATAATAACTACTCTAAATCAACTTGAGCGAATCGGCGTTGTATGTATATATGTATGTATGTTTGTCCGAGAATAATTTTCGAAGCGTTAAATAAATAAATAACGCTGGACATTTCACACAGCGCTATCTAGCCCCAAACTAAGCAAAGCTTGAACTATGGGAACCAGATAACTGATAGAATACGTATATACTTTTTTTTTGTAAATACATACTTTTAATATATAGAAAAACAACCAGACCCGGAACAAATATCTGAAGATCATGCAAACATTTGTTCCGCGGCGGGAATCGAACCCGCTACCCCCTGAGTCTCAGCCGGCTGTTCGCTCGCTGCACCACGGAGGTCATCATCCGTCATCAGGTCAGGTCGTTGATCCGATCATCGGCATCGTGAAATTTAATACATAGGTAATGGCACAATTTTGGTGTGACTAAATGAGGTAAAAATATTAGGGTTCAAGAGAGGTAAAAAAAATTACAATAGGCTAACTGGTCAAGCGGGACGTCAAATGAAAGGTATTCATTAGTACATTTAGACTCCGTTTTTATTTTATTAAATTTTTGAGTTATTAGCCATAATAAAAACTAAACTTTGACAAATTACATATTACTTTTGGTTGGGTTGACAGGTAGAAAATGCTATTAGCATTAAGCCCACCTTTTGTACATGCAATTTATATTTTGTGAAATAAAGTATTAAAACAAACAAAATTCACAGGGTACACCAGTGACCCCACAGTGCTTTAATTTGGTATGCGTGTGGCATAAGTGACACAAATATAGGCAAATGTCTGAAATCCAGAATAACTGCAATTTGTACCCTAAAAAAAGTAACCAAATAACATGAACTCCCCGTTACCTATAATTTGAATTAAACTGTAGGTCAAGTAATTTGGTTATTTATTTCGTGACACTATTTTGATAGTCAAGGATTACAAATAATATTTTTTTGTTTTAATCGGGGACTCTTGAGATCTCAGTTCGGGGCGAACCACTAGTTTATGAAACAATATAACTAATAATAAATACATAGATATTTAGCGACAAATAGTTACTCAGATAGGGCCGAAACTAGATATTTAGCGACAAATAGTTACTCAGATAGGGCCGAAACACATAACCGCGTTGCGGCGCCGCGCCGCTGAAATCGGCAGTTTGCGTTGCTGCGTTGCGGCGTCACGAAAAAAAGCGTTTTGCTATCGTATGGCTGGGTAACCAGTTCCTCGTAATTTTTTATTGTGAATGGACGAATGGAGAGTGATAGAAACCAACTGAATCATTGTCAACAAGTATAACGTCATAATGCTGGATTTTGAGCCGCGTTGCGGCGCCGCGCCGCTAAAATCGGCAATGGCACCAATGCCGATTTCAGCGGCGCAGTGCCGCAACGCGGTTATGTGTTTCGGCCCATAGTGTTCTCTGATCTCACGCATAATGGACCACTTAAGAGTTCAAATGCGGAAAAGGGAGTCCGCCAACATAGTGTTCTCTGAGCATACGTTTAAAAATGGCAAGTGACTTGGCGCATCTGATCACTACCAGCAGCGAGTTCCATAACCGGACAGCCTTATGTAAAAGACTTATCAAAGTAGGAGGAGGAGTGTACAGGTGTCCTGAGGTGGAGTGTGTCAGATATTACCCCAAACTATATATAAATATGTGAAGAGAAAACATTTTTTTTAAATCTATTTTTTAGGGAACTTGCGTCGTTCTTTACGACGATGTCAGTTCCATAATTGTCTACAATATTATACAATTACAAAGCATCCTCCCTCAGCTTGTGGTATGTGGACCGGTAGAGCATGTTAGCCGAGTCAGATGTTTGTTCAGCTAACACACTCTGAAACAGGTCCACATCGATCTGGTTCACTTTCAGCGCTCTGTACAACTCCTCTCATAGATTGACTCCGAACACACTCCGTTAAAAGGTGGTATACATCCTCCGCCACCCCACAAGTATAACAATTAGAAGTAGGTAGCTATCTTTTTCGGCAATTTTTTTTTTTTAATTTTATTTGTGGGGAAACAGGCTTAAGGCCCATGATTTGTGAGTATTTGAGTATGCCGATATTTCGGCGCAGTTGCATGCGCCATGATCACGGGTAAACTGAAGTCTTTGCGAGTAGGTAGTTATTGGCATAGTGTGTCGGAATCGAGTTATGATCGAGAATGAAGCCGGTGGTGGTAGTAATAGAATTAGCGAATTAATTCCTAGCAAGAGACTAAGAAAGAGGGTAGATCGTTATATCTGCCAATAACTACCTACTCGCAAAGACTTCAGTTTACCCGTGATCATAGCGCATGCAATTGCGCCGAAATATCGGGATACTCAAATACTCACAAATCATGGTAAATATCCCGTTTTTAGTATAAATAGTGTTCATAACCATGATAGTTTCAAAAGTTATATAGGCTTAAGGCCCACCTCATGGTAAGCGGTCACCGTCACCTATTGACACCGGCAACACCCGGGGTATTGTCGATGCGTTCCCTGCACTGTAGAAACCTCTTTACATTTCTCTTGAAGCGTGCCATGTCATAGTCTAATGGGAAAACCTCAGATGGTAGCTCATTTCACATCTTGCAAGTGAGTTGTTTAAAGGCAGAGAATACATTGTACCACTTTTTATACTTTTTGCGCGCACGGAGGACGTTGAGATTTGGAATACTTAAAGTTTGTACGGGCAAGGAGCTAAATAAATTAAAAAATACTAAGTTGTGGTTGAATTCCAACCACTTATGATCATAAAACAATGTATGGCTAATTAAGACTACACTTACATTTCCAAGACCACTATTAAATTGTTCTCTTAACAATTTTTCTGTTCGGAGAGCCGTGTCGGAGAATCTACGGAACCTCTGCAGCAGCGAGTAACAGATGTAGCATATCGTTTTAGGCATCTTATCATCTATGTTTACCTGAAAGATAAATGTATTGTTGACAGAAACACTGAAATATTCATTCACACAAGAGAAGTAGGTATAGTTCCTTGTGAAAGGGCTCGCCCGGAGAAGTACTACCGACATACCTTTAGGTGTAATAATATTTTTTTGCAAAAAGATAACAATTATGACTTACATGAGAATCAGTACACATAGAACAGTTAATGTAATTCGTTCGGGTTATGTAGGTAGGTACTCAATTAACGCATTCAGGTAGATCGTTCGTTATTTATATAATTACTTTATTTAGTAAACATTAGTTGTAATATGTTGAGCGAGTTTAGTTTTAAATGCGTTAAATGAGCTTACATTTTTAATATCAAACGGTAATATATTATAAAGCTGTGCGCCTTCGTGAACTATTGTTTTTTTGCCACAGTTCGTACGACATTTAAATAAGGCAAGAAAGCTAGCGCGACGCGTAGGTAAGTACTTCGCTTTGTCTATTCCTTTGCTAGTGAACGTTAGATTAGTGTGGATCAACTTATTCAGGATTTTTCTGACGAGAATGCATATAATATATGTAAATAATTGTTTTAAGTTCATAATTTTATTTCTGCTGCCGAGCAGCATTGCTGTGTTTAGATTTGAAGGGTATGGTTGCCGGTGCAGTAACAGACACATGAGCCTTCACATCTGTATGCCTCAATTTGATGGACACAGGGCAGTGCATTGTAGAGCACTATTCAAATGTGCGTGACCTACGAGGCAACCATCTGCCTCCAACGAGTCCTTGAGTACTTTGGTCACATAGCGGGTAAACATAGTGACAACTTGGAGAAACTTATCATCACTGGCAAAGTCGAGGGGAAAAGACCACGGGGTCGTAGCACGATACGTTGGTCTGATCAGATCCACATAACTCTCGACTCTAAGCTTCATCATGCCATACATGTCACCGCCAACAAACACTGATGGTGCAACAAAGTCAAAGAAAAAAACCACCCATGGAGGAGATCATGACTCTCAGCATTGTGGATTACGACTCGAAGATAGAGAGAGAGCCATATGCTTGTAATATCTCCAGGTAGTATAAAAACAATGGTTGTAATAAACAAATGCCTATGATGATGGATATTTCTATCTATATGCTCTCTAGCCGCAAATTGAGCAAAACTTGTACTGTGGGAGCAAGATACTTTTTAGAATATTTGTATTATAAATACTTTAAATATATATAAAAAAAACTGTAATGAATACTTAAATAATAGATGACAATGCCCTTTTACAGCACATACGATTTGACATTATATAATGCATATCTTGACATTCCATATTATATAATCAATGATTAATGCAATTCAATATTTATAATTATTGTTACTTACTGTCATATGCAGCAATTTATAATTCAAATTAGGTATTATATACAATTCTTTGACAATGCCCTTATACAGCAGCTATAATCTTAAGTACCTACATACTAATTAATCAGTATTTAGATGCATAAATGTATATGAAATGATTGTCTGCTTCTGGCACCTCCAAAATTATGGGGCAATGAGCTACTTAGCTAAAGACATGTCATTAATTAACTTAAGTTTTTATGTTCTTTCTTATTGATATACTGTTTTATTTTTTGTTGTTATTTTTGTATAATGTGTGTTGCAAAATAAAATATTTGATTTTTTGATTTGATTTTAATTATGTAATAATATTGACGTAACCAAGTGTTCTATTGTGTCCCTACGGTTTGAATAAATGAGTATGAGTTAAAAGAAATAGTTACCTTTGTATTTGTGAGTTTTTGAAATACCTCTAGAAGTTTATTGTTTGTAATTCTGTGCATTCTTTTATCACGAGCTAGACATACTCGGCACACAGGCATTCTCGACATTTTATTACAATTAATAAGAAGATAATAAATTAGGAAGTAGGTTTAGAAAGTCTTGGGTTTTGTGAAGTCTGTAGACAAAAATGCAGTACCTATCATACACAACACTCCGTTATTTAGCACAACTCAATTATTTAGAACGTTATCATTCATTTATATTATAAAATTTTCTTCAGGAAGTAAAAAATGTAAACAACAGAACAGAAATGAAAATTCGAATCTGCTATTTGCACGTATGTATGTAACCAACCATAGAGCGTATGTAGCCATAGTAGACTAAGCGACCATAGAGAAATACTAGATTAGGGTTTATTGTTCTGTGACTACAAGATACGGTACAATTAGTACAGAACATAAATATAACCTAATAGACCAGCTACTATCTGACCCAGAGCAAGTATCTACCAACTCGTGAATTATTATAAAGCGGGACTGCTAAATAAGCATAACGCTCTAAAGTACAGCCTTAATTTTTGACGTGTAACATCTTTCCTCTTGGTTTGTGGGAGTGATTTTGGCAAAAGGGACGGAAATGTACAGCAGGAAACCGGGAAAACGCGCGCTATTTGATTTGACCAATGAGCGCGCGCGGTAGTCAAATGTTATACATCATAAATAAGCGACTACTGTAAGGCTCGTAGTTTTTTTAGCGCCGCATGGCTTGGTATAAAGCATCAAAAAAATAAGGGAAATCTTTAAAGTAAAAAACCCAGGAGATATCAAGGCTACACATCAAGCTATAAATTTCTAGTATAAGCTGATCTCTCATTCTAAGAAAAGCCTACACAATGCGAGGTCAGCTTATACTGGAAATGTATAGCTTGAGGTGTGTACCTATACATAACCGGAAAATAACAAGAATCGTAAGTTATGTAAGTAATTATAGTAATTTTAGAGATAGTTAATCAACTTTCAGAAAATCATAAACGGCAGTTGAAATGTATTATTTATTGCAATAAATTTTAGCTAATTGATCAACTTATGGCGCCTGGCAGTAATTTTAACGATTTTGCCACAAGTCAAATCATACCACGAATGGTGCAATCGTTTCACAGTGTAGGTACATTTTAACGGTACACTATCACCCGTAACGATGGCATTGGTTAGGTTAGTGTTAAATATGAGGACAGAAAGGGCGGACAAGTGAAACGATCGCTGGTTGGCTTAACACTGATTGATTTATTGTACGAGTGGTGGCACAGGCACGCACACATACATAACATTCCTCCCTCTAGTACAATAACTATCTAAGACACTTACAAAAACCGAATCTAGAAATGCTTTTTTTATTTTTAAGAAATATCGGGACTCTTTCGTAACAATCTATTTGGAACTACTGAACCATCAGCCTGTGGTTCCCTCTAGCCGTCGAGTTCGATTTCAGCTTCGTGAAACTCATCTTCAGATTTGTCTGCTACTTCACCAAGTAAATCATTCGAGCCAGCTTGCAGCTCTTCATCCTGCGTCTGCTGAGAATCGTTTTCACGCTCGTCCTCTCTGGCCGGCGAAAGAGTAGGTACTTGGTATGTACAGTACCTCCCTCTGACCGAGTCACGTGATATAGGGCAGGGTGACGAAAAATCTGGTTGGCATGCGGGCGTATCTGGTGCAGTCGGCGTATGTATGATCGTGGGCAATGCAGGCAGCGATAACGGCGGAGGCGACGGCGACAATGGCGGCGATGACGGCGGTGACGACGGCGGTGATGGCGATGCTGACGGCCACGAAGGTGACGGTGACGGTGGCAATAACAACCCAGGTAAGTTTTCATTTGAATTTTGTGTATCGTTTCCATGATTGTTATTTGTCCCTTTATACAATATCAATTGATTTATGTGTCTTTTAAGTTTTTCTGAACTGATAATATCTTTTACTAAATACAAAACTTTTCCTATCCTTTTAAGTATGACTCCATGTAAAATTCATTTTATTTACAAATTTTTTATACAATATAACATCGTTTTTCTTGAAATGTTTCGTTTTATTTTTCCCTTGTTGATCAGTTTGCATACACTGTAGGTTTTTTACACGTTTGGATAATATGGAGGGTGACACGGGTGCCGATGGCTTTGGATCGATCAAATCCAGTCTCGATCTTAACTTTTTACCGAATACCAATTGAGCAGGGGACAAACCCGTGGTAGTGTGAACAGAGTTACAATAATCCATCAAATACTTTAATAATTTTAAGGATGCATCTTTCCCACTGTGATTTGACAACAGACAACACTTTACTTTTTCCCTTTTATACAACTTTTACAAAACTCTCAGCCTGGCCGTTACTAGGCGGGTGGTACGAGTATACCGGTGACGTCATGTGAGAAATCCCGGTAGACGTGCAAAATAACTCAAATTCTCGCGAACAAAAAGCTGTGCCATTGTAACTAACTATTGTTTTCGGCCCTCCAAACCTTGACATAAAATCACATAGCTTCCCTATGACCGCAGCTGTCGAAGTAGCACAACACAGTAGTGTTCATATTATACACTTCTACCCATTTAGTATGTGCATACTACTACTACCAAATAAACACAGCTTTTAATTGGACCCAGAAAGTCAATATGTATTCGGTGGAAAGTATCAGATGGAAATTCCCAGGGAGAGAGCGAGGCGCGCGGCGGGGAGGGGCGCAGTTGACTACAAACATCGCATGAGCCTATCATTGTTTCTACAGCATTATCGATTCCCGGAAACCAAAATCTTGAACGAGCTTCGGCTTTCCTTTTTATAATACCTAAATGTGAAGAATGTAGCTCTTGTAACATAGTTTTTTGTAAACCCGCAGGTATAACGACTTTATGACCTCTCATAACACAACCATTCTCATGCGATAATTGTGATCTACACAAATGATACGGCTTTAATCGTACTTATATCGTTTATTTTTGGCGTCCATTCATTTACGATAAACTCAATGACTCGTCCGCTCGGTCATAGACTACCTCGCAGCTCGCGCGAGATAGATAATCAGCGCTGTTAGCAGCGCTGCGCACGTATTCTATTTCATAGCTACTTAGAAATAAAGCATACCGCTGTAACCTATTTGCTGACATTTCCGGTATTCCTTTATACGGCCCAAAAATAGACAATAGTGGCTTGTGATCCGTTCGTAGATTATACGGTAGGTACGGATCTGCTATACAAATATTGATGGAATCGCCGTATGCCAAAAATAATTGCGGTGGCCTCTTTTTGTATTTGTGCATATCGCTTCTCCGCCGAATTTAAGGTACGAGATACATACGAAATAGGCCTTTCCACACCGTCTTTACCTACTTGTGACAGAATTGCACCCAAGCCACTTGGGGTAGCGTCTACCGTTAATAATTTCGTAGCGTTTGGGTTAAAATGTGCAAGAACTTGTTCTGACGTCATTAACTTTTTAATTTCCCTAAAAGCTGCGTCGTGTATTTCTGTCCAGATCCATTTACACCCCTTTTTTAATAATTCGTATAAAGGGCTGAGAATAGTGGATGCGTTTGGTATGAAACTCCTATAGTAGTTAATTAGACCTAAAAGCGACTGTAGTTGACTAACATTTGTAGGAACCGACGCCTCCACCATTACCTTAATTTTTTTCAGGTGCCTTATTTAGACCATCTTTCGCGATAATGTAACCCAGATAACTAATTTCATCCTGAAAAAAACTAAATTTTTCCCTTTGTAACGTTAACCCTGCGTCTTGTAAACGCTTCAATACAACGTTAAGCCTCTCTACATGTTCCTTTCTGTCTTTTCCGGTGACTAAAATATCGTCTAGTAAGCACAAAACTCCATCTATACCTGATAGCACACACTCCATCGCGCGCTGGAAAATAGATGGTGAGCTAGCTAGCCCAAACACAAGACGCTTATATGTATACAAACCGCGATGTGTATTGATGCACGTAAGGTACCGCGACTCGTCATCTAAAACAAATGGATTGTACGCCATAGATAAATCAAGCTTGCTAAACTGTTGACCCCCATGGATCTTTGAAAACAGTTCACTAGTGGCGGGGAGAGGATATTGTTCTATCAGTAACTGTTTATTTATACTAACGGAATAATCCGCACATAACCTGATTGAACCATTACGTTTTAGAACCGGAACTATCGGGGAGGCGTAGGCCGAGTACTCGACGGGCTCAAGGATATCTATACTAGAAAAAACATAGCTTGATCTCTGGGACAGCTGTCAGTGAAATCGCGCCTATGAAGTTCTGAATTTAACAGTACGGACAAACGTACCAATGTCAATGTCATACTTTATGGGCATGATGAGTTAATTATAGTGATGAGTGATGAATCATCGTGACCACAGACTATAAACTATCGATATTTTGTATAAAACTTAATTCAAAATTAATTATTCATTTAATTTAAAAAAATAAAATTATTGAATATTTAAAAATAATAACACTATTTACAATAGTGAGTAAATAAAATCTAAATTCTAACCTACTCGTAACATTCTTGCTCGGGTGAATTTTCTCCGGAAAGTCAAAAAAATTACAAATTGGGACAAAGTTGTCTTTCTAGACGAGACATGGCTAAACGCCAATCATACCGTATCCAAAGCTTGGACCGATGATACGGCACAATCGACTACCAAAGTACCCCAAAGCAAAGGTCTAAGAAATAATAACTCATGCTGGGACGTCATCTGCTTTTGTGCCTAATTGCCTATTGGCATTCAAATATACGAAGACCAATGAATACCATGAAGAAATTAATTTTGAAAAATTTAAAGAGTGGTTTTTAAAATTATTAGATAATTTGAAGGAGCCACATTATATAATTATGGATAACGCCCCATATCACTCGGTCCAAAAGCACAAACCACCAACTTCGGCCAACAGGAAGTTAGAAATAATTGCATGGCTTCAAGAAAAAGGAATAGAGGCCAATGAAACAATGCTTATAAACGAATTATTGAGACTCGTTGGTCTGTACAAACCCAGCTCACTAACGTATGTCTTAGATGACATAACCCAAGAAATTCTGCAAGGCGCGTCCCGTAGCATTTGCGTTGCGAGATAAGGTTACGAAAGAAATCGATAGGTTGGTCGATTTATACTTGAAAAAACAGCTTGATCTCTGCGACATTTGTTAAACTTACGTTTAATTTGCTACTGCGTACTAGTTGTTTAACGTTAGACTGGCTGGCGGCGCGTGAAATCGACTTCATCCGGCACGAAGACTGGCCCTCCTCCAGTCCAGATTTGAATCCGTTAGATAACAAGATATGGCAACACTTGGAGGAAAAGGCGTGCTCAAAGCCTCATCCCAATTTGGAGTCACTCAAGACATCCTTGATTAAGGCAGCCGCCGATATTGACATGGACCTCGTTCGTGCTGCGATAGACGACTGGCCGCGCAGATTGAAGGCCTGTATTCAAAATCACGGAGGTCATTTTGAATAAACTTTAGTGTCATAAGAATCTATGTTTTGTTAAGTTCATTTTGGTATATAAATGGTTACATAATGAATAAACTTGTTTGAATTATTTTATATTAAACATGTGACAGAATTTATGACATGACTAGGTATGTTGCATTGAAATAAATAAATACTAAAATGTAATTATGTGTCAAACATCTTTTATTTATTTGTATGTATTGATAAAGTTATGTCTACTAGATTTTTGTTGTGCTAGATTTTCATGATACTCAGCGTAGTCTGGCGAACTTACATACGTATACACTTTCCCATTTTCTCTCCGGGTAAATTGTTTATTTTCTATTGGTGACGAAGACTCGTCGGATCTTTCATTACTTTCGGCGTTTTCATCGAATTCACTGGATCCCGAATCAATAGTGGAAACTCGACGCACTTCAACAACTTCGGGTGAAAATTTACGAATTATTTTCATTGGTGTCTCGACCTTTTTACTTTCAAAAGACGTAGCTGACAAGTCATCGCCATTAAGCTTTGTAGTTTGAGGAGTAGTAGTAGATATATTATGATTTCTTTCATAATTAATGTTTTCTATAGTTAACTCCAGAATTCTTTTCTCACCAGAAAACTCTTGGCTTGCTTTGTCTTCAACGCTTTTAATAGAATGATTAAAGTTTTCTGTAGATACATTTCCTAATAATCGACTTTTCGATTTTATAGTTGTATTGTGCTTAACTTCATCAATCACAGATCTTTGTTTGCTTGTGTGTTTAGATTGTTCTCTGCTGACGTTATCCAGTCTATCAGCACGTCCTGGATTATTGTCATCTATTTTAGAATCTCTGTTTTGTTCTTTAGTCATGTGCTTGTAATTTAAAAACAATTCTTGAGAAGAATCATCGCTTTGCAAAAACGCCTCTGTGTTAATTTTACCATACCTCTTGCCTGCCCGTACGTAAGTTTGTTTATCATCTCTACGTTTCTTAACATCAATCGTATCTGTGTGCCTTGAAGTAGTCACACTGCTTATATCCACTGATTGGATTTTTCTCGCAGCTCTTTCTGCTAGGTCATCTGCTAGTTCGTTGAATTTCACAGAATGCATTAACTCACTGATAAATTCATCGATCTGGTAATTAATATGCTTAGTTGAAGACGGAGCAGTTTTTATATGATTTATGTAAAACGAGCCTGAAAAATAACATTTTAATAAATTATAAAATTAAATTAAAACCACCATACCACTATCATCAACATCATATTAGCAATAGCACGTCCACTGCTGAACGTAGGCCTCCAAATATTTCGAAGCATCCCATCTTGTGCGACCAACGGCTCCTTTATCAACCTCTATCAGGCTCTTTCTTCCCCAAATCCAGTGGGGACCGTCCTACGCTGCGTCTTCCAGTGCATGATCTCCACTCAAGACCCTTTCTGCCCCAACGGCCATCAGTTCTTCAAGCTATATGCGCCGCCCACTGCCACTTACTGCGTTACGGGTCGTTTTAAACCTTGTCCTAAACCAGAGATTGTGGCGGCACGAGGCATATTAAACCCCACCGCCCGGTAGGAGCCCAAAATCCTTTTTTTGGCGCCAAATAAGACAAAGTGTACGGTTTTTTTTGTGTGAGGCACGAAGTCTAAGAAACCCGGCATTGAGGTTGGTATACCATAGAACTAGGAATCAATAGAACATCTCAGATATATAGTTATCTCTTTCCTAGACTGAACCAGATGGAAGTTATGCCTCCCGCACGACAGAGACGTTTAGGTTTTTTCTTACCGCTATAAAGACGAGACACGGACAGGGTGTTTCAAGCCCTGTTTAGCACTTATCGTGTTAACATACTCGTTAAGTTATGTATGATAACTCTTATGGATAAGTCAACACACAATAAACTCACCCATTTATTCGAACACACAAACTGACACCCTCACACACACTCACGCCACACACTCTTTCACACACAAACACTCACCACACATCCTCGCATGCACATGGACACACACACACACACACTTAAATCACGCAACGAACACACTCCCACACTTACACTACACATACATTTACTGAACATTCCATTATAAACCAGTCCGGAGAGAGGTATAGGTATGTCATCACATCAATAGTCATCATACAAGTCCATCCTAGTTTGGGTACCTATGTTTTCCATCCTGAGTCATAGTATACCTAGTAAACCATTGTAATTTTTTGTCTGTGAAATACTGAAGGTTATTGCTGAATAAATAAACTTATAAAATAAAACAATAATGAGAATACCACAATATTTGCACGAACAATGCCTGTTTTAATGCGTATTTGCACCATTTGCACGAATTTGACTAAATTCAATTATTAATGGGAACTTACAAAATAAAAATTGAATCGTTATGTAAAACATATTACCACTTTTGACTATAACATATAAATCGTTAGGTAGGTAGGTAGTTAGATATAGGATTTGTATTTTAATACGATTTTAGAGTTTCGTACCCAAAGGGTAAAACGGGACCCTATTACTAAGGCTCAACTCACACCGAAAGCGCGTCGAAGCGCAGCGAAGCGGAGCGCAGTTTCAGTGTCATATGAATTTTAGGTTTATTTTCATTACTATAATACTTAATATCGCATGAGAAACTCGAACGTGTCGCGCGGATGCCCGCGGCGCCGCGAAAATTCCGGCGAATTCCATAAGCGGCGAAGCGGGTCGCTGCGCTTCGCTGCGCTTCGCTGCCCTTCGCCGCTCTTTCACTCACACCGAGTTGAGTCTAAGACTCCGGATTCTGTCTGTCCGTCTGTATATCCGTCTGTCACCAGATTGTTTCTCATGAACCGTGATAGTTAGACAATTGAAATCTTCACTGATGTATTTCAATTGCCGCTTTAACAACAAATACTAAAACAGAATAAAATAAATATTTAAGGGGGGCTCCTATACAACAAACGTTTTTTTTGCTCGTGTTTGCTCGATATTTATAACGGCAACAGGTAGACGCTTGAAATATTTGCGTAAGTATTCAAAGAATATTTAGTTATATATTCACTTTAAAAATAAATAATAAAATTAAAATAAAATAAATATTTAAATGGGACTCCCATACAACAGATATGATTTTTTTGCCGTTTTTAGAGATAATGGTACGTAACCCTTCGTGCGCGAGTCCGACTCGCACTTGGCACTATTAACCCCGTGGAACGTTTTACGATCGAATAAAAATTTTATTTTATTTATATATACAGTAGCATGAATTTGTTTCTTGTATATTGTGTTATACATTGAATACAAACGAGTTTTTATTATCAACATTTATGTTCCATACATAAACCATAATATTTAAACTCTCAACTATCGAACATTGCCTAAACAGCACAAAATCCTAAACACATATCCATACGTAGGTATATTACCTAATGTTTTAAGCAACGCCGACTTAGGCTACGCCGGGGCCCTTGGGCACACAAGAATTTGGGGCCCTGTTGATAAGTAAAATAAGTTAAAAAAAGTGGCACTCCTGGAGTGCCGACAGAAGTGAAAACTTGAACAATTACGAGATACTTACATATAGAGGTGTCGGTAACGGTAAAAGTGTAGCGAGTTCAATGGTTTTTCCCATCTTAAAAAAAGTGGCACTCCTGGAGTGCCGACAGAACTGAAAACTTGAACAATTACGTGTGTGTTGGGAATTCAAAATTTAAAAGCAGACTACAATACAGATACTTACCTATATATAGAGGTGTCGCTTACGGTAACAATTCAATGGTTTTTCCTATCTCAAAAAATGCCCAACGCGCATAAAGAAGTCTTCACTTCAAAAATTATATAGGGTAAGCGAATATATCGGGCTTTCGGGGCCCCCGTGGCGATAGGCCCCGTGTGCCGTTGTGGTAAAGACGGTACTGGTTATAAGCTTAGAAAGTAATTGTTTCTCTGTTTGTTAGGATTTCTCGACGTGGCTGGTCTGATTGACGCGAGTCAATTAAAAATATCATGAAATGAACTAGTTATTTTCAAATGATAATTTAGAATCAGTTTAAAAAAACCGGACAAGTGCGAGTCGGACTCGCGCACGAAGGGTTCTGTACCATCCTACTAATATTATAAACGCGAAAGTTTGTAGGTATGTATGGATGTTTGTTACTCTTTCACGCCGGAACGGCTGAACCGATTGCGATGAAATTTGGTATGTACGTAGATCATAACCTGGATTAACACATAGGCTACTTTTTATTGGCAAAGCACGCGTGCGAAGCCGCGGATTGGTCAGCTAGTTATCTATAAAAAAGGCAAAAAAAAACACGTTTATTGTATGGGAGCCCCTTAAATATTAATTTTATTTTAATTTAGTTCTTTTTTTTAAAGTAAGTAAATAATATAACTAAATATTCTGTGAATATTTCAAGCGTCTACATGTTGCCGTTATCAATATCGAGCAAAAAATCACGTTTGTTGTATGGGAGCCCCCCTTTAATATTTATTTTATTCTGTTTTTAGTATTTGTTGATAAAACGGCAACAGAAATATGTCATCTGTGAAAATTTCAACTGTTCTATCACGGTTCATGAGATACAGTCTAGTGACAGACGGACAGACAGACAGCGGAGTCTTAGTAATATGGTCCCGTTTGACCCTTTGTGTACGGAACCCTAAAAAACCTAGGTATTATATTCAAAGCGTGACTTGAGGGCAAGCCCCGTGCAGTAATGGCATAAAGGTATCTATATTTCCTCATACCTATACTAAGATGTAGGTAATATGTCGTTCTACCTATATACAAGTTAGTTTACTTGCAAAAGTTTTCATTATTTTACTCCATCTAGGTACTTACTTACTCTTTGCTTAGGAAAATCAGTGACACACGTAGAACGTCACACGTCACACGTCTACGTCTCTATTCAAACGGAAACGGATGTCGGGAAATGCAGTCTCTGCAGATGACATGTCGATGGCAGCAAAGTAGATACGGACATCTACATAATCGATACTTTACAGGAGAGCACATTTCGTAAAAAATAGTGGCCATTTTGTTATGGTTATGCACCGATTAGAATGAAATTTTTCATAATGCATTGAAATAACCTTCTTTATTCATTGTGTAACAGATTTTATTGCTATATCGTTGTTTTACCGAAATAATGTAGTTGTACTTTTTTACATTGAAAAAACTTTGACGTAGAAAAATACATCTGCCTGATATCCGTTTATACGTTGGGATCATGAAAGCGTTCATTCTACCTAATATAGCTAATAAACTAAAATAAGAAACCTACAGTAATACTACTTAAATTACTTATTTATAGAAAATCTGAGCAACATGGAAACAGTATTCCTCTTTTTTTGACCAAATTTTGTAGATGTCTTTATTTACTTTGCATTAAACATCTCACTTATCTTCATCTACGTCTATCAGATAAACTCTTTAGATCCCAAACCGCGCAAAATATTTATTGTTTTAATTAAAATTGCGTAATATTACCTACTATGTTTTATTTATTATTTATTAACAATAATTATGCTTTTATAAAGAAAACACTATGAAATAGTATTCAAAATAGACTCTTAAATTTTAATGTCTGTTTATTAAAAGTATCAATCAGTCTTTTAAAATTTCAGTTTATAAAATATTTTTAATCACTCTTTAATTTTAACAATTATGTTACTACTTCTTAGGAAAAAGAGAGATCAAAATATTACCGATTAGGTAGGTACGAAAAAAACTAAGTTATTCTTCGAGTTCAGCATCATCAGCTTCAGCAGCTGTTGATTCTTCCATGGTGTTGCTGTGTTTAATATTTTTGTAAAAGCATGGTATCTTGGTGGGATTAAATTTTGTTGACACAAAGACATCAAGTCTTTGTATTTAGAGGTAGTTATAGGTAAAGTGTAGGTAGTAATAGCCTGTATGAGATCAGGATGGCCTTGAAGCAGCTTAAGAACGACAAGGCGCTGGGTGAGGACGGAATCACTTCAGAGCTTCCGAAAGCGGGTGGATCACCGGTACTTAAAGTCCTTCAGAAGCTCTTTAATTCCGCCTTGCTTGAAGGTATGGCGCCAAAAGCATGGAATGAGGGCGTGGTGGTTCAGTTCTTCAAGAAATGTGACAACACCTTGCTTAAGAATTACAGACCCATCTCGCTTTTGAGCCATGTTTATAAGCTGTTTTCAAGGGTCATCGTGAACCGTCTCGAACGCAGGATTGATGACTTCCAGCCTCCCGAACAGTTCCGTAAAGGCTACAGTACCATAGACCACATACATACGCTGCGGCAATTCATACAGAAGACTGAAGAGTATAACTTGCCGCTATGTCTCGCGTTTGTGGACTATGAGAAAGCCTTCGATTCGATCGAAACATGGGCAGTGCTTGAGTCTCTCCAATGACGCCGTATTGACTATCGGTACATCGAAGTGTTGAAGTGTTTCTATAAAAACGCCACTATGTCAGTCCGAGTACAAGAACAGAGCTCGAAGGCGATTCCCTTAAAAAGAGGCGTAAAACAGGAAAATGTTATCTCTCCGAAAATGTTTATGACCGTTTTGGAAGATGCTTTTAAGTTACTGGAATGGAAAGGACTGGGCATCAATATTAACGGCGAATACATCACTCACCTTCGGTTTGCCGACGATATTGTGGTCATGGCAAAGTCGATGGAAGAGCTCAGCACGATGCTCGAAGGCCTCAATCGAGTCTCCCAACGGGTAGGGCTTAAAACGAACATGGACAAGACGAAAATTATGTCGAATGTCCACGTCGTGCCTGTCCCAGTTATGGCTGAGAACTCGACTCTTGAAGTAGTCGACGCGTATGTGTACCTAGGAAAAACAGTCCAATTAGGTAGGTCCAACTTCGAGAAATAGGTCAATCGTCGAATCCAACTCGGATGGGCAGCGTTTGGGAAACTACGCAACGTATTTTCGTCCAACATACCTCAGTGCCTTAAGACAAAAGTCTTGGTGAATGAAACAAAACAGTATCGATAATCTCACGATAGTGAAGTTATAACATTTGTGCACAGACCGTGGTTACCGAACGATGACGTCACGCTTCCATGCCCCCGACGCGACAAAAATAAACCGAGCCCCCATCTCTCCCTTCTCCGAAGAAATCTAAAACAACTACCTCAGACCACGTGTCTTATTAAACTGGTCGTTAGATCAACGATTTCGAGGAGTTCTTTTCAAAGTTCGAATGTTTTTTAAATTGCTTTTTTATTGGGCTAAAATTTATGGTGGCCAGTTCCCTTTTAGCGCCAAACGTCGTATGTGGATTGTGTTGTAGCCTTTTTTGTCAAGGCCATTTCAAGGGTGCGCGTACCACTAATTGGGAGTGGAAATGAATAGTAATTATCATCATCATACTATCAGCTACAGGACGTTCGCAGCTGAATATGGCCTAGATTTCCAGAGGGACCGATCTTGGCCTGTACCCCATGGCTCCCAGCAACCTTTATCAGGTCTTCTTTCCACCTAGTGGGGGGCCGTCCTACGC
Source organism: Philereme vetulata (assembly GCA_918857605.2). NCBI lineage: Eukaryota > Metazoa > Arthropoda > Insecta > Lepidoptera > Geometridae > Philereme > Philereme vetulata. Next base: position 3,767,534 of record OU975427.1, on the reverse strand, counting down.
TGTGCTTTCAAGGGCGTGGTCTCCATTCGAGGACCTTTCTGTCTGAACGGCAGTTCCGTCTTTACTATAAGGGCACACGGGCCCCGTCACGGGGGCCCCGAAATTGTATCCATATGTCAGTGATGACATATGGAACCGAAACGTGGTCCTTCACTATTGGCCTTATGAATAAGCTCAGAGTCGCTCAACGAGCTATAGAGAGGGCTATGCTCGGGGTTTCTCTACGGGATCGAATCAGACATGAGGAGATACGTAGGAGAACTCAAGTCACCGACATAGCCCGACGGATTAGCACGTTGAAGTGGCAATGGGCAGGCCATATAGCGCGCAGAACAGATGGCCGATGGGGCCGGAAAGTTCTCGAATGGAGGCCACGGACCGGCAGGCGCAGCGTAGGACGTCCACCTACAAGATGGGTAGACGACTTGGTAAGAACCGCAGGTCGGCGTTGGATGCAGGCCGCTTCCAACCGCAGATTGAGTAACTGCGATTCTGTTTCAAAAGAAATAAACTAAGAAGGCATAAGTGTCAAAGAGCGTGATTGAGTGCAAACAGTTAAATTGGCTGGACTAGAATTTGGATTACAATGTATTTCAGCGGAGGTCGTAATAGATAACGCACTGTGCTGCTCGTCTTAATCAAGCAAGTGTGGTTCAAGTGTGGCATTTCCTAAAATTGGCAAGCTGTAAATAATAGAAACGAATGTGGTTTAGGAACATTCTAGACATAATTTAAAGTACTTTTAATAAATACCTCTAACCTGCTTGTATAAAATGACCCTATATCTAAATTGCCGTAAGTCACTCCTTGTAGATCACTTAGCTGAATTAATTCATTTTCTGTATCTGAATCTGAAATAAACAAACAAATTTTTGAAAATAATTAGCAAAATAGTATGTTTAAAGAAAAATCAATGATTTTTTGTATAAAAACAAGAAATAATACATTCATAGATTGGGATATATGCAAAAAATACGACGTATAAACGGACAAGTGGCAGATGTCAGTGTCAACGTTGGACCGTAACCTCAAAATAAATTTGATTACTCACGCTAAGATTTAATTACTAGCACTACTATTTTCACTATAAACACTATTATAATAACATAATTGTCAAAGGTACTCACCTTCGTAGGCATTTCGCATTGTTTCCTTTAAGTTTATGAAATCCGAAATCTCAGTTATTTCCTTTTGTACACCTTTTTGGGCCATAATTACAAGCAGTTTATTCCTGGAGACACTCATTGTGAACGAATAACTGTTATTTTAAGAATTTATTATGATTTAATGCGGTAAACAATATAAATTTAATAAAAAGGCACCATAACAAACCGGTACACACAAGAATGTGACAAGTGACTGGTGGCTTTGTTTACGTTTCAATCATCTGTTGAAGCTCCGAAGTAAAGGCGGGTAAATTCAAATGTCCGTTTCTACTGCGACTGATTTTAAAAATTTATTGTAAATGTATTCATTTTCGTGCCAAATTTTCTTCATTATTTTGAAAAGAAAAATAATTTTAATACAGTGTAATGGAGGGGTAATTATAAGCTCATTTTTGTACAAAAACCATTTTCGCAAAATTGCAGATGTCTTTATCTACTTTGCTGCCATCGATGTGTTCGCTTCATTTCACAGACCACATAAATGTACTAAAGTCAGGCCATTCTAATAGGTAACATTTGACGTCTGTTGACGTCTGTCAGTTCGGTACAACTCGTACCGAGCCCGTACTCGTATCGGTCATTAACACACTAAATAATATGTAGATTGAAAAAGATAAGCAATTCTAAATTCTGTGCAGTTCATACTAAACGAAAAATATATTATTTTATGCCCGCCGTTACATACAAGGTTACGTTGTTGAATTTTGATAAATTGTCAAATGTTACCTATTTAATGACCTGACTTTACGTACCGTCAAACGGGTCTACTTAAGACGGGCGGTTAACTCGGGACAAGAGACCAATTTTATTTTAAAGTGATATTGTGGCAACACCAAATTGTCTATGGATGAAGAAAGTTTAGCACGGAAGGTCCTCGACGGTTGAAGTTTGCAAAAGTAAGTAAAAATACTTGTTTAACTTAGTGGAAACTTTGTCAAATGCTATTATTTTTCATGATTTTACGACCCGCAGTCATATAGAAAGTAAGTGATTAAAATTATTACTTTTTTGTTTCACGGTACCAAGTATGCCGCGAAAATATGTAAAAGTGCTTGGGGGGCGACCTTATGCCAATTACACAAATGAGCAATTAAAAAAAGCTTTGAATGCAGTCGTTTCAGGCCGCTCATTAAGAGATGTAGCAGATGAGTTTGGAGTGCCCAGGGCCACATTGTTCAGACACAAAAACAGAAAAAATATATGGAAATATGGACGACCACGAGTTTTCGAGGCAGAAGAGGAGCTAATTTTGGTCCAATGTATTTCAACAGCAGGCGACTGGGGGTTTCCTCTTACAACATATGATATACGATGCATTATAAAATCACATTTAGATAGGACTGGAAGAAGCGAATTAAGATTCAAGAACAACTTTCCAGGTCCAGATTGGACTGAATCATTTCTTAAACGTCATAAAGGAGACCTAACATCAAGACTCTGCCAAAATATAAAACGGTCAAGAGCCGCTGTTAACGAAGACACTATTATATATATATATTATATATATATATAATAGTTATATATATATATTATATATATATATAATAGTTATATATATAGTATTATATATATAGCTATTTTGACCAACTTGACACTACTCTGGCGAATGTAGAGCCAGCGCACATTGTTAACTTCGATGAAACTAATATTACTGATGACCCGAAAAGAAGTAAAGTAATAGTACGGAGAAAATGTCGCCACCCGGAGACAATAATCGATAACAGCAAGGCAAGTACTTCGGTTATGTTCGCAGCTGCAGGCGACGGTACCCTTTTACCGCCTTACATTACTTATAAATCAGAAAATTTATATTCTACTTGGACGAGTGGAGGCCCTGATGGTACCGTCTATAATCGCAGTAAGAGTGGATGGTTCACAATGCAAATTATCGAGGACTGGTTCATGAGAATTATTTTACCATATTTTCAACAATTCGACAAGACAAAGCCAAAAGTCCTTATCGGTGATAATTTAGCTAGCCATATTTCGCCGTGGATGATTGAGCAATGTGCCCTCGAGAATATACGATTTGTTCTTTTACCGCCAAATAGCACTAGCATATGCCAACCACTAGACGTGGCTTATTTTAAATCCCTGAAAACTAAATGGAGTCAGGTCCTAAGTGAGTGGAAAATGAAGAACCGAGGAACAATTCCGAAAGGACACGTTTCCAAGACTTTTAAAAAAATGTCTCAATGAGATGTTTAGTAAAACAGCAGAAAATGTAAAAGCTGGTTTTAAAGCTTCTGGTCTGATTCCCCTTAACCGGTAAGAGGTACTGAAACGACTTCTCAAAGAAATTTCAAACAATGTTTCTGCCGGCAACGACAATGCCCAGGAATGGGTTGATTCCTTCAAAATATTTCTTGAAGCGAGTAGATTAAAAGAGACCCAACCACTCAAACCGCGTAAGAAGAAAATTGATTTGTTGCCAGGTATATAGCGTTGGTATAGTTCAATCAATGTTTGGCACAATTGATAGTGCATCGGCTAATGAAGAACAGATCATAATTAATGATGATGGTGCATCTACATCACATTCCAATGAAAAGCAGATCGCTCAGCAGCGTAAAAAGAGTCGATCCACAGACAATCGAAACTTTACCTCTGAAACGGAGACTGATGCAACAATCTCTGTTCACGACGATTCTGCTGATGACGATCGTTTGTCATATCTGGGCGTCTGGGAGCACAACATTTGTGAAGTTCCTAGTAATGACGACGATGATGACGTTGAAGAGAATGAAGCCAGTGCAATCCCAGATGATCCATTACACATTAATGCGATCCAAGATAATGATTCAAGTGCAAATGTTGAAATTTTACCTTTTCATTTGGGTTCCTATGTCATAGTAAAAATATATACGACAAGAATACCAAGAGACCTACTGAAAAACGATTTGTGGGTGAGGTCATTGAAACTGCCGCTGACGGCCAAATTAAAGTGATTTTTTTTAGGAAATCTACTAAAGTAGAGAACGTTTTTGTGTTTCCTAATGTTGACGACGTACAGCTTGTGTTTCCAGATCAAATCATAACAGAAATAACTCCTGTTACAGTGTCCCGAGGACGATATTCATTTGGTAAATCGATACAAAAGTACAATTGTGCCTAGAATACCTCAATTTCGCTTATATGCCAAAAAATACCATATTTTTATTTGTTAAGTTTGTTCATTTTTTGCAGGTTGAAATCTCAAATATTTTTTTAATCTTTTCCTGATATAATTTGATATTCTAGTTCGTAAGTGAAATTTTTAAACTTGTCAATTTTTTTTTGCTAGAAATACCTCTAATATTTTTTGTATCATTTTTCTTATATACTTGACATATTTTATAAGTGAAAGTATAAAAAAAATGACAAAGCGGTTGTATCCAAGCGTTTTCGAATAATACAATAAATAAAGGGTCTAAGATGAGACAACCGTCTCATTTTGCCCCATTTGAATGAAGGAATGAATGAAATACTCTTTATTGCACACCAAATAAAAATACAATAATGGAAATAAACAATAAAGAAAGGTACAATGGGCGGTCTTATCGCTAAAAGCGATCTCTTCCAGACAACCTTTGGATGGACAGGATAAACAAAATCAAAAGACGGCGGTGTAAGAGTACCTACAGATATAAACAGAACCCACAAAATAAAATATACCTATTAATTATACTAATAAACATAAACACATACAAATAATATAAGAATAAATAAACTACACTACATAAAGAGGATAAATAACATAAACACTAACTAGCAGTTACGAGACAACGAAAGGAAATGGTTGTATACCTTGACTTTGAAAATAGGAAGAGATTGGGACGACCTTACAGACAAAGGTAAGGCGTACAACAGTCGCACAGCTTGTACTGTAAAGGAGTCACCATAAAATTGTGAACTATGGATGGGAGTTCGAAGCTGTAGAGCTTCGGAAGAACGAAGGGTTTGAGAGTGTCCCTGATACAGAAACTCGAAACGCTCCTTTAGATAAGAAGGTGAAGTGGGATTATAGAGAATGTTATAAAGAAGTGATACAATATGTGCATTCCAGCGAAGACGTATAGGGAGCCACTTGAGTTTTGCGCGGAATTCTGAGACATGGTCATACTTGCGCAAGCCGAATATGAACCGAATACAAAGGTTTTGAAGGCGCTCAAGTTTACTCATTTGGACTTCGGAAATGTCGAGGTAGCTGGCGTCGGCGTAATCTAAGATAGGGAGTAGAAGGGATTGTGCAAGCGTAATTTTGGTGGCGGTCGGTAAAAAGTTACGAAGTCTACGCAACGAAGCTGAAGAAGCAAACACTTTGCGGCTGATCTCAGCAATACACGGCACCCATGATAGCTTGGTGTCCATGATAATTCCCAAGTTTTTCACCGTCTGACTGATAGCTATTTGTGTTCCATTAAAAAGTACAGGTGGGAGTTGTGCAAAATCTAGCCTAGGAATCATTTTGTGACTACCGATTATGATCACTTGTGTCTTTTTAGGGTTTACGGTAAGACCAAAGGATTTGCTCCAGTCACAAATTCGGTCCAAATCTGAGTTTATTAAACGGATAGCTCCGTTAATGTTGTCAATCGGGGCTTGTGTGTAAATTTGTAAATCATCTGCATACAAGTGGTAGGAAGAAGAAAGATTTTGAGATATTGAATGAATAAAAACACTGAAGAGGAGAGGAGATAAGACGCCGCCTTGGGGGACACCAGCAAGAAGGCTACACCATGAAGAGTAATTATCTTCAATACGGATGCGCTGCCGGCGTCCAAACAAATAACTACGAAACCAGTCAATAGCCGTTGGAGATATGTTAAGAGAGCTTAATACACCCAGAAGTATGTCGAAATCGACGTTGTTGAAGGCATTGCTGAAATCAAGTAATGACAGCACTGTCACCTTCCCACTCTCCATTCCAAACCGAATGTCATCGGTTATCTTGACGAGCGCTGTGACTGTGCTATGTCCGGGGCGAAAAACAGATTGGAGAGGATTTAACAGGATATTATTGGATAGGTAGGTACTGAGTTGTTTATGGACAAGGCGTTCAAGGACTTTTGATAGAAAGGGAAGTATGGATATGGGACGGTATTCAGAAAAAGAAGATGGATTGGGTTTCTTAGGTAAAGGAATTATCTGTGCTTCTTTCCAGACGTCAGGAAAAGAGCCGGAATCGATTGAGGCATTTGAGTATTTAGCTTTAGTTTGTATGTGCCATAGATGGATGTTAATAATTATATGCCCAATGTTTGATTTTTACATACTATTATCTTGTTTGATATGTTAATGATTATTGAGTGAATTCCTTTAAGTTACTGTTGATTCCGATGTTTTACTTAGTTTTTATGATGGTTCTTAAAAGTTTTTAACATTTATAGGTACCTGTTTACCATTATTGTTAATTAATAATTGTTATTTTGACTGAATTAAACACGACTGTGATTCATATGATATAAAATACTTTTTTAAAACGTTTTTAATGTCTCAAGTAAACCAAATACCTTTCTATCTTGAGTTACATTGAAGATACTACCAGTGTCCCAAGAATCCACTTTTTATGGGTAACTTGGGACAAACACAACTTTTATTAAAATCTTCAAATATAGGTAGCGGCCCGAATCTTTTGAATGATACAGAAATCCTAAGTCATGCATGAGACAGACAGTGCTGATGTCGAATTTTATTTGCAAACCCACTCTCAAAAAAATGCGAGAGAGAGAGAGACAGAAAGAAAGAAATAAAAGGGTAGAACAACTAGTAAAATTATTTCAAAGGCAATGACTGCTGCTCGGAAGTTTTAAATTGAATAAAATGTATATACCGACGTTGAGGCAGCCCAAATTCTTACTGAAAAAAGAAGAGAAAATCAAATCCTTATCACTTGATGAAAATTAATTTATGCTAACATTGAAAGGCGAAATTAAATTGGTTATCGCTTCGGATTCCTACAGCGGAATTATTTCGATGGGAGATGTCTACAAATGCGTGTTCTGTGCGACAATATTTGATCTGGATCAGGATGAGAAAGAAAAACATACGAGTCATGTGGGTCAAGTGTGCGCATTTAAACTTTGACGCTTCAAAAACTCGAAAATTATTTGTAGAATTAAACAAAACTGTGTTAATTAGTAAGACTGTTTATTTGTAATCAACTCTAAGTTGATTACAAATAATAGTATTGTCAGTAGCTTATCTTTTAAGAAACTATAGAAAACAAAGACCGTTCCATACGCGCACACTTACCCCAGTATAGGGGTATGTGTACGCAGCAATGTGGGTAAGTGTACGCAACAACAAAAGAAGAAATATTGAGCTATATATTTTTAGAACATAAATAATATTATATGACTATAAATATTTTCATCATAGGTACTTAAAGCAATCATCTTAAATCAAAATATGAGATCAACTTGAACTTAGAAATCCTTAGTTACTTTGTCATACATGTATCACAAATAAAAGTTCGAAGCTGGTGCACTGTTCGTGCCACCAGGTTCCACAAAGGCTACATTCAATCCAGTCTTCAGTCGGTGGATCAACATACTTTTCGCCACATATGGGGCATAAGGGGCATTTTTTGGTTTCTTAAGAGTCTTATTTTTAACATTCTTTTTTTTGGCAGTCTCAGGTGATTTTGTAGTAGTTTTTTTTAGTTTTTAGTATTTCTTTTAAATCTAGTCGTATTTTCTTTTTGTCTAATTTCTCTTCTTCCTCTTTTTTCTTAATTTTTAGTATTTCTTTTAAATCTAGTCGTATTTTCTTTTTGACTAATTTCTCTTCTTCCTCTTTATTCTTTGTTGTAAGTATTTCTTTTAAATCTAGTCGTATTTTCTTTTCGGCTATTTTCTCTTCTTCCTCAAGTTTACTTGTACTCTGAAACAAAACATAGCAACGCATGTACAAATATAATATGCAAGCGGGGTAAGTGTACGCATGCGCATACTTACACGACAGTCTTCTGCGCATACTTAACCCAAACCATCGAAACAGAATTGTATGAATGTCGATGATTATTGCGTCATCATAACAACTTAAACACTGGCAAATAACAAACTAGATATTATGTTGCACTCGATAGCAAATTGGATATTTTCAAAAAGTTTACATGACTACAAAAGATTACGCGTCAAATGTGGCAAAATATCGTAAATATTTTAGCAAAAATCTTCATTTACCTGTCAGATCAAAATGGCGCGTGAGCAACTGCTGTGATACCAGCGCTTCACAGGATGTCCTGCGGGGTACTGGAAAGGGGGGTTGCCATTCCTTAGTTCTATATAGTTTTCGAGATATTTTGAACACTTAACACAGAAAAACCCTCCGTCGTCCGAGACACGTTCTCGGAGACCCGGATGACGTAATCACTTCCGCTAATGCAGGTGAGTCATCCACATTAGACAGAGCAAACATTCCACAAATACACCGACCTCGCCGGCGAGGTCGACGAGTCCCATTAGTCGCCGCCTATACGAGGTACAAGCACGTACCCGGGCGTTTCTCTCCTATCCCCGTCCCGGCAACAGCCCAAGCCGAGGTTCGTACCTAAATGGTGCCCTTGCGCTAGTTGCCTCATCAAAAATAAAATTATAGGGCTGAGCGCCTTCTGCGCTCGCCAAAAGCTCGGTTAAGCTGCAACGGCCTCAGAGGCCAACAGCGAGATAAGTCCATTCGAAAAAGAAAAAAAAAATGCGCACACTTAACCCACATGACTCTGCGCTCGCTAAATCATTGCAAAATTCTGGGAAAATATCCACACATTGAACAACATTCTTGTAACCTCATTAGAGAGGTAGGTTGTAAGATATAAGCAGCATTGTTTGTCTAAGCCCTAGCCTCTAAGCGCGAGCCATGTGTTAGAATCTAATATATAAAATTCTCGTGTCACAGTTTTCGTTGCCATACTCCTCCGAAACGGCTTGACCGATTTTGATGAAATTTTTTGTGCTTATCCGGTATTTATGAGAATCGGCCAACATCTATTTTTCATCCCCCTAAATGTTAGGGGTAGTCCACCCCTAAATTTTTTTTTTTATTTTTTAGACAAAATTTTTAATTTCTATTTTTTTATGATACAACATACAAAAATACATACAATCCTCAATTTTCACGTTTCTACGATCAACCCTTATTTTTTAATAGCAATTAATTATATGGCAAAACAACGTTTGCCGGGTCAGCTAGTTTCTTTATATATTTCTGTAAGATAGTTGAACAATAGTAGGTACTACTTATGTACCTAGTTCATAGGATTTCTCGTGTTACTTCACCTCGAATACCTAATCAGTCGTAAGAAACTCTTACAATATTGTTTTTCTAAGTTTTTTATTCATCTGTTTTCTGGCCACAGTTGGGACTGGCATTTGCCATTTTCATTCATACTTTAATAGACAAAAAATACAGCATCTCGTAGGTCCTAAACTTACTTTACTAGATATATTTCTAGGTAGGTAAGTAAGTACCTACACCAAATTACTGACTAATTTTATCATTGCAGTTGACCGATTATACCACTTACTGCACAATATGCAATGCGGTCGTTGAGTATGTGAAGCTGGTAAAGCACATCTATGGATTGGCTCATCTTCAGGGACTGGAGAGGGCAGAAACCCGGGCTCTTACTTACAAGGTCTGCAAATAACTACCAATCTAGGTTGCTACATTATGGCTAATTTGCCAAGGCCTCCTTGATTCTTTTTTGTTAATCTATTTTTTAGGGATCTCCCATTGTTCTTTACAAAGATGTCAGTTCCTTTATTGACTACGGAAATAACTACAATGCATCCTCCTTCGCCGGGTCGTATGTGGACTGATAGAGCATGTTAGCTAAACTCTAGGGTGGTGTGACATCCCATTTTGGGTTATTACTTCTGAGACCTACCTGATTAGCCATCCTGGTTTGTTCAGAACAAATAAACTTTTTGTTTCATTTTGTGTCAAATTAATATGTTATAGCAAAAAAAAAATTGTAATGTTAAATCAATTGTCTATAAATCTATAAAGTTAACTTCAGCGTGGCCTAGTTATGGTATACTCACTTGTGTAAAGTTAATAAATCAGTAAATGTGACTTAATATTGAACTAAGACAACATTGCTTATCATATCAAAGTAATTAGTCTTTTTGACATCTGAGTCAGAGCTGTCTTGAGACATTGAGCTAAAAATGTCGTAGAATATGTAAGAGCCATAAATGGCATACTTTCAGTTACAAGTAGAATGATGAACAGGACCCTAGGATATAGGCCTCTACAGGCCTGGAGCCCTTAACCTTATGCTCTTGGGGTAATATCTGAGTTGAAGAATACCCATTCTCTGTCAAACAGTCTAATCTCTATTCTTTATAATACCTAATAAATTTTGAAAAATCTGTAGTTTTATTTAAGTTCTGCTGGACAGATTTGGACGGCGTTTTTTAAACCTATCATAAAGTTTATCCATGTGAAGCCTGCACGGATCAGCAAGTATCATAAGATTGTATATTGTAATAAAGTTTTTGGTCTCTTGTTTTGTCAATATAATTCTAAGTTAGTTCTAATCTGAGACAACATTGTCTGATTGACTCATTAGCTGTTATGACAATCTTCATATGCCAGTCTAATGCCCATAATAAAGAATTATGCTCAAACTGTAGAAATAGGGCTTGAAGAATATGTCTTGCAAACTCTTTGGCTGAAACATAACTGCTTAAGCATAGATATGCTGCTTTATTCTATATATTTAGTGTGCGTGTGTGGTTATGGTTGTTGCGTAAGTAATACCTACTTATCTTAATATTTTTTTTATATTGTAATTCTTTATATTTAAAATAATGGTCCTATTTAGTGCGATAAGTAATTTACGTCGTCAATTTATAAGTATTTGTATTATTAAGTGTAAATCCTTTATTGGCTGTAAGTTTTAGCATAAGATATACCTGTTATATAATACGAGCTGTGGATTTTGTTCAAAATAAAATAAATAATTAAAATTATGGGCCTAATCCAACATTCTAATTATACCCAATTTCCTTTAAAAGTGAATTGTTACAAAACAGAATAGAGTGCCGCCAAAAACCATCTTGTAGCTAGCTTTCAAATACAAATAACATATTGAAATCAATGCAACAATTTGGGCGCTACCTACCTACTATACTACTGCAACAAACTTTAAAACACTTTTGTTGAAGGATTTTTAGTTTATTTCTAATACAAGACTTATTTTTCTTTTAATTAGTATTTAATGTAGTAGGAATGTAATAAAAGAAGAAATAATTAAGATAGTTTTATTTGTAAATCACCGGTTCTCAATATAAACTTCAGGGAAATTGCTACTGCAAATATAAAATGGAAGTTGTAGCTGTGAAAATGTGAGAACCTTGGGACATAAATTGAAGAATATAATTTATTCAGCACCTGCTGGCCAGTTGCAGTACATCGATATCTAGGTTAAGAGCTGCTGGTGTGTCACCAGATTGCACTGCAAGATCTCCATCTTATTGTTTCACTTGAGATAGGCATAATTGTGGCAACAACATAGCCACAGAAGCCATACAGCCAATATACTTAGAGGTCGATAGATGTTTCGGAGTTGATGTGTTGATACAATACAAAGAATTAGAAGCTTATTATATGGTTACTTAAACTAAAAATATAATCTAAAAGCACTTCACTATGCACGCTTCCTTTTTTTAGAGCGTTTCTTCGTCTTCTTCTTACCAATTTTATTAATTTTCGCGATTTTCCTCTTATGTAGCCAGACGGGATACTGTCCATTTTGGTCTTTCAGTGTCTTTGTGCTGAAGATCCTTTTCTTGCCGTCTTCCCCCTCAACTTCAACCTTTTCGTCGTCCGAACTCATTTCCACGTCTTCATCATCCTCTTTTTTCTGTGGTTCCTCAACTTTTTTGTTCTTTTTGCCCTTTTTTATAGCATTTGCATCTAAGAATATCACTTGTTCGGATTCCATAACCTCTTCCTCTTTCTTTTCTTCGTCTTTTACACCCAACATCTTCTTCAATCTGGCCAGTTCTTTCACGGCGTAGCGTTCGCGCTTTACGTTTCTGCATTTGCGCTTCCATTTGCTACGAATTGATTTAGACATCGTGAAATCTTAACTTATTATTTACAACGCGCGTGGTGTAGGCACGTACGTCTTTTGGAAAGAAGGAAAACATCTAATTAATGTCAAAGTCAAATTTTGAACATTAACTGGGATCTTTTCAATATTACTAACAGTTCACCAATCAGATTTGAACTTACTAAAAATACCCGGATTTCATTGGTTTATTAATCATAGATGAGTGAATGATAAAGAACCTAATAAAATTAATTTCAATTACCGATACTTTCCGAAGAGAGCTTACAACCCTAAATTGTTAGATTTTTGGATATTTGTATTCTGTGCAATAATCGACTAAAACTCGGTAAATCGACTGTTAGCACTTTTTCTGTTATGTAGAGTGTCTAGCAAAGAAAGATCGATCAAAACAAAAACTGTTTTGCTTGGGAACTTGGAAGGCCGATTATTACGTTTTTGGAAGCTATCCAAACCGTAATTGTTTGTTATTCCGGCTTTACATGGTCTAATTCGTTCGTGTTCTTTGTTTCGCGAGTCCATTCAGTGTATATTCGTGCATCGATGTAGAAATTGCGAGTCATTGTACGTGCGCCTAAAGTGGTGTCCTTTTTCTAAGATGGGTTCCCTGATTCCCGATGCCGACTTGAAACAGGGATTGGACGACAGTGGATACGTTCAAGATGGTTAGTTTATTATTTACAGCATTTTACTCTCTTTATTGTTACGTTTATCAGCGATTTTCTAAGTACTTGTTTTTCTAGTTTCGCATTATTAGCTATGTGTGCAATATTTTTCATAAATTATTAAAAACCTATATGGTTCATTAATTATGTTTATGAGAGCACAATAACAATCTTTAAGGACGTATTGCGAAGTTTTCAAGCACGGAGGCCTTTGCATCTATTATTATAAGATAAATTAGCTGGGTGGTCTTCTTTGGTATCAAAGGCTATTGATCCATACTTCGCTGGTTCATATCTGACAAATATGATCAATAAAAGATAGATATTTCATGCCAATGAAATATCTATCTTTTATTGAACCAATAGGTAGGTATTAGTTGTTAGTAGGTATTAGGTATGTCCAGTAAACTACCTTATTTATTTTGGTTTATTGAGCTTGGTAGTAAAAACCAGTAAAATCATACTGGAATTTATATAAGTGCACTCCAGTTAGTCCAACCTTATTATTTGATAAGTACCCACATTTAGATATACCTAACAAATAACTTCCATAGGGAGATGTACTTCAAATATTTTTTCTTGATCTGAGTATTTTGCTACCATGCTACATATAAGGATAATTTAGCTGAGCGTAGCGTAACATAATCTGGATATAGGCCTCCCCGTGGAGTTGGAGTGACTAATCTTGCAGCGCACCCAGCTTGGCTTAGCTTAGATTGGATAGTAGGGGGCTGCCCTATCCAGTAAATGGACTTGAATCAATAACACTGCCCGTACAGAACTTCAAGCTATGTGCTCTTACTACTGCAACTTCAGCTTGCTATTTGTCCTTATTATTATTATTTGGAGTCTGTACTGTTCTACTGCAGGGCAAAGGCCTCCCTTCCTTCCTTCCACTTCACTCTATCATGCGCGTGTGTAGTCCAGTCTTATACGAGTTCGTCTTTCCATCGGCGTCATGGTCAGCCATGTGGTCATCTTCTGTCTTTTGGGATCCACTCGGTGGTGGATTTTGCCCATAACTCCTCCTCCCTTATTTGTCCTTACTAATATAAATTCATAAGTAACCTCTCCCTTCTTTCTGTGTGTCTCTCTGCTGAGCCAACTCTATGAAATTTGGTATATAGCTGGATTATGATTGAGCCATAGGCTACTTTATACACAATTGTGCAGAAGGATAATGTTTTTATTGAAATACCAAGCGTGTGAAGCCGTGGGCGGTTCAGCTAGTCACACTAATCACACTAATATTATCAATGCGAAAGTTTGGATGTTTGTTTGTTTGTTACTCAATCACGCCATTACGGCTGAACCAATTTCGATGAACTTTGGTATATACGTAGATTATAACCTGGATCAGCACATAGGCTACCATTTATCCCATAAATCAGTTCCCATGGGATATAAAAGGGTGTGTCAAATCAAGTTGCAACAGCGAGTTTAGCTTTATTTCTAAGTTACCTACACATTTAGCAGTGTAACGCGTACGAAGTCTCGAGCAGCAGCTAGTTATAAATGTGAAAGTTTGGATGTTTATTTATTTATTTGTTTGTTTGTTACTCAATCACGTCGTAACGGCTGAATCGATTTCGATGAAATTTAGTACCTGGATTACCACATAGGCTACCATTTATCCCATAAATCAGTTCCGATAGGATAAAAATGGGGTGTCAAAGTATCTATATAAAAATGATTTTGGTCTTTGTTGTTGTTGGTGTCCTTCACACCAAAATAATGAACGGATTGGGCTCAAACTTCTAGACCTAAAATAACATAAAAGCTACACACTTATTATCCCATAAATAATGTCCCATGGGATAAAAATGGGGTGTCAAGTCAAGTTGCAACAGCGAGTTTAACTTTATTTCTAGGTTACCTACACATTTAGTATTGTAAAGCATACGAAGTCGCGGGTAATAGCTAGTTTAAAATAAAACACAGGTACAGGTCTAGATACACTGCTGTCTAAGTATTAAAATTTTATAACAGAAGACATCATCTTAATTCTCAAATACTTTACAGGTGCAATGACCGAGCCGCCGGTGGAACACAAAGAAGAGGAGTACAAGGGAATGGCAGAGTTACTGGACTTGTCTGATGATGTGCTACTCTATATATTGAGGGAATGTGCTCCAGAAGACTTGAAGGCGCTTGGATTGTAAGTATTTAAATCCAACTGCCCAGAAATAGGACCTAAAATACTAGCTGACCAATCTGCAGCTTCGCACATGTAGTTTTAAAAAAAAAACACTACCCTCCTTCTGCACAGTTGGGTTAAAAGTAGCTTAAGTTACTCCAAGATAATGTAGCATTCTAATGGTGAAAGAATTTTTGAAATCGGACCAGTAGTTTTTGAGTTTATTCGTTACAAACATACAAATCTTTCCTCTTTATAATATTAGTGTAGATAGAGAAACAGCCAGACCTGTAACAAATATCTGTAGATCGTGCTATGATTTGTTCTTTCACAGAAAAGCAACAGAAGTAAATTTTAGTAAAACATCTATCTATACTATATAATAAAGAGGAAAGATTTGTTTGTTTGTTTGTATTGAATAGGCTCCGAAACTAAAGGACCAATTTAAAAAAATTCTTTCACTGTTGGGAAGCTACATTATCCCCGGGTGACAAAGGCTACTTTTTATCCAACTGCGCAGGAGGGTAGTAATGTTTTTATTGAAAAACTACGCGTGCAAAGCTGCGGATTGGTCAGCTAGTCTATAATATAAAAATAAATCGCAAAATGTGTTGGTAAGCGCATAACTCAACAACGCCTGGATCGATTGCGCTAATTCTTTTTTTGATGTATTTCTCATTGTCAGGAGAAGGTTCTTATGAAAGAAGAAAATAAGAAAATAGCGCGCAAAATTAGAAAATTTAAGAATACTTAACCACCATATATAATTATTTATAATCTAACCTTAGCGCTTTTATAATGTAACCTTATGACGTTTGACATAGAATTGACAGAATGCGTGCTGAAAATATCGTCAAAGAGGATGTAAAAAAAATGAATATCTTTTGAAACAGATGCTTCGGTTGGAGTTATCCCGAGATATTGTCTATATATATAAAAATGAATTGCTGTTCGTTAGTCTCGCTAAAACTCGAGAAAAGGTGGAGCGATTTGGCTAATTTTGGTATTGAATTATTTGTGGAAGTCATTCATTTTCTCATACATAATGATGGCCGGGGACAACAATTGACAATTCTACCAGGGTGACGTATATTGACAGCCCGCGTTATATGCATGTCAAGCCGGTACGAAGTTCGAAATAAAATTAATGAATTTATTATGTTCAAAAGCCTACTATAGTGTGACTGAATATCTATCTGACAATTTTTAGTAAATGATTGTTATATTTATATAACTTGTGACGTATATATCAATATTATTTTGACTAGCGTGACTATTTTATAATCACCGTTGACATTTTTAGCATGTTTTATTAAATTTTGCACGCTGTAAAGTAGACCCGATTTATACCTCATTATACGTCATCATTTTCAGCACCCATGTTTCGCAAAATAAAATATTACGAATTTTGAATTGTGAACAAGCGAAAAACGTCGCACGCGCGCAGACACGCGCGCGTACGGGGATCTCGGATCAATTTTTCGAAGCTTTTACCATCTTGATCCGAGATCCTCGTATATTTGACGCACATACCATCTTTCTGGTAACTTATCTCGAGACAACGCCATCTATTACGTTAGTTGGAACTAGTTTTTGAAAATTATGAATGATGGCCATTTCACACAGTGCTCTAGTCCCAAACTTAATCAAGCTTGTTTTATGGGAACCACACAATTAATACAATACTTTTACACATTTGTAAATAAATTGTTATAGCATATAGAAAAACACCCAGAGCCGGAACAAATATCTGAACACCATACAAACATTTGTTCCGCGGCGGGAATCGAACCCACCAACCTCCTGCGTCTCTTTCTTCGACCACGGCGCCACGGAGGTAGTCAAATTGAATATGAAATGGCCTCATTCATACTCATACTCATTTTATTAAACCCGTAGGGACATACTAGAACACTTGATTACGTCAATAGTACTTAACATGTACTTACATAGGCTTTATCTATCTATAATTTTATTACATATCATTTTGGAGGTACTAGAAATAGACAAGCATCTTAATATACATCTAAACACGGATTATTAGATACTTATTTGACGACCTCCGTGGTGCAGTGGGTGAATAGCCGGCTGAGACGCAGGAGGTAGCGGGTTCGATTCCCGCCACGGAACTAATGTTTGCATGATCTACAGATATATGTTCCGGGTCTGGTTGTTTATCTGTATACAGGGAGTTTTTTTCTAAGTGTGCACAAATTTTTTTATAACATTCTGGACATAAATAATGTTATTTATAAAAAGTCAAATATTTAATTTAACTCTTAATTAGTTAATTACTTTCATTTGAAAATATTTAAAAAAGTGCGTGATTTATGGACACCCTTTTCATTCTGCGCGCGGTCATTCATAAATAACAAAACTCACTGACGACGCACACAATTTAATGAATGATTTTCGCATTGTCCACGAGTTTGTGTTTTAAGGAATAAAATGGTATTTTTTTTAAAAATAAAACATATTGTTTTTATTTCAATAATCGCATATACTACAGAGTCTGAACCTCCTGTGCAAATTAGTGCACACTTGGAAAAAACTCCCTGTATATTATGTAGTATGTATTTACAAAAAAAAAATGTATATAAGTATTCTATCAGTTATCTAGTTCCCATAATACAAGCTCTGCTTAGTTTGGGGCTAGATAGCGCTGTGTGAAATGTTCAGCAATATTTATTTATGATTATAGCTGCTGTAGATGGGCATTGTCAAAGAATCTATACTAATATTATAAAGAGGAAAGATTTGTTTGTATTGAATAGGCTCCGAAACTACTGGACCGATAAACTCTTTCACTGTTGGGAAGCTGCACTCTCCGGGTGACATAGGCTACTTTTTAACCAACTGCGCAGAAGGAGGGTAATGTTTTTATTGAAAAATAGTATATATTATATAACTAATTTAGATACTAAATTGCTATGTATGGCAATATGTAATGGTGCCTTTCCATGCTTGCCAAGCATTGGCAAACGTCTTCAAGCCCCCAAGCGTCCACAAATCTCGCTTGGCATTTGGAAGTAGTTTTAATGCTTGTGAATGCGTCAGTGTGCTACGTACACCCAAGCATGGCGGACACCGAACTTGTGTCGGCTATTGCGTTTGGTTTAACATACTTTTATTTGAAATAATAGAGAATAGATTCGCTATGTCAATATTCCAGAAATGATAAACTCTCTTCGTTCGACCAGCCACTCAGTTTAAACAAAGAACTAAACGTGCGCTCGTCTCGAGATCACAATGGCTACTAAACGCGCACCAACGTGGGAAACCGCAGGCGCTTGCCGTAAGCGCCTTTTGATCTGGGCCCAAAAACCGACACTAAAGTCTAACTTTTTATTAGCTGCAGTAAAATGACGTTTTGTGGGTTGCCGGTTTTTGAAGAAAAATAAATAGGGATGTAGCTAAATGAGTGAATCATAAATGAATAATCAGTTTGGTTTTTTTTTTGAGATTTAATATTAAGTTGTAATGTATTTTTTTAACCTATTATTATTACTATACTAGAGGATTGATCTTTTTTAGTGGAAGTATAGGGAGGTACATTCAAAATGAAACAAAAACGTCATAATAATGTTATTTAATTAATTTTTGTGAACTGAATCACATCCCTATTGAGATTAGGCTGGCAACATTATTTTACGAAATGACATTTAGAAACGTCATTTTACTGCAGCTAATAAAAAGTTAGACTATAGACCGGATCGTCTGAGACGAGCGTTCACAAGCTCACGCAAGCCGAGCCAAACGCCCTCTCTACACGCTTGTATTAGATTTATTCATTAGGTCCACCAACAGTTGTTGCATGATTTCGGCGACCTCCGTGGTGCAGTGGGTGAATAGCCGGCTGAGACGCACGAGGTAGCGGGTTCGAAATGTTTGCATGATCTACATATATTTGTAACGGGTATGGTTGTTTCTCTATAAGTATGTATTTACCAAAAAAAAATGTATATAAGTATTCTATCAGTTATCTGGTTCCTATAGTACAAGCTCTGCTTAGCTTAGGACTAGATAGCGCTGTGTGAAATGTCCAGCAATATTTATTTATTTTATATTTATGATAATCTGTAATGATAAAAATTTGAATATAACCAAAATATTCGTTTATCGCACCATCAAACGATACAATGAAGACTCTAGTGTAGATGACAGGTCAAGAAGTGGTCGCCCTCGGTCTGTTAGGACTCCAGCAGTGATAAAAGCTGTGAAGGCGCGAATTTAAAGAAATCCCAAACGTAAGCAGAAACTGTTGGCCCTTCAGATGGGGTTAAGCAGAACCACGGTGAAAAGGGTGTTAAATGAAGACTTAGGGCTTCGGGCATATCGAAGAAAAACAGGACATCGTTTGAATGCTCGTCTAATGGACCTGAGACTGAAGAGATGCCGCGCTTTGTTGAAGCGGTACGCGGAAAAAAAATATCGGGAAATTCTTTTTTCGGATGAAAAATTTTTTACCGTAGAAGAGAGCTACAACAAACAAAATGATAAGGTGTACGCACACAGTAGTGAAGAAGCGAGCAACCGTATTCCGCGTGTCCAACGAGGTCATTTTTCATCCTCGCTCATGGTATGGTTGGGAGTTTCTTATTGGGGCTCAACAGAGGTACATTTTTGTGAGAAAGGTGTAAAAACGAATGCAGTTGTGTATCAAAATACAGTCCTGACGAACCTTGTGGAACCTGTTTCTCATACCATGTTCAATAACAGGCACTGGGTATTCCAACAAGATTCGGCACCAGCTCATAGAGCGAAGAGCACACAAGACTGGCTGGCGGCGCGTGAAATCGACTTCATCCGGCACGAAGACTGGCCCTCCTCCAGTTCAGATTTAAATCCGTTAGATTACAAGATATGGCAACACTTGGAGAAAAAGGCGTGCTCAAAGCCTCATCCCAATTTGGAGTCACTCAAGACATCCTTGATTAAGGCAGCCGCCGATATTGACATGGACCTCGTTCGTGCTGCGATAGACGACTGGCCGCGCAGATTGAAGGCCTGTATCCAAAATCACGGAGGTAATTTCAATAAACTTTAGTGTCATAAGAATTTATGTTTTGTTAAGTTCATTTTGGTATATAAATGGTTACATAATGAATAAACTTGTTTCAATTACTTTATATTAAACATGTGACAGAATTTATGACCTGACTAGGTATGTATATATACAGTGTAAACTCTATGTAACGACACTCAAGGGACTGAGCATATTTTGACGTTATAGAGAGTTGTCGTTAAATGGAGAGAAGTAAAATCTGTATTAGAAAAAGAAAACGTTTATTTCTGATTTGTCTTGTTAAATAGTACCTACGAGGGCTGCTATTTATGTATCCGGAATAAAATAAAATAACTATCATTGACTGTTAAATATGGTTTTATTGCTTTTCAAAATATTCGCCATGATGATCAATGCACTTTTGCATTCGGTGAAACCAGTTTTCATAGCACTTTTTCCAATCGGAAGACGGTATCTCCAAAACATGATTTTTGAATGCCTCAACGGCTTCTTCTCGGGTTGAAAATCGTTGACCACGTAATTTATTCTTCACGGTTGGGAATAAAAAGAAGTCGTTGGGTGCCAAATCAGGGCTATATGGCGGATGACCCGTTAATTCCACCGTTTCACCCTCCAAATATCGGGTCGTTTCACCCGAAGTGTGACAGCTTGCATTGTCGTGATGGAGAATGATTCTGCGTTGTGGATTATTCTTCCTGATTTCTGCAAAGACTTCTAGCAAACAAATGGTCGTGTACCACTCTGAATTAACAGATTTACAATTTTCTAGGGGTACAGTAGCCACGTGTCCATCTATACCAAAAAAACAGGCGACCATTTGCTTCAAAGTGCTTTTCGCACGAGCAACTTTTGTTGGGTTCGGCTCATGTTGGAAGACCCAAACTGTTGACTGTTGCTTAGTTTCGGGGTCATATGCATAAATCCAGGATTCATCACCTGTGTAGATATTATATACAGCTTTTGATGCACCACGATTGTATTTTTTTATCATTTTTTTGCACCAATCGACACGAGCCTGTTTTTGATCTATTGTCAAGTTGTGCGGTATCCAACGCGAACAAACTTTTTTTGCAGCCAAGTGTTCGTGTAATATCTTATGTATACTCGTCATACTAATGCCCAAGATCGCCTCTATTTCTCGATATGTCACATGACGATCTTGCATTATTAGTTTACGCACTGCGTCGATGTTTCGTGGCACAACAACTGATTTAGGCCGACCATCTTTAATTTCGTCCGTGAGCATACGACGTCCACGATTAAACTCACTAAACCAGTGATACACAGTAGTCTTCGATGGTGCTTTATCCCCAAAAGTCGAACTGAGTTGATCGATACACTGCTGTTGAGTTAGACCACGTCGAAAATCATAAAAAATCATCGCACGAAAATTTTCTCGAGATAAATCCATTGTGATAATGACACGCAATTTTTGAAATCGCGCCACACAATGAAAACAATTGACAGACGGACGAAATAACCTGCATTCTACAGCCAAAGAGTTCCATTTTCAAACGTGATAATTTCTTTTTAAATATTATTTATGCAGTGGCCAGTTCCGGATTCTTAAATAGCAGCCTATGTACAATAAAAATCTGTTTTAATTTTCTCTCCCGCCTCTATCGCGCGTATCATCAAAACTTTTTCGTCAATACAGTGATTTTCTCTTACTAGCCATGTTTACAATTTGAAAGTTTGTGAGCTACTAAGAATATGACAACGTATAGATAAAATCCATCACTTCTACTAACAACAGTCTGCAGCTACACGTGCAAGCAATCCCATTTTGTAAACAAAAGAACGGATTTCTTAGAAAGTTTGGTGTGTATGATGCCGACAGTAGAGTTTATTATGGTCTAGCTAGGATAATAAAACGACAAAAGGATATACACAGCTGCGCAGTTTTTACTAATTTGGCAACTTAAAAAGAACTTTTTATTACAAATTGTTGTCGTTATTGAGAGTGGGTGTAATGCTATACAGAGTGTACCATTGTATGCAAGACAAGCTAAACCAACCAAAGCCGAGTGATTTCGACGCTTTAGCGAGTTTGTCGTTAAAACGAGTGACGTTACATGGAGTTTACACTGTATATATATATATATATATATATATATATATATATATATATATATATATATGACTTATGTACTTACTTACGAATTCTAAGGTTATGGTAAATGGTTATATATATTAATAAATAAATAAATAAGGGTAACTATTCGCCAAACAACACTTATATTCTAGTGTGCTATATCGTCTCTGTTCTAACTAATTGACGTAACCGACATTTTGGCGTAACTGACATTTGTAATGTTACTTTTATCTACTTCTGAAGACGAACCGATCTGTCTGATCGGCGTATCTGTATCTTCTACCTATGTCTCTAGATGTATATTTGACGTATGTATCTACATAAATATCTTAAAATTATAAATCGTTCGAAGTGAAGTACACTTACGGCTTGAAGTAATATTTTCTAAAATGTCGGTTACGTCTCTTAGAACAGCGACGATATGTATTATATTCTAGTTGTGGACGCTTGCCGAGCGCTGGCAAGCGTGGAAAGGCACCATAACAATTATTATAAACACTGTATTGAACTCATTTGTCAATACATATTGAGGAATGTCAATGTTTGAATTGTTCCAGCACGTGTCCGCGCCTCGGCTCATTAGTGCTGGACCGGTCGCTGTGGGTGGACGTGTCGTGCCGCGCGGCGTGTGGGCGACGGCGCATGCGCTGGTTCCTGTCGCGCGCGCTCGGCCCCCACACGCGCCGCCTGCGACTGCAGGGGTACGCGCCCGCAGCGGAGGGGTCAGTACTCACTGCATACATCCCTTTTTTGACGTGAATACGTTTTTAAAATTGCTTTCGTAGTGGAAAACAATTCAAATTAAACCGGCCAAGTTCGAGTCTGACTCGCGCACGAAGGGTTCCGTTCTATAAAAATGGCAAATAAATCACGTTTGTTGTATGGGAGTAATTATTTATTTTATAAGTGAATATACCTAGTCAGGTCATAAATTCTGTCACATGTTTAATATAAAATAATTGAAACAAGTTTATTCATAATGTAACCATTTATATACCAAAATGAACTTAACAAAACATAGATTGTTATGACACTAAAGTTTATTCAAAATGACCTCCGTGATTTTGAATACAGGCCTTCAATCTGCGCGGCCAGTCGTCTATCGCAGCACGAACGAGGTCCATGTCAATATCGGCGGCTGCCTTAATCAAGGATGTCTTTAGTGACTCCAAATTGGGATGAGGCTTTGAGCACGCCTTTTCCTCCAAGTGTTGCCATATCTTGTAATCTAACGGATTTAAATCTGAACTGGAGGAGGGCCAGTCTTCGTGCCGGATGAAGTCGATTTCACGCGCCGCCAGCCAGTCTTGTGTGCTCTTCGCTCTATGAGCTGGCGCCGAATCTTGTTGGAATACCCAGTGCCTGTTATTGAACATGGTATGAGAAACAGGTTCCACAAGGTTCGTCAGGACTGTATTTTGATACACAACTGCATTCGTTTTTACACCTTTCTCACAAAAATGTACCTCTGTTAAGCCCCAATAAGAAACTTCCAACCATACCATGAGCGAGGATGGAAAATGACCTCGTTGTACACGCGGAATACGGTTGCTCGCTTCTTCACTACTGTGTGCGTACACCTTATCATTTTGTTTGTTGTAGCTCTCTTCTACGGTAAACATTTTTGCATCCGAAAAAAGAATTTCTCGATATTTTTTTCCCGCGTACCGCTTCAACAAAGCGCGGCATCTCTTCAGTCTCAGGTCCATTAGACGAGCATTCAAACGATGTCCTGTTTTTCTTCGATATGCCCGAAGCCCTAAGTCTTCATTTAACACCCTTTTCACCGTGGTTCTGCTGACCCCATCTGAAGGGCCAACAGTTTCTGCTTACGTTTGGGATTTCTTTAAATTCGCGCCTTCACAGCTTTTATCACTGCTGGAGTCCTAACAGACCGAGGGCGACCACTTCTTGACCTGTCATCTACACTAGAGTCTTCATTGTATCGTTTGATGGTGCAATAAACGAATCTTATGCTTATATTCAAATTTTTCAGTATGTCAAAAATTTGAATTGGCGCGTAACCGCAACGATGCAACGCAATAACTGCAACACGGTCTTCTTTAAGCGACCACTCCATATTTAAAAATGAGTAAAATTCTAAAAAATATACATTTTTATTTTCATGAACAATTCGAATTCTATAAACTTTTTTGTGGCCAGCATTCTAAAAGAAAAGTTTTTACTGTGTGACAATACTTATGACCTGACTAGGTATAACTAAATATTCTGTGAATATTTCAAGCGTCTACTTGTTGTCGTTATCAATATCGAGCAAAAAATTCACGTTTGTTGTATGGGAGCTCCACTTAAATATTTATTTAATTTTAATTTAATTATTTATTTTTAAACTGAATATATAATATTCTGTAAATATTTCAAGCGTCTACCTGTTGCCGTTGTCAATATCGAGCAAAAAAAATCACGTTTGTTGTATGGGAGCCCCCCATAAATATTTTTATTTTATTCTGTTTTTATTGTTTGTTGTTATAGCGGCAACAGAAATACATCATCTGTGAAAATTTCAACTGTCTAACTATCACGGTTCATGAGATACAGTCTACGGACAGACAGACAGCGGAGTCTTAGTAATAGGGTCCCGTTTTACCTTTTGGGTACGGAACCCTAAAAACTAGAAAAAATAAACAAGTTGGTATTTACAGTGTATTTCAGTTATTTGGTTTCGATCCATATTATTTAATGGTTTTTACAACATAAAACACAATAATACACATTAAATATAAAATTACAATAAAATTGCACGTTTTTTTTAATTATATTATCCAGTGTGATGGTAAAAGGGCCTTCAGCTTAGCATATGCTGGTGGATGTTACAATGCTGGAGCGCTGGTCTTCTGCTGAGGCCAGTGTTGATTTCACATACCAACTAACAACAGAACCTACTTGTCCATACAAAATGTATCGCCGTTGGTTTCTCTCAATAATATAGAAGTTCTTTCCAGGTGTCTTGGCTTCGTGAATCGGTACGATCTGCAAGGAGCCGACGAGTCTACCGTGGACCCCGACGAGGAGCGCTTCCTGTGCGCCGACCGACGCGTCTTCAGACTGGCGCACTCAACACTCCGGTAATATACCTAGTCAGGTCATAAGTATTGTCACACAGTAAAAACTTTTCTTTTAGAATGCTGGCCACAAACAAGTTTATAGAATTCGAATTGTTCATGAAAATAAAAATGTATACTTGTTAGAAAGGTCATTGGGCATTTTGTTCGGACATATGACCCACGGCGCACAAAAACGAAACAGGGCTAGGTATGTAGTTAAATGTATATGTTACTTAATGGTATGGGTCGCATTATTGCAGGATATGGGAGAACCGCAAAAAAAATTTTTTTAATTAATATTATAGCATTTTTAAAATAATTATTATAGCATTTTTAAATTATTATTATAGCATTTTTATAATGAACTAAGTAAAAACTATTGGCCTGACTATAAAAATACTTTGTAAAACAGTTGTTTTGAACAATTTCCAGGAATACGAAAATAAAATCCATTTTGCGGTAATAATATTTTTATTCTGCATTATCAAAATCTATAGTTAATTCATCTAAAAAGGCTGCAGGCGCGTCTATCACGTCTTGATGCCTGGCCCATGACAGAAAGTATACGACGCTTACAACATGTGCACAGCTTCCGACAGTGCGACGGCCGTGTATACACGAGCAGTAATACTGTTGGATGCTATTTCTTCCAATATGGGTAGGATCTACTAAAATATAGGTGTAGTACTGCTTTGCACGGACGTGTCGTGACTGTATTCTGCCTCTTATCAATATCTTATTTTCAATCATTTCTTGGTGCCGGTATAGTTCGATAGTGTATACACCATCCTCACGCATGTGCTCGTGGCAATACGATCTTGCGATTCTCAAGTGGTATGATCCCAACGTAAACAATATTAATTCGTCAAATGTAAGCCGAGGAAAGTCATCAAAATCCGGATCATTGCCATCGAGTCGCACAAACGCTACTCTCTGCCTGTTTAAATTATGGTTAATCACATATTCTGCCATCTCATTGGGTTCATTCATTCGTTCATTTATAATTCTTATGAATTGTTCCGCATACATATGGTCCTCATATGGATGGCGAGTAGCATTAATTATGGCCGCAGTTATTTTGAAGTCGACCATCATGTTTCTCATGGCAACGTTAAAATATACATGGCGGAAGATTTTAAAATCTTTCTTGAATCTGCCGTTAATGGTTTCCACTACCCACCGGATCATTGTTATTAATCTAGATTTATTAGCATCTAGTGTCGTCAGTTGTTCTCCTCTTACTCTTGTAGGCGGCATGTGAGGATTATACCCGCATTCCTCAATTTTATCAATCGAATCCCGAAATCCACGATCCAATATAAAAACATCATTAACTCTCAAGAACCCATGAATCGGAGAATCTTCTTGCATCAGGTCACGCATAATGCTTGCGTCCGAAGTAGTCGCAGTGTAAGGCCCCGTAACATCTACTATGTAGCCGTCGGTACATACTATAAGGAAGGGTTTTACTAAGTTCCGAAACTTATGAAGACTGTAAGTTTTGCGCTGGAAAAGGAAATTCGAACTCTTTTGTAGATAAATATATGTTCCATCACATACGAGAATGGCCGCCGGTTCATTATAGTTACCACCAAAAAAATGGCTTGGAATTGCAAGATTCTTGGCCACCACATCTTCCCTAGTAATATGATTTAAGCCCAAATGCTGTGGAACAAAATCATTACTTAAGCATTCTCTTGCTATCGCCAACTTCCTTTCTAGGGTTCTCCTCGACATATTGAATTTAGTGGCTAATCGCTCATCTGGTTCACCGGTTCTTATTTTTGTTAAAAAAATTCCAAGAACTGTGGCAGGATGAACTGATCGATCACCCAGTGAAGGCGTTTGGTTCAAAATAACATTAAATTGATATTTTGTTAGTCCCGTCCAAAAGTGAAATTCATTGTCCTCTATTTCTTCAATATTTTCGAAATCAAGGTTGCTTCTTTGTTCGATACCCCATTTATATAAATTCATCATACCAACAACATGAGTACTGTCAAAGTTTTCGTGGGATGTAGTGTTGAGCAAGTCTACCCAATCATTCCTCATAAAATGAGCATTGCAAACCCGAGCTAATTCTGGTATATAAAAATTGTGATTGTGTAAGAGTTGGAACTTAGCATATAGTGGAACATTATGGGCCACTACATTTCTACAGTTTGTAAAAATACAATGTCTCGCTGTATTCGATGCTCGCTTATATCCTCTAGGCGTAACAAAACTAGGCTGCAATTGTACTTGATCTTGCACTGGTTGCTCTTCAACTGGCTGATCTTGTACTGGTATATTTTGTACTTGTTCATTTTGTACGGGTTGATTCCGTAAACGACGATCTAACCTTGACCAACAAGCATGGCACATGGCCCGTGAGCCATTAAAAGTAATCTGAAACAATTGAAAAAAAAAATATATATTCCTCCATTTATCAAGAAGTAAAATGAGCCATTACATTGAGCAAAGCAACATGTGTACAATCAAGAGCACGCGACGAGTCATACACATACGATGACAGTGTAGTGTACTTACCTCACGTGGTATTATTTCTTGCAATAATAAATCTACAAGATCCCTTTGTCTTTCCAAAAAGAGAACTGTCAATATGTGTTTTCGTCGACGTAAAACAGATCGATTACACGACACGCAACTATTTTGTCTTTCCATGTTAATGTAAACCAATCGTCAAGCAAAATCAGGGGTCCATAAAACACGCTCAAGTAATCAATAAAATGCAAAAATCGGAAACACGAGTTTAAACGCACAGATCGAAACGAAGGATGACGTACGACTGCGGGGCGGTCAGAGCGGGTGGGGCGCAGGCGGCGCGTCGCACGCGCACTTCGATACCTTACTGTTATTTTCTACCTGTCGAAAGTGCGAGCGAGAGAGACATACAATCTGTTATGCGATACAAACATTTTTCTTATGCTTGTACATACATTTTCACAATGCTGACAGTAAAATCTTTAGTTTTTAGTCTAATAGAATTATAGTTAGACTCACATACATACTGTTACATAACATTTTTCCTCCAGCAGATACATAAAAAAAATTTACATATTTAGAAAAGTGGAATTGAATACTTTACTTTAAAAGTGATTTGAACACTGTGCGCGAAAAAAAAAAGTGGGTCAAAACCGCCCAATGATCTTTACTCATTTTTAAATATGGAGTGGACGCTTAAAGAAGACCGTGTTGTTGCAGTTATTGCGTTGCATCGTTGCGGTTACGCGCCAATTCAAATTTTTAACATACTGAAAAATTTGAATATAACCAAAAGATTCGTTTATCGCACCATCAAACGATATAATGAAGACTCTAGTGTAGATGACAGGTCAAGAAGTGGTCGCCCTCGGTCTGTTAGGACTCCAGCAGTGATAAAAGCTGTGAAGGCGCGAAGAGCACACAAGACTGGCTGGCGGCGCGTGAAATTGACTTCATCCGGCACGAAGACTGGCCCTCCTCCAGTCCAGATTTGAATCCGTTAGATTACAAGATATGGCAACACTTGGAGGAAAAGGCGTGCTCAAAGCCTCATCACAATTTGGAGTCACTCATGACATCCTTGATTAAGGCAGCCGCCGATATTGACATGGACCTCGTTCGTGCTGCGATAGACAACTGGCCGCGCGGATTGAAGGCCTGTGTTCAAAATCACGGAGGTCATTTTGAATGAACTTTAGTGTCATAAGAATCTATGTTTTGTTAAGTTCATTTTGGTATATAAATGGTTACATAATGAATAAACTTGTTTCAATTATTTTATATTAAACATGTGACAGAATTTATGACCTGACTAGGTATATACATGACTCACTTTAGCTGTCTTTCCTTGGAGTGTTTTTTTGAAGTAACACTTCTTTGTTACACCCACACACACAAACACACCCACTAACATACATACACACACGTACATACACATGCTACCCATATACACCCACCGTATGTGCTAGCTACTGTTGGATAACCTATTCCATGTCAGCATCATATCAGCCGTAGGACGTCCACTGCTAGACAAAGGCCTCCCTCATTGATCTCCAGGAACTGCCATTGGAAGCGGCCTGCATCCAACGCCGACCTGCGGTTCTTACCAAGTCGTCTGCCCATCTTGTAGGTGGACGTCCTATGCTACGCCTGCCGGTCCGTGGCCTCCACTCGAGAACCTTCCGGCCCCATCGGCCATCTGTTCTGCGCGTTATATGGCCTGCTCATTGCCACTTCAACGTGCTAATCCGTCGGGCTATGTCGGTCTATTCCATGTAAAAATCTGTAAACTATATAAACAAATTGTATGGCTATTGAAGAGCGGGGTCTTCTGACACAAGTATTATATTCTTAAAAGAAGATCCCAACAATTTTGTTAAAGTTCTATATTTTACAGAAATAAAAACATTTTTTGATTTGATTTGATTTATGCACGCTTGCCTTGGGGAGTAAGCTGGTGAATGCGTTACGAAAAGTGCGAACGGAAGTTGAGAGGGAGATATAAGTTAGTGAAGATAGAAAGAGGGAGAGTTACGTTTCGTATATTTTTAAACGTTATTGTGCGAGTGCGAGTTGCGTCTGTCCAGAATGAACATAGACTGATCGACCTACAGGCGTGTGGACAATTTTGTAATTGAACAATTTTATAAGCGTGCTAAGCGGCTAGTAATTACATGTTTTAGAGCAACCTCTATACATTTTGCTAAAATGGCGGCATTGCTGTTTCGGTTCGAAGGGTATGGTTGCCGGGGAACAAGTACATGAGGCTTTACACCTGTATGCCTCAAGTCGATGAACGCAGGGTAGTGCATCGTAGGAGACGCTCCTGAGATGCGTGACATTACTAGGCACTACTTTGTTCTAGGTGATGGTTACTTAATATCAGGTGGGCCATAAGCTTGTTCGATCTCCGGGTGGTATAAAAATAATTAGTAATAATTGGTTACAGATATAGCAGCGGCCATCCGTACTGGCCAACGCCCCCGCCCGCGAATACAACAGCAGCCGCACCCGCGCCCCCAACCGCACCACCCATTGGAACTGTATTCGTATCGTGTCCGGGGCCGCAGCTCACGCTGACGCACACGGGGCTGCGCACGCTCTCGGAGCTGTGCTGCAGTCTGAGGATCCTCGAGCTGGAGAACTGCGTCATCGACTGCCAGACGGTGAGCATGCTAATACCCCCAATACAATATCTACCCGCATGTAGCACCCCCCACCCGCAAATACAACCGCATCTGGACCGGTATTGGCATTTTTTTCGCAACTCACGCTTACGTATACTGGGCTGCGCACGCTCTCGGAGCTGTGCTGCAGTCTGAGGATCCTCGAGCTAGAGAACTGCGTCATCGATTGCCAGACGGTGAGCGTGCTAATACCCCCAATACAATGTATACCCGCATATAGCACCCCCCACCCGCAAATACAACCGCATCTGGACCGATATTGGCATTTTTTTCGCAACTCACGCTTACGTATACTGGGCTGCGCACGCTCTCGGAGCTGTGCTGCAGTCTGAGAATCCTCGAGCTAGAGAACTGCGTCATCGACTGCCAGACGGTGAGCGTGCTAATACCCCCAATACAATATATACCCGCAAATACAACCGCATCTGGACCGGTATTGGCATTTTGTTCGCAACTCACGCTTACGTATACTGGGCTGCGCACGCTCTCGGAGCTGTGCTGCAGTCTGAGGATCCTCGAGCTAGAGAACTGCGTCATCGACTGCCAGACGGTGAGCGTGCTAATACCCCCAATACAATATATACGCGCATATAGCACCCCCCACCCGCAAATATAACCGCATCTGGACCGGTATTGGCATTTTGTTCGCAACTCACGCTTACGTGTACTGGGCTGCGCACGCACCCGGAGCTCTGCTGCAGCATGAGGACCCTGGGACTGGAACACGTATCGACTGCCGGCTCATTGCCCTTTCAGCTTGCTAATCCGCTGGGCTATATCGATGACCCTAGTTCTCCGTCGGATAATATCTTTCATACTGCTAGCATAACATAGTAACTTCAGAGCTTTACCTAAAGTGGGACGTATTAACAATTAGGCAATATTATTTGCTACAAATCATACTCCTCAAACGTACGTGCCGTGGGGTGCCGGTAGTAGAATGTTACCCCTCCTCTCATGCCCGTGGATGCAGTAAGAGCCTGCTAAGGGTAACCTCCGGAAGATGGGCAGCAGCGTCTTTCCGTGTATCAACATCCCGTACTGCGCTCGCCAACCCGCCTGCCAAGCGTGGTGAGTATGGCAACTACCCATCATGGAGATCCATGGAGGCCTGTGTTCAGTAGTGGACGTTTTGCGGCTGAAATGATGATGATGATACTCCTCAAACACTCCCAACTCTCTTATGACGTAAATCTCGTGAAGGATAAACGTAGGAAAGGAACAGTCTGCCGAACTATATCGTTTCGTACAGCTTTCTCCCACAAGTTCAGCTGTTTCCTCGGACCACACGTCTACAACAAAGCTAATAAGGACCTTAATATCTACCCCTTGCCTAGATTCAAGTGCAAGACCGTTGTCACTTACTGGCGAAAGTCTCTTTCTTACGAAAATACAGAAAACATACTTTCTATTATGGCATAACTTAATATTATGCCGTTGCTCACTCTTCGCCCTTATAACTATACATTTACACGCACTCTTCACTCACGGTACCCACCCACTCACACATACGCACACACACAAACACACAATGCATCCTCTTACAAAATTTGATATTGTTTCTTGTACCTAATTGTAAGCACAATGTGGTAATCATTTATATTTTCTTTTTTGTTGTATTATCTCGAAGTTAGTAACTAATAATACATGTGCACGTGTATAACGTGCAAACCCTTTGTTTAATCCGTGGAGAGAGAGCACTGGTAACCTTTAATACAGGTTTTCTAAACCTATCTCGGGCACCACTCCCTCCCGAAACAGGTTTTATAATTAGGCTTGCACAACTATATATGAAATTAATAAGTTAACTAAATCCTACCTACTGAAACTTACTTTATATATTTGTAAAACCTATTTGTGATGGGAAAATAAACGTTTTGATTAGTAGCCCGTTCCATAACTCGCTGAGGAACCATAAACTGGTCGACTAGCCGTATGCCGTAAGTGTCCACGTGTTATTAAAGCGACTAAAATATCTACCCGCATTGCAGTAGCAACAGTATCTTAAAGATGGATCCCGCCTGGACTGTCCAATCCAAGTGGATACAGATTTTGATGGACTCCACATAATATATATTATGCTTAGTTTGGGGCTAGATAGCGCTTTGTGAAATGTCCAGCGGTATTTATTCTTATTACTTTATCTAATTCATAATTGATCGAGCGAAGCGAGATCTCTAAATCAACTTGGGCAAATCGGCGTTGTATGTATGTTTGTTTGTCCGAGGATAACTTTGGAAGTGTTGATCTGATCATCGTGAAATTGAATACATAGGTAGGCAGTGATGGCACAATTTTGGTGTGACCAAATGAGCTAAAAATGTTGGGGGGTTTGTTGAGATATTGGGGTTCAAGAGGGGTAAAAAAAATTCAAATGAGGCTATTAGGTCAAGTAGGACGTCAAATGAAAGGTATTCATTAGTAAATTTAGACTCCGTTGTTATTTTTCGTAAATTCTTTATAGTTTTTCAGTTATTAGCCATAATAAAATCTAAACTTTGACAAAATCCACTGGGTAGACCAGTGACACCACAGTGTTGTAATTTGGTATGCGTGTAGCATAAGTGACACAAATATAGGCAAAAGTCTGAAATCCAGAGTAAATGCAATTTGTACCCCAAAAAAATGTAACCACAATACATGAACTCCCATTGCCTGTAATTTGAATGAAACTGTAGGTCAAGTATGATGGTTATTTATTTCGTGGCACTATTTTGATAGTCAAAGATTACAAATAATATTTTTTATTTATGTTTTGTTCCAGACCAACATCGGCATGTTCCCTAAGACGCTGACTAAACTCTCGCTGCGCGGAACCAAATGCTTCAACCTCGAGTCGAAATCATTCCTGTTCAAGATTCAAGATCATCTCACGCATTTAGAAGTATGTATTATCTTAAAAACACCAAATTTTTAGGGTTCCGTACCCAAAGGGTAAAACGGGACCCTATTACTAAGACTCCGCTGTCTGTCTGTCTGTCTGTCACCAGGCTGTATCTCATGAACCGTGATAGTTAGACAGTTGGAATTTTCGCAGATGATGTATTTCTGTTGCCGCTATAACAACAAATACTAAAAACAGAATAAAATAAATAGATTGGATTAATGCTTACAAAGTTATCCTCGGACAAACAAACATTTGATTAAGGATCCTGTAATTTTATGATTAATACTGCATAACTAACTTTATAATAAAATGCTGGACATTTCACACAACGTTATCTAGCCCCAAACTAAGCAGAGCTTGTACTATGAGAACCAGATAATTGATAGAATACGTCTTATATATACTTTTTTGTAAATATATACTTACAAACAAACAGACCCGGTACAAATATCTGTACATAATGCAAACATTTGTTCTGCGGCGGGAATCGAACCTACAATCTCCTGCGTCTTAGCCACTGCGTCACGAAGGTCGTTTACTGAAAACGTGGTTCCTTAAAATGTTCTCCATAGATATTAATTCCAAGGTCACGTCCAAAACCTATAATAAATCACATTATTAAAGTATTCATCATAATTTAAGTATAAATCATTTGTAAAGTATTACAGGATTATATTAAAAATCTTAAATAAAAATCCGTGTATCATATGTTGCATTTTGTTTCAGGAACTGGACGTGTCGCACTGCTCTTGGATCGAGCCGGCATGCATGTTGCCACTTAGCAAGATGCCATGCCTGCGCGTCCTGGGGATGCAGGAGTGCCACAAGCTGGCTGAGTTCGTGGCGTACGCCTCGCTCGCCTGCAGATACGGCTTCAAGAAACTAAAGGTAACATGAGTGATGGCATGCATGTTGCCACGTAGCAAGATTATTCTATAGAGATAATCTTTTGTATGGCGGTCATTTTATACCGGCTGTATTTGTATTTTTGTTTACATTTCAGATCCTAGATCTCCGTGGATCTCCAGTAGGCGACTCAGAGGTGTCTTCATTAGGCTGGCTGCCGAGTCTAGAGGAGTTGTATCTCTCGCCGTCGCATTTCCCATCGCGGGCCAAAGAACACGCACATTACTCCCATGTAAACACTATTTATTTATTATTTCATAAAAGAAACTATTTAATGTTCGTAAACCAATTAATTGGTCAAAATTAGATTTGCAAATAATTGAATGGGAAATAGAAAGAACACGCGCATTACTCGCATGCAAACACTATTTATTTATTATTTTATAAAATAAACTAATTAATGTTCGTAAACCAATTAATTGGCCAAAATTGGTTTTGGAAATAATTGAATGGGAAATGGAAAGAATACGCGCATTACTCGCATGTAAACACTATTTTATTATTATTATTATTTGTAATAGACAGGCAGCTCTTAGAGCTGATGCGTGTATATCTTATTTATTGTCAGTGCGCTTTAAATATTTGTCCAGTGTTATATTGTTATTTATTTATTATTTCATAAAAGAAACTGTTCAATGTTCGTAAACCAATTAATTGGTTAAAATTGGATTTGCAAATAATTGTATTATTATTATAAAGGTCTTGGTTGTTGTCTAGCCAACCTCTTTTGGTTGTTGTCTAGCCAACCGCTTTGGCTGTTGTCTAGCAACCGTTTTGGCTGTTGTCTAGCCAACCGCTTTGGCTGTTGTCTAGCCAACCGCTTTGGTTGTTGTCTAGCCAACCGCTTTGGTTCTTGTCTAGCCAACCGTTTTGGCTGTTGTCTAGCCAACCGCTTTGGTTATTGTCTAGCCAACCGCTTTGGTTGTTGTCTAGCCAACCGCTTTGGTTGTTGTCTAGCCAACCGCTTTGGTTGTTGTCTAGCCAACCGCTTTGGTTGTAGTCTAGCTAACCGCTTTGGTTTTTGTCTAGCCAACCGCTTTTTTGTTGTCTAGCCAACCGCTTTGGCTGTTGTCTAGCCAACCGCTTTGGTTGTTGTCTAGCCAACCGCTTTGGTTGTTGTCTAGCCAACCGCTTTGGTTGTAGTCTAGCTAACCGCTTTGGTTTTTGTCTAGCCAACCGCTTTTTTGTTGTCTAGCCAACCGCTTTGACTGTTGTCTAGCCAACCGCTTTGGCTGTTGTCTAGCCAACCGCTTTGGTTGTAGTCTAGCTAACCGCTTTGACTGTTGTCTAGCCAACCACTTTGGTTGTAGTCTAGCTAACCGCTTTGACTGTTGTCTAGCCAACCGCTTTGGTTGTAGTCTAGCTTACCGCTTTGGTTGTTGTCAATCCAACCGCTTTTTTGTTTAGCCAACCGCTTTGGTTGTTGTCTACCCAACCGCTAGTGTTGTTACTGATTTTAAATGAAAGAGTGATTCAATTCAGCTCGAAAACAGTTAAATTTTCCTTAAATTATCGAACGATCTACATACTAAAGGTCAGGTAGTATCTTAAAACAACTTGCATTTGAAAGTTACGTCTCATCTCTTTAAGTTTCCCCTTAATGAACCTATGTTCAATGTGTGTGTCATCAAATCACAAATTATATCACGTCACAATTTTTTTTCTTTAAAATAGTCAATCTTCATAAAAAATAATTTAATACATGAATGTATTAATTAAAATTCTGTATTATATTATTATATTTACAAGCTAGACACAACACTTAAAAAGAAATACATGCAAGCATAATGGGCGGTCTTTTCACATTATTATTGAATTATTTGTCAGACTATAGATATAAATTCTCATTTTGCAGGACCTCGTCCCAAAGCACATAGAACTGGAAGAATGGGAGGAAACGGTGAGTTTTCTATACTAATATTTAAAGAAGAAAGATATAATTGTTTGTTTCTTTGCATTGAATAGGCTCCGAAACAACTGGACCGATTTAAAAAATTCTTTCACTGTTGGGAAGCTACACTATCCCCGGGTGACATAGCCTACTTTTTACCCAACTGCGCAGAAGGAGGGTAATGTTTTTAAAGAAAAATTACGCTTGCGTAGCTGCGGATTGGTCAGCTAGTTATTTAATAAAACAGCAATCAAATCGGTCCATCCGCTTTTATTTTTTTATTTAAACTAAATAGATCTTCGTTTGAGCACAATCTCACCTGATGGTAAGCGATGATGTGGTCTAAGATGAAGCACGAAGATCTAGAAGAAACCTATTCACTCTTAACTTAAAGAGGCCCGGATTGTATTCATTAGGAAAAACAGACGACGGCAAAGCGTTCCATACCTCAGCTGTACGCATCAAGAACGTAGAACCAAAACGATGTGTGCGAATGTGTGGTATATCAACTAGGTACGGATGGTACTGAGCCGTGCGCCTGCTTGTCTTTTGATGGAAAGGAGATGGCGGAATCAGATCGTAAAGTTCTGGGGCACATTCCCCGAAATGTATTCTGTAAAAGTCTTTGGGTCTTAGTCTCCGCCATATATTGCTCACCTATAAGCCTGATAGCCCTACGTTCTATCGAGTCTAAGGTAGCGAGCTGGTATTTGGCCGAACCATCCCAAAGGTGGCAGCAGTACTCCATACCAGACCGGACTTGTGCTTTGTATAGACTAAGAAGCTGTCCTGGTGTGAAGTAGCTCCTGACCTTGTTAAGGATGCCCAGCTTCATGGCAGCCGTTTTAGCTGTTTTAGCTGGGAAGTACGATGCCACAAACAGACATAGGCGTAAATAATAATTACTATTGTTTATTAATTCGTTTGGCTGGTAAAAGAGAAAAGGGATACCTGGATCTCATGGTTTAAGTGCGCCGGTGGTGATGCACGCGGCGCGAGTATTTTCTCCGGCTCCCAAACCAGTTGATTTGATGGTTCCGGCGGAAGGCCGCTAATTGGTAGTTGGTGCTGATGATGCACTTTTGATCACTTTTAAAAAGTGAATGACGCTGATTTTGCTAAGTTTCCGGATATAAAAAAATCAAAATATACTAATATTATAAAGAGGAAAGATTTATATTTTTGTGTGTATGTTTGTAATGAATAAACTCAAAAACTACTGTGCCGATTTCAATAATTCTTTCACCATTGGAAAGCTACATTCACCCTGAGTGACATAGGCTATATTTATTGCTAGAAAAGATTAGGGATCCTTACTAAAACTTAAGTAACGTAACCCAAGGTGTAAAAAAGTGCCCTAAAACGTCTTTCGTCGCATGCGCTGCGGAAACTATTAATGATAGAACAACAGTATGTTCTACAATATTAAAGAACATATCAATATCTACAAAAAACTTCGTAATATTATAAAGAGGAAAGATTTGTTTGTCTGTTTGTTTGCATTGAATAGGCTCCGAAACTATTAAACCGATTTAAAAAAATATTTTACTGTTGGGAAGCTACACTATCCCCGGATGACATAGGCTACTTTTTACCTAACTGCGCAGAAGGAGGGTAATGTTTTTATTTAAAAACTACGCGTGCGAAGCTGCGGATTGGTCAGCTAGTAAATAATAAAATAGATATTGCTGGACATTTCACACATCGCTATCTAGCCCCAAACTAAGCAGAGCTTGTATTATGGGAACCAGATAACTGATAGAATACTTATATACAATTTTTTGTAAATACATACTTATAATATATAGAAAAACATCCAGACCCGGAACAAATATCTGTGGATCATGCAAACATTTGTTCCGCGGCGGAAATCGAACCCGCTACCTCATGCGTCTCAGCCGGCTATTCGCCCACTGCGCCACGGCGCACAAACATAGATTTTAATGATTTAGGCGGGCAAAATTATTTTTGGGGTTATTTTAGTTCTAAGTTTAATTAAAATAAAGAAGAGGTATGTATATATTTATAAAAACATACATATATTTGTCAGGTTATAAAGAACAGTAATATACTCACTAACAAATACAAATGAATGGAAACCGAATTTACAAGTTTTCTTTAAATATAAAATTACATTAAAAATCGGCATCTTCAGGTCCAGATGTCTCTACTGACTCTGTGTTTGGGTCAGCAGGTAATAAAAGTTTAACCGTTTCAGGTAGAAATGCGTTACGTGAAGGTTTTCTTATTTGTCTCGAGCAACTAATGAAGGGATCTGAACTCAACAAAAGCCTATAATATACATCTAAGTTACATTCTTCCCGAGAAAACTTTCTGGCTAAGTTTAGCCGGTACGATCGGAAATGCTTGTTCCGGGCTTCTGCAGCTTCTTCCGATAATTCGGGGTTTTCAAAAAACCTCCGGCTTGTGTTGCCATCATTGGTGTTGCCAAAGTTGGCCTTTGGCATGTCACTGAGCAAACCGGTTTCATTTCGAAACCTCTCCTGAATTTCCAACTTCTTTTGGGCTTCTAATGCCTTGTCTTCTTCAGTTTTTCTTTCCCTGTATTTTTTTACTGGCAGTTTATACGAAAGGTGTATAATGCTTTCGAAAATGCGGATCCGGGCGTGTAGTACTGACAAGCCGAACTCCAAAGCTTGAGGGTTTACACTATTTTTCTTCGATAGATCATTAAAGGTTTTCGAAGTAGCTCCACAGATGTAGCACTGGGATGTTGACTTTGTGTCTGTGGCTGCGTTGCACACCTTTCCGTCAATCATACTCATTTTGAGTTGGTGCCCGAACGAAAACTCCTCTTCATTCAACGTAACAACTGTTTTGTTTAGTTGCTTAATGGACTCCTGCACATATTTTATCTCTTCTTTAGTTATGTCCGTTGTTTCTTTTACAAATCGGAATCGAATCGGACGGCAAAACCTTGACGAAGAAGGAGTTGGATTCTGCCAAACAATTTTACTGCCTTCTTTTCCACAAACAATGCGCAAAGGCACAAAGGAACTCATAAAAATGTTGGCATCGGAATCAGTCTCATTATCGTAACTTTGTTTAAATTTGGATTGCTGAGAACCGTCACAACCCCATTTGCAGATTATCATTAACGACTTCCTTTCTTGCTCGTGAAGCCGGATTATCACATCTTCTAGGTATTTTGATAATCGTGTTACGGTTAGATCCATTAGGCACTGTAGATTACTTTCCGCGCAAGTAGCTGTAATTCTTAGGGATTCTTTCGGTGGATAGCACTCTTGTTTTGCTTTCAAAACAAGATCATAGCAAGGGAAATGTTTTGGATTTGTTGCCCTTACTATCTCATACTGTCGTCTCGTAAGATCAGCTTCAACAAACATCTTAAGTGCTTGCAGAGGAGCCAATTGAGGTACCTCATCGTTGTTTGTAACTCTCCTGTAGGCTTTTCTATATTTACTAGCCCTTGTTGGTGAGTGCGTAATATCTTTAAGCACTTTCGAAGCGGTCCTATGTCCTATTGTATGCAACACAGATGTAGCAGCGTGAACAATAACTTCATCACCTACGGAGGCCCTTATTTCTTCCGTTTTTCTTCTTTTACTACGCTCACTTAATTCTCCAAAAGACTTGGGTGGGCGACCTTGCGAGGAGGCTGATTCAATGGGAATCTCGAATGTTCCCTCTAACCATGATTGGTTTATTTTCAGGAAAACATCTTGGTGTTTATTTGCCTTTGTCCATCGTTGCTTAATTTGTGATTTTACATAAAAAAAGCTTTTTTTAAGTCTTCTTTAGCCTCTTTGTTGTGCCC
Source organism: Philereme vetulata (assembly GCA_918857605.2). Classification (NCBI taxonomy): domain Eukaryota; kingdom Metazoa; phylum Arthropoda; class Insecta; order Lepidoptera; family Geometridae; genus Philereme; species Philereme vetulata. The sequence continues at coordinate 3,727,664 of OU975427.1, read as the reverse complement.
ATAGCGCCTAAGGAGAAAATTCTCATAATAGTCAAGTTTTTCATTTGAAGTTGGTAAATTTTGACTCTTTAGTTGGTCAAATATGTATTGACGAGTCACTACTTTAGTACCCGAGGTAGTAGGTAGACCTGAAACAAATAAAAAACAATTTTAATACAAAGGATCGCACACTCAATATTTCCTATATTTGACAAAGAGCCTTTCAAAAGGGCTTAGCTAAAAAAAGCGCGATTTTGCGCGGCTATTCCTTATGGAATTAGTTAGTTACATATATGAACTATATAGTATAATGAAAGTTATTACAGGGACGGACTCATAAGTACATTAAAAAGGCACTCGAATTTAAATATATCTAAAAAAATAAATTTTGGACAGAGTGATGTTTGTCGTGTTAAAAATGAATGACAGAGAATGTTAATTAAATTTTTCTGTAACGAAAACAAATTGTTCTTACCTGTATTATCGCAATCCATGACAGTTAAAACGAAAATATTAGCTTGAAATGAATAATGCACTTAGGAAAGCGCCGAGACCCGACTGTACACACTTGTTCACTATCGAATTCCGACTGATCAAAGTCGACTCCCGCGCTTCAAAGGCGGGGGGAGGGGGTGTTTTATTGTACATAGAGCTATTGACTCACCAATTGTATAGATACCTTACCATTATAATGATTTTTTTAAAAATACTTTTGGCCGTCTATATCATTAAAATCTATGTATGTGCGGCGGTCGTATATAATTTTCGAGGAGCGTTGCGTCCGCTCGACTCGAAGGCAACGTTGAAAGAAGACCGCGTCCTCTCTACCCCTAGGTATTTAGGAGAAGGTGACAGGTAGAAAATGAGGGCAAATAAAATACATAGATAATGAGGAAAGGAGGTTTCGTTCCGAAGTTGCTAAGTTTACGAAACATCGTTACTTGATTGAATCAGTGAATCTCATATGAATTTACTTCATCTCATAAGAACACTTACTGAGATAAACTTATAATAAATATGCATTTATTAATGCCACAAAGCGTAGTGATAGAAACTAACAATATTAAATTTAGACAATATAAACAAAAACTTACGAAAATCACAATAAAATAATAAGGGGGTAGTTGCACAGTAAGCGGTGCGGTCGCTTATCGCTGAGCGCGAAACAAAGAATGTTGGCCAAAGCCTGGGACACAGTGATAGGCGGTAGCGATTTTATGAGCGGTTCTAGTAATTTATATAAAAATAGATTTGTAAACAATTATATGAGTAAAATAACAGAGGCTATGAAAAGTTCTTCAAAATATGTTTTGCTTTAACAGTTTCTTAAAAATTTAAAAAAAAAAATATTTCTTTAATGTCTTTATACTGTACACCCTTTTTCTGCGTACGAATAGTTCATTAAATGTCTAACTAGCTGAACCGCCCCGGCTGCGCGCAGATTGTTATCAATATAAAATATAGTCTATTGCACTCGGGGATAGTATAGCTTTCTATCAGTGAACGAATTTTCAAAATCGGTTCAGTAGTTAGTGTTTATATTGTACTTTTTTCAAAATATATAGCGCGCAGCTCCTCACGCGTGGTTTATCAATAAAAACATTACCTTTCTGTGCAGTCAAGTAAAAAGTAGCTAATAAGTGCTAATCCCGACTTAACTAAGACTTAATCCCGATCATAATCTGTATACCAAATTTAATCGAAATCAGTCCAGCCGTTTAGTCGTTAAAACGTAACAAACAAATAGAGAGCCTTTTGAATTTATAATATTAGTATGGATTTCCAGGAGCCAGATTACTTCAAGCCGCCGACGATTTCTGAGGAGGAGTGGCTGCGGGACGAAGAGAACGTGCACGGGAACCGAACCCACTACTACGCCGCCTGTCGTGATGATACCGCCTCTAAGTAAGTTAATCTTCAGAGCAAACATCATCAACAACATTTTTATTCATCAGAAATTCAGGTATTATTGATAGGCTACCATTTGTCTCGAGACACCGCTAGCCTAGAACGTCTGGTTTCCGAGATACGGCTGTTTGAAGTTTGACAGCTTTCATGAGAAATGCAGATCTCATTGATAGTCTACCATTTGTCTCGAGACACCGCTAGCCTAGAACGTCTGGTTTCCGAGATACGGCTGTTTGAAGTTTGACAGCTGTCATTAGAAATGCAGATCTCATTGATAGTCCACCATTTGTCTCGAGACACCGCTAGCCTAGAACGTCTGGTTTCCGAGATACGGCTGTTAGAAGTTTGACAGCTGTCATTAGAAATGCAGATCTCATTGATAGTCTACCATTTGTCTCGAGACACCGCTAGCCTAGAAATTCTGGTTTCCGAGATACGGCTGTTTGAAGTTTGACAGCTGTCATGAGAAATGCAGATCTCATTGATAGGCTACCATTTGTCTCGAGACACCGCTAGCCTAGAACGTCTGGTTTCCGAGATATGGCGGTTTGTAGTTTGACAGCTGTCATTAGAAATGCAGATCTCATTGATAGTCTACCATTTGTCTCGAGACACCGCTAGCCTAGAACGTCTGGTTTCCGAGATACGGTTGTTTGAAGTTTGACAGCTGTAATGAGAAATGCAGATCTCATTGATAGGCTACCATTTGTCTCGAGACACCGCTAGCCTAGAACGTCTGTTTTTTTTACATATTATAGGCTTGCGTTTGACCACGATCTCGCCTGATAGTAAGCGATGTTGCAGTCTACGATGGTACACGCTTGCCTAGAAGAAACCTATTCACTCGCGACTTAAAGATACCCAGGTTGTAGCTATCAGGAAACACAGACTCTGGCAAGGCGTTCTACTCTCTGGCGGTGCGCATAATAAAGGTCGAAGAGAACCGCTTTGTGCGAATGGGAGGTATTTCTACCATATAGCGGTGGCGCACCGCAGAGCGTCTGGTTGTCCGTTGATAGAAAGGAGATGGTGGGATCAGGTGGAAAAGTTTCGCCGCACACTCCATGAAATGTACTCGATAAAAAACCGAGAGGCTAGCAACCTTTTGTCGATGCTCCAGGCTGAGGAGTCTTGCATCAACTAGCTCATCGTTGCCTATGAGCTTCTTGGCTCTTCTCTCAATTGATTCCAGAGCTTCAAGTTGGTACTTCGCTGATCCGTCCCAGAGGTGAGAACAGTACTCCAAACACGATCGGACTTGTGCTTGGTACAAGTTGAGCAACTATCCCGCTGTGAAGTAGTGCCTCACCTTTGCGAGTATACCAAGCTTTTTAGCAGCCAACTGGGCTTTCGACTCAATCTAGGAGCCCAAATTGAGAGTTGGAGATAATGTGATACCAAGAAGCTCGAGATATCGGCACGGATACATTTCGGAAAGTAGGAGTCAGATTAAATTTACTTCGTTTTACGGAGAACAGACACGCATGGGTCTTATTCGCATTGAGTTTGACCAGATTGGCATCACCCCAGTCGGAGATTGCCTTCAAGGACAAGTTTAAGCGCTCGACCATGGCCTCCCTGAGTGACTGAATCTGCTCTCTACTGGCTCGTGCACTAGATGTATAGCTTTCCACAACTGTGCTATCGTCTGCATACCCATGGTTTCCGAGATATGGCTGTTTGTAGTTTGACAGCTGTCATTAGAAATGCAAATCTCATTGATAGGCTACCATTTGTCTCGAGACACCGCTAGCCTAGAACGTCTGGTTTCCGAGATACGGCTGTTTGAAGTTTGACAGCTGTCGTTAGGAATGCAGATCTCATTGATAGGCTACCATTTGTGTCAAGACACCGCTAGCCTAGAACGTCTGGTTTCCGAGATACGGCTGTTTGAAGTTTGACAGCTGTCATTAGTAATGCAGATCTCATTGATAGTCTACCATTTGTCTCGAGACACCGCTAGCCTAGAATGTCTGGTTTCCGAGATACGGCTGTTTGAAGTTTGACAGCTTTCATGAGAAATGCAGATCTCATTGATAGTCTACCATTTGTCTCGAGACACCGCTAGCCTAGAACGTCTGGTTTCCGAGATACGGCTGTTTGAAGTTTGACAGCTTTCATGAGAAATGCAGATCTCATTGATAGTCTACCATTTGTCTCGAGACACCGCTAGCCTAGAACGTCTGGTATCCGAGATACGGTTGTTTGAAGTTTGACAGCTGTCATGAGAAATGCAGATCTCATTGATAGGCTACCATTTGTCTCGAGACACCGCTAGCCTAGAACGTCTGGTTTTTTTTTACATATTATAGGCTTGCGTTTGACCACAATCTCGCCTGATAGTAAGCGATGTTGCAGTCTACGATGGTATACGCTTGCCTAGAAGAAACCTATTCACTCGCGACTTAAAGATACCCAGGTTGTAGCTATCAGGAAACACAGACTCTGGCAAGGCGTTCCACTCTCTGGCGGTGCGCATAATAAAGGTCGAAGAGAACCGCTTTGTGCGAATGGGAGGTATTTCTACCATATAGCGGTGGCGCACCGCAGAGCGTCTGGTTGTCCGTTGATAGAAAGGAGATGGTGGGATCAGGTGGAAAAGTTTCGCCGCACACTCCATGAAATGTACTCGATAAAAAACCGAGAGGCTAGCAACCTTTTGTCGATGCTCCAGGCTGAGGGTCTTGCATCAACTAGCTCATCGTTGCCTATGAGCTTCTTGGCTCTTCTCTCAATTGATTCCAGAGCTCCAAGTTGGTACTTCGCTGATCCGTCCCAGAGGTGAGAACAGTACTCCAAACACGATCGGACTTGTGCTTGGTACAAGTTGAGCAACTATCCCGCTGTGAAGTAGTGCCTCACCTTTGCGAGTATACCAAGCTTTTTAGCAGCCAACTGGGCTTTCGACTCAATCTAGGAGCCGAAATTGAGAGTTGGAGTTAATGTGATACCGAGAAGCTCGAGATATCGGCACGGATACATTTCGGAAAGTAGGAGTCAGATTAAATTGACTTCATTTTACGGAGAACAGACACGCATGGGTCTTATTCGCATTGAATTTGACCAGATTGGCATCACCCCAGTCGGAGATTGCCTTCAAGGACAAGTTTAAGCGCTCGACCATGGCCTCCCTGAGTGACTGAATCTGCTCTCTACTGGCTCGTGCACTAGATGTATAGCTTTCCACAACTGTGCTATCGTCTGCATATCCATGGTTTCCGAGATATGGCGGTTTGGAGTTTGACAGCTGTCATTAGAAATGCAAATCTCATTGATAGGCTACCATTTGTCTCGAGACACCGCTAGCCTAGAACGTCTGGTTTCCGAGATACGGCTGTTTGAAGTTTGACAGCTGTCGTTAGGAATGCAGATCTCATTGATAGGCTACCATTTGTCTCAAGACACCGCTAGCCTAGAACGTCTGGTTTCCGAGATACGGCTCTTTGAAGTTTGACAGCTGTCATTAGTAATGCAGATCTCATTGATAGGCTACCATTTGTCTCGAGACACCGCTAGCCTAGAACGTCTGGTTTCCGAGATACGGCTGTTTGAAGTTTGACAGCTGTCGTTAGGAATGCAGATCTCATTGATAGGCTACCATTTGTCTCAAGACACCGCTAGCCTAGAACGTCTGGTTTCCGAGATACGGCTGTTTGAAGTTTGACAGCTGTCATTAGAAATGCAGATCTCATTGATAGTCTACCATTTGTCTCGAGACACCGCTAGCCTAGAATGTCTGGTTTCCGAGATACGGCTGTTTGAAGTTTGACAGCTGTCGTTAGGAATGCAGATCTCATTGATAGGCTACCATTTGTCTCAAGACACCGCTAGCCTAGAACGTCTGGTTTCCGAGATACGGCTGTTTGAAGTTCGACAGCTGTCGTTAGGAATGCAGATCTCATTGATAGGCTACCATTTGTCTCGAGACACCGCTAGCCTAGAACGTCTGGTTTCCGAGATACGGCTGTTTGAAGTTTGACAGCTGTCGTTAGGAATGCAGATCTCATTGATAGGCTACCATTTGTCTCAAGACACCGCTAGCCTAGAACGTCTGGTTTCCGAGATACGGCTGTTTGAAGTTTGACAGCTGTCATTAGAAATGCAGATCTCATTGATAGTCTACCATTTGTCTCGAGACACCGCTAGCCTAGAATGTCTGGTTTCCGAGATACGGCTGGTTGAAGTTTGACAGCTGTCATTAGAAATGCAGATCTCATTAATAGGCTACCATTTGTTTCGAGACACCGCTAGCCTAGAACGTCAATTTCCCAAATCAATTAACCACTCCGATTCATCTACAGGCTCGATCGCGTAGTAACGTACGTGGTGGACGCACAACTATTGCGTTTGAGCTGCAGGTAAGGGCCTCAGGTGAGTAGCCCATCGCCCTGGCTTCAACTCGCGGAGACTACTATCTCCGGGTCTCTGGGCTCAGCTCTTTGGGGCCTTCCTGGCTTGTAGCAGGTGGCTCTTCGGAGCTTTTCGTTGGCCTATCTCGCGGCGCGGTGTAAGCGGCCGCATCTTGGCGTGACGCTGGTCTTTGATTGTTATTATTTTTTGATTGTTATTGATCTTCGCTGGTGACGTCGCCGATGATCGGAGAAGTCGGGGGGTCCTGGAGCTGTCGGGATAGTGGACGCCACGGTCCTAGGTGGTCTGGTGGCCTCGCGTGTTCGTGCCGATTGTTGTCATACATCCAAACGCCAACATGGCAACGAACTCTTGTATGCTCTGGATTTGCACGTTGCGGGCGATTACATCGTTTCGGACGTAGTGTCCGGCTTCAGTGCACATCCGAAGAGCGATAGTTTGCTGGGCTTGCATTTTTTGCTTGTTTGTGGCTGAGCAGAGGGCATACCAAGCTGGGCTGGCATACGTGAATCGCGTACGTAGGTATGTCTTGTCAATTTCCCGAGATACAGCTGTTTGAAGTTTGACAGCTGTCATTAGAAATGCAGATCACATTGATACATACATACCGTTTGTCTCTCGACACCGCTAGCCTAGAACGTCTAGTTTCCGAGATACGGCTGTTTCAAGTTTGATAGCTGTCGTCCCAAATGTAGGTCTCATTCATAACTACCCCATTTGTACTTGGTAAAATCCTCATATTATTTACCAAGTACCTGCTATGATTGTATTAAAAAAAATAATCATTATATTTTAGTACGGACCAATGCTACTAAGAAACTTATCTACTATATTTTTTTAGAAGCATTCGTCCACGTAGGGATCAGCGAGGATAACCCGTCGGCCGTCTCAGAGATCGACGCGCTCTGTATGTTACCTTGATGTCCAAATACACTCATGAGCAACTGAATCGACTCACCCCAACAAAATGTACAAAGTGTAATTTTATTCAAAAATGACTTGAGTAATGTATATACTTTTTTTTTGAATGCTTGATCTTTAAGCTTCAAAATTATACCATTATTTTGAAAATCTACCCAGTACTTTTTAAATTAATCAGATTTGAATGGAAACACTCCAAAAGTGAAGTTAATTAAGGTAAATATAGGGCTGATCAAAATTAAAATAAAACAGAAAATGTATGTTTAATGCTCAAAATGTATTATCTCATCAATACTTGGTGTTGCCTCCTCTTGCTTTAATTACACTTCGAAGGCGGTTTCTTATTGATCTGATAATTTTTTTAATTAATTTTTGAGGAAGCCTTTCCCACTCCTCTTCCAGCGCTGTCTTTATCTCTGCGATGCTTGTAGGCGCCGGATTTCTGGCTCGTACCCTCCGTTTGAGCTCGTCCCATAGATGCTCAATTAGATTGAGATCAGGACTTAGTGCTGGCCAGTCCATGGTCCGAATGCCAACTTCATCCATGAACTGACGAGTGATTTGTGCTGTATGACACCGGGCATTGTCATGCATTAGAAGGAAGCCGTCCTCGATGAAGCCTTCATAAGGCAAGACATGGTCCAGAAGAATATCTTCCACATATCGTGCAGCAGTCAGACCGCCTCGCCGCAGACAGACGAGCTGTGGTCAATTTTGGGCCTCTGGCAGGCCGTCTTGGAACGAGGTTCGCCTCTCAATCTTCTTCTGACCGTCCATTGACTGACAGATACTCCTCGAACCTCTCAGCTGCTGCTGGACAGAAACACCGGTAAGATGGCGATTTCTGAGACTCGTCGAAACGATGAAACGGTCGTCTCTCTCAGATGTACGCTGGCGCCGACTGGTATCTGCCCTCCTAGAGTAAGAGCCAGTCTCCTGGAATCTTCTGTACACCCTTGACACAGCAGATTGGCTCAGGTTTAGTCGACGAGCGACTTCTCGCTGGCTTAGACCCTGTTGCAGCAAAGCAACAACTTGAGCGGCTTCTGCTGATGTTGTATCCATAGTGGTTGTAAATCGGCGATTGTAACTTGCGTAGGTGTGTTCAGGTTAGCGTCTGATAAGCGACTGATAACTGTGGACGTGTCTTCTTCTCTCACGCACCGGTGAAGACTACGGGGGGTCATCGGGTCGGCTCGCGGAGCCTCAGGTGACTTACTCTCGCGTTGCTGGCCGCCCGATGGTCTCCGCAGGACGGAGTGATATGCGGTCGGCTGCTTGACGCGGATCTAGGTTGGGTGGTTGGAGGGGAGGGATGGAGGGATGTCAGAGTCTGTCGACGTCTGGTCGTTTTCTGTTACGAGTTCCCGCGAATATGGCTTACTGTTTGGGGGTCTGTCTGTGAGAGGAGCTAGTTCTCGTAAGTGTGAGTAAGCGGAGTTGCCCAGGCGCGCAAACATCCCGGTTGCTAGGCGGCCTATGAATTGGTCTAAGCTCTCAATTTCTAGGTCTCGTTGGATAGTGCCGTTTCGGACGTACCGTGGCGCGTTTACGATGGTCCTGAGGCATAGGCTTTGCTGACTTCGCAGTATCTTTCTGTGGCCTTTGGCTAATAAAGCATACCATGCGGGGGTCGCGTATATGAGACGCGGACGGACATAAGTCTTGTATAGTCCAACCTTCATTCGGAGCGGTAGGTTGGACTGCAGGACGGGCTTGAGTAGTGCTCGGGTTATACTCGCCAGGCCACGGACGTTCCTTGCGTGTTTCCTCATTGTTAGGTTGCGGTCTATTGTTACCCCCAGATATTTGGCCGTGTACGACCATGCCACCGGCTGTTCCTCCAGGGTGAGTTTGGGCGGTAGAGTGAGCTTCCTTGAGAATGCGACGGCCTGTGTCTTACTCACATTGACACTCAGTCTCCATTTTGTCAGCCAGGCGGGGAGCTCTGTTAGGACCCGTTGCATCTTGGTGGCGGCGTGATTGAGGTTCATTGATTTGGTAATGTATGCGGCGTCGTCCGCGTATAGGGCTTACAGAGCTTCTTCTGTTTTTGGTATGTCGTCGGTGTAATGTGAGTAACACACTGGGTCAAGGCAGCTGCCTTGGAGGATTTCCGGCCCCGATTGGTCGTCTGGAGGAGGTCGCCTGCTCCATGCGCACTGAGAAGCTGCGGCCTTGGAGGACGAAGCTATTACTTTCACAACCTTCTGCGGTATTGGTGAGGTAGCCATCTTGAAAAGGAGTCCCGCGTGCCAGACTCGGTCGAACGCTTTTTCCATATCCAGAAATACTGCGACAGAGTGTTCGCGCCTGTTGTGGGCGGTGGTGAGGTGATGCGGTACTCTACACAGTTAGAGCGTCGTGCTGTGTTCTGACCGGAATCTGTACTGTTCTGGACGCGGGGGGATTGATAACTGTGCACTGCTTGCAGGGGGTTGCAACGCGCCCTCGCGGGTTCCTCACGAAGCGCATTTTTGATGCTTACACGGTTATAACGATATAAACAAAAAAAAACGACTGAACGGATTTAAATGATAGTGGTGTTATTGTAAAGCCTGAAGATCAGCCTTTCAAAAAAATATATATTTTATATACATTACTCAAGTCATTTTCGAAAAAAGTTACACTTTGTACATTTTGTAGGGGTGAGTCGAGGGTCATCGCGAACCGTCTCGAACGCAGGTTTGATGACTTCCAGCCTCCCGAACAAGCCGGGTTCCGGAAAGGCTACAGTACCATAGACCACATACATACACTGCGGCAAGTCATACAGAAGACCGAAGAGTATAACTTGCCGCTATGTCTCGCGTTTGTGGACTATGAGAAAGTCTTCGATTCGATCGAAACATGGGCAGTGCTTGTCTCTCCAACGATGCCGTATTGACTATCGGTACATCGAAGTGTTGAAGTCTTTGTATAAAAACGCCACTATGTCAGTCCGAGTACACGAACAGAGCTCGAAGGCGATTCCCTTAAAAAGAGGCGTAAGACAGGGAGATGTCATCTCTCCGAAACTGTTTACGACCGCATTGGAAGATGCCTTCAAGCTTCTGGAATGGAAAGGACTGGGCATCAATATTAACGGCGAATACATCACTCACCTTCGGTTTGCCGACGATATTGTGGTCATGGCCAAGTCGATGGAAGAGCTCAGCACGATGCTCGAAGGCCTCAATCGAGTCTCCCAACGGGTAGGACTTAAAATGAACATGGACAAGACGAAAATAATGTCGAATGTCCATGTCGTCTCTGCCCCAGTTATGGTTGAGAACTCGGCTCTTGAAGTTGTCGACGCGTATGTATACCTAGGACAAACAGTCCAATTAGGTAGGTCCAACTTCGAGAAAGAGGTCAATCGTCGAATCCAACTCGGATGGGCAGCGTTTGGGAAACTTCGCAACGTCTTTTCGTCCAACATACCTCAGTGCCTTAAGACGAAAGTCTTCAATCAGTGTGTGTTACCAGTGATGACATATGGAACCGAGACATGGTCCTTCACTATTGGCCTTATGAATAAGCTCAGAGTCGCTCAACGAGCTATGGAGAGGGCTGTGCTCGGGGTTTCTCTACGGGATCGAATCAGAAATGAGGAGATACGTAGGAGAACTCAAGTCACCGACATAGCCCGACGGATTAGCACGTTGAAGTGGCAATGGGCAGGCCATATAGCGCGCAGAACAGATGGCCGTTGGGGCCGAAAGGTTCTCGAGTGGAGGCCACCGACCGGCAAGCGCAGCGTAGGACGTCCACCTACAAGATGGGCAGACGACTTGGTAAGAACCGCAGGTCGGCGTTGGATGCAGGCCGCTTCCAACCGCAGTTCCTGGAGATCAATGAGGGAGGCCTTTGTCCAGCAGTGGATGTCCTACGGCTGATATGATGCTGATGATGATGAGTCGATTCATTTGTTCTCGAGTGTAGTTCTTTATGTGGCTAAACATGTTTTGGCACTATATGTATATAAATGTTTTCCACAGGTGTATACTGCTTGAGCGGATGATAGCAGAGCCGGTCTCACCCGAGGAATACGCGCAGGTGTTCCAGCAGTTCCTTGGCGTGCATAACAACGCCGCGGCTGCAGCCGACCCGGAGCATTACAGGTAAGGACGAGCATGCACAGGAACAGCAGAGCCGGTCTCACCCGAGGAATACGCGCAGGTGTTCCAGCAGTTCCTCGGCGTGCATAACAACGCCGCGGCTGCAGCCAACCCGGAGCATTACAGGTAACGACGAGCATGCACAGGGACAGCAGAGCCGGTCTCACCCGAGGAATACGCGCAGGTGTTCCAGCAGTTCCTCGGCGTGCATAACAACGCCGCGGCTGCAGCCGACCCGGAGCATTACAGGTAACGACGAGCATGCACAGGGACAGCAGAGCCGGTCTCATCCGAGGAATACGCGCAGGTGTTCCAACAGTTCCTCGGCGTGCATAACAACGCCGCGGCTGCAGCCAACCCGGAGCATTACAGGTAACGACGAGCATGCACAGGGACAGCAGAGCCGGTCTCACCCGAGGAATACGCGCAGGTGTTCCAACAGTTCCTCGGCGTGCATAACAACGCCGCGGCTGCAGCCAACCCGGAGCATTACAGGTAACGACGAGCATGCACAGGGACAGCAGAGCCGGTCTCACCCGAGGAATAGACTAAGTCCTTATTATAAAATTATTACAAATAGACTGCAAAATCAATTTTGTATTAATTTTGTAGTCAGTATGGCTGCATTTTAATGCAGCCACTAGTAGTAGTACTGACTACAGAAGTCTTCACAGTGGGTGGTTCGTCAAGCATTTATCGAATGTATTCTTATTTCCAGAGATGCATACCGTCACTACATGGAGCCGGCCGGGTATTCCCTGTTCATACGGCGGTACGACCGAAGGCGGGACCAACCTGGCCCTTCGAGACGCCAAGACGAACCCGGGCCTTCGGGAGCAGGAGCACCCGCCAGGGCAGAGGAACGTGCACCCTCGGGTGAAGTGGGTCCCGCGAGGGCAGACGAATCTGAGCCTAACGGTAAAAATGGTACCTCGAAGAAAGACGATGCTGGGCCCTCAGGAGCAGAAGGTCCTCTAAAGGCAGACGAAGCTGGACTTTTAAATGTAAAAGGTCCCTCGAAAACAAAGGATGCTGGGCTCTTAGATAGAAATGGTCCCTTGAAGGCCAATGAACCTCCCTCAGATGTACAACATCCCATAAAGTCAGACGAAGCTGAGAGATCGGGTGTAGATGGTCCCTCAAAGGCGGACAACGCTGAACCTGCAGGTGTGGAAGGCCCCTTAAAGATGGACGTTGCAGACTCCTCAGATTTAAATGAAATAGCCTCTGGTGCAGATAAAGTGGGTCCCTCTATGTCAGACGTAGCTGGGGCCTCGAGTGTAGATGGTAACTTGAAGGCAGAAGAACTGATACCCTTAAAGATGGATGTGGAAGAGCCTCCAGAACTCGATAGTGTGGAAGACGCTAGTCACTTGAAGACAAATGAGAATAGATCCACTAAAATGGACGAGGAGATGCCAGGTATATCTTTTAAATATTACGATTTAATTTCCTGTTACCTATATGTTTGTTTAATATAACAAAGCTTATTAACTACAAGCATGTTCATTGCAATAGCAACCTTCTTTCAATGACCCAAAACTCATTTTGCAACACTATAAAAATGTAATCTCTGCGAGCCGGTTTGTGGGAACAGACACTAATGCAAAATAATTGATTTATTTATAAAAAACTACTTTCAAATTTTTTCATAATGTTCACTACGTTGTTCAAAACGTTGTAGACCACAGAACACAAAAAACAATAGAAGTCGTAAGTAGGCGGGGCCCGCGTAACACTAAGTACGCGGAGTTCCGCGCACTGCAAGCTTCGCTCACTTCAGTCGTGTTTCAATTACTGTGGAGTAAACGTACTTCAAAAAAATATAAAAATGCCATATTGTGCCGTTTTGGAATGTAAATATTATAGCCGAACCAAAAATTTAACTAAAGGGGGCATATCCTATCACCGGTAAGTATTATTTTATTGTTTTTTGTTAGTTTTGTTTAAAATGCAAAATCGTCAAACAAAATAGACTGTGAATCATACTATTTAAGGTCGCGTTTCTCTTAAACCTCAACTTACGCTACTCAATTAGGGATGTGACCCCAATATACTGATGAATGTGTTATCGATAGCTTTAATTAGTTACTCCCTATTAAAAGGTGTAGAAGTTTTAGGGCGTTAATTCCTTTTGTTGTTTTATTGATGATTTTTTGAATGCATTTTAGACCTATGGTGTGAAATATTATTATAACTTCTGTTTTCAGTTTCCCCAAGGCGCCGGACATAAAAAAAAAATAAAAAAAAACGTACAACTTATGAGTCGTCCAGCATACAGAGTCCTGACCTGGCACCGTGTGTCTTTTTTCTGTTCTCATAAATCAAGAACCAATTACCCGATCAACGATTTTCATCACCAGAAGAGGCTGTCGAAGAGTATGAAAAAAAATTATCTGACGTCACCACTGGAGGAGTGGCACAAATGTTTTCAAAATTGGTTCAATTGTATGAAAAAGTGTATTGACGCAAAGGGAGAATATTTTGAGAATAAAAAATAAATTAATTTTTGACCATTAATAGTAGTTTTGTAATAATGATACCGGAAACTTTTAGTGTGCCCCTCGTATAATAATTCAGTATTAATATTCCAGTAATATAATATTGATTTAAGTATTTATGAGTTGGAAGCCTGTGATTATGTTATGAAAGAAATAAAAGAAAAGCTGTTTATTTCGACCACCTATATTGCGTACCTACCTGACGTACCTATTTCGTTATCCATAGTAGGTAGGTGATAATCGATATCGATACATTCGTCTTGTATCCTGATAGGTACATCCCTAAAGCAGTAGCAAAGTATTTTGGACTAGAGAGTAACAGCCATGGCATTATCAATCTTATTCTTTGCTGTTAGAGACTATAACAAAAATCGTTAGCCACAGCCATTCAACGCCATCTGTTGTTGAGTGGCTTTGTTTTGTGGGTAATCAAGTAACAGCCATTGCACTATCAGTCTTATTTCTAATTAATAGAGACTAAAATAAAAATATTTTCTAAAGCGCCATCTTTTGGTGAGTAGACTTACTTAATTTTTTATTACTATTTCTTTTATTGAATTTTAAACCATGTTCCCTTAGTGGCTAAGGTTTTATATCCGTAAAATTGGTTTTATGACTTTTTGAACGTTCTCTTTCAACCAATTATAACTATTATTTCTAAGTGTGCTAGTTTTCACATGTGTGAGTTTAGCTACACTGGTTTTCATAGTAAAAAGTTATCATGCTAGTTCTATTGTTTTTTATATTCTGTGTTGTAGACCATGGTCTGATAAATGTTTGTGAAAGGGCAGTGCGCCGTAGGGCAAGTTTCTAAGGTGCGTGACCTTCGAGGAAATACTTTGTTAAAGGCGTGCGTTACCACTTAACATCAGGTGGGCCATGCGCTTGTTCCGCCAAGCAAGTTGTTTTTGCAGTATTATATAAAAAAAAATATTGAAACCATTGAAATAATGATCGATAAGTCGACCTCCGTGGCGCAGTGGGCGTATAGCTGAGACGCAGGAGGTAGCGGGTTCGATTTCCACTGCAGAACATGTTTGCATGATCTACAGATATTTGTTCCGGGTCTCGTTGTTTTTCTATTCTATATATATATATATAAATGAATTGCTGTTCGTTAGTCTCGCTAAAACTCGAGAACGCCTGGACCAACTTGGCTAATTTTGGTATTGAATTATTTGTGGAAGTCCAGAGAAGGTTTAAAAGGTGAATAAATATGAAAATGCTCGGAATTAAATAAAAAAAAACAATTTGGGTTTTCCTTTGATGTGTCCCCCGTCGTTCAGAAATCAAATTGAAAAAATAGTTTAAAATTAAATGTACCAGCGACGTACATTGGCAGCCCGCGACATATGCATGTCCAGGGGCGGTACGAAGTTCGGCGGGTTAGCTAGTATAATATAAGTATCTATTTACAAACAAAAGTATATAAGTATTTTATTAGTACAAGCTCTGTTAAGTTTGAGGCTAGATAGCACTGTGTGAAATGTTCAACAATATTTATTTATTATTATTATTTCTTTCAGGTACATCAACGGGCGACGAGATCAGAAAACGTCAAGCAGACCAACCAGGAACTTCAGGGTCCAGCGACCACCCGAAAAACGATTCTGATGGCTCCTCCGATGATGATTGTCCCTCTCCACCTAAGCGTCGCAAATTGAGCCCGGATGAGAAAGACGGCTGGGCTAAAACAGATCGCACGGTTAAAAAGGACCGCTTGGCTGAAAAAGACCGACCGGCCAAAATTGACGACTCTGATAATAATGACTATTCACATAAAAAAGATGAAGTTATGTCTGAAGAAAAAAAGAGAGCGCTAGCAGAAGTTAGAAGGAGAATGTTGATGGAACAGCTTCGGGCATTAAAGAGTAAACAGCACTCAAGGCGTGTTCTCGAAATTACTATTAATCAGATCAATGCGAGGATCCAGGAGTTAGATAATATACAGGAAAGACATTACAATGAAGCCCATGGAATCGATATTGAACCTAACGATGCTAATCTGGCTAATAACGAGCCCAATGCGGCTAACTACGAGCCCAATGCCGCTAACAACGTGCCTATATTGGTTAACAACGAGCCCAACCCAGTTAACAATGAGCCCAACGTGGCTAACAATGAACACAACCTGGCTAACAATGAGCCCAATGCAGTTAACCACGAGCCCAATGCAGTTAACAACGAGCCCAATGCGATTAACAACATGCCCGTGGCTAACAACATGCCCAATGCGGCTAACAACATGGCCAATGCGGCTAACAACATGCCCAATGCGGCTAACAACATGCCCAATGTGGCTAATAACGCACTCAACGCGGCTCACATTGATCCCAATCAATTCTTACAATACCTCAACGTACACAACCACCGTCGCTTCCAGTTTTGCGGCTACCGTCGCCCTATTGTTATAGAAGAGCTGATAAACGGCGGTGAGGAGCCCCGTGGCCTCCAACGCCTGCCCAGAGGCCTCTTGTTCTCAGGCGGAGGCGCGGGGCTCCAGAGGCTGGACCACTCGTCGCTAATCACGGACTCGTCTATCAGGAGGTTCGGGAGAGCTATTGGGGAGAATATCAATTATATTCATATCGGAGGAGGTGACCGCGATGTTAATGCGAGGCCTGATCGATCTAGTTTGCGGGTAACTCTAATTTATTAGTACATCTATTAAATTAAAAAAAAACCCTGTTTATTCCATAAGCAAGCTAATTATTAATTAATAAATATTGCTGGACATTTCACACAGCGCTATCTTGCCCAAAACTGAGCATAGCTTGTACTATAGCAACCAAATAACTGATAGAATACTTATATAACCGGTTTTGTTATGTATGGCATTAATTTAAAACACACATCCGGAATCGTATTAACTGATTTTAGATGTGGGTTGAATACCAGTAGCTTGAATATCCATCCATATATTGATACATTTCCAATAAACAATTTTTAACGTAAATCGGCGGCGCCTTTGCGACGATGCCGCTTACTCAGTTTAACAGGTACCTACTTGCATGATGAATGAATATGATTTGTATACCTATTTTATACAGGCGGGGTTTCATTGATATTTTAGAACTGGATGTTAAGGTTGTTTGAAAATTTTACATTTTCTATGGTTAGAAAAACCTATTTTACAACAATACTAGCTATTAGCCCTATCCGTGTTTTCATTTAATGTCGCACATAACAAAACACGTAGTATATAGCTTGAGTTAATTGCAAGTGTATACTTTTATGAAAATAAAATACTACTTATTTGACTTTACAGATACTCTCGATAGCTGGCTTCGGTCGGATCACAGACGCCAGTCTCACCCACCTGGCGACTGCGGCGCCCGACCTCAGGCGCCTGGACGTATCCGACACGGCCGTGACCCACAGCGCGGTCGAACGCTTCCGCGCCATGCGCCCCGAGGTCGAGGTCGTGGCAACCGCGACCCAGCCTGAGCGAGATGCGACCCAGCCGAATCATTAAAATTGTGGACGTTAAAAGTGTTACTCAAATGCCAATAGTGTGAAAAAGTGTGACACAATCATCAAAGTGTGGAATTTTTGACAGTTTTTATGATCATAGTGACTCAGATGTTAGTGTAAAGGACTAAATGTGGAGTAAATAGTGTGACCCAAACGCCAATTGTCTGAGGTGTGACCCAGTTGACTCGTAGATTGAAGAATTGTAGGTGTTCTAAGATCATTGCACTGTGGATATCGTAGATAGTTTAAAGGACAGTGTTAAGAATAGAGGAGGTCAGCTATTGTGACCCAAATGCCAATTTGTCAAAGTTATCAAAAACTAAAACAATTGTGAAGGTCTTGGCTAATGTGATTCAGACGAGCGTTTAATTGTGGAGTGACCTTCTGCCAAACTCGATACAAGCCTTGTTACCACAAAAAAGTTAAACAATAGTTTAACGCGTGTTTAAAAATTCCTTACCAATTTTTGTATTATCCATAATAATGCAAAATTTTGCTAAATGGTGTTTAATTTTTTTGTGGTAAGGGGCCGTTCAAGTATTACGTAAGCAGTTTTATTATAACTATTTACCCCCCTGCCCCTCTCTTGTCAGCACAAGTAAGCAAATCTCTTACACCCCCCCCCCCTCTCGCATGCTTACGTAAACATTGGTATATCCATTTTTCTTTTAATGTAAGTATTTTGTTTTTTTATTGATTCATAAGCAGCAGTTATAATTCTAGAAATAAGAAAATACATAATTCAATGCACATAATATTCATTTAAACAAACTTTATTGACACGGTATTCAACATAGTGTAAGAAACAAATACTTATAATCTTAAGTAATATTACGAACAATATTACTGCTGACGTAATCACCATCTAGACCCCCCCCCCCCCCTCATGTCATCAACAATAAGCAAAGGTTAGACTCCGCCACCCACACACCCCTATAGTACTTACGTAATACTTGTGCGGTACCCAAGACCCTAGATGTTTATATCCCAATCTTTGTAAATAAACCAATACTTAACCTAAAAGTAATTTTTACAGAATTCTTGTTGATTATTCATCACTATAAATCATTATATATTGATACAATGCTGTAAAAAAACCACGCCCAGTGTATTTTCGGTTATGGATTAATAACCGAACAATTGTTCACAAAGTCAATCGTCTAAATCAGGGGTTCCCAAACTTTTTCAGTAGGCGGTGCACTTACAGCTTTAGTATTTGGTCTCGGCGCCCTAGCTAGTTGAAATATGGAACAATGATACTAAGTAGATAAGCACAAACAAATAAAACATCCACAATACGAATCTGGGTTTTTATATTTATATACAAGAAAACATTTATTATTTAGAAAAATAGGAAATAAAAAACAATATCAACTTAGTCAATGTGACATGTGAGCTTGGTGATCTCCACACACTTTTTCAAAGTGTGGTATAAGGCTTGATACCGCTTCTCTCATTTCTTGCTTCACATTGATCTTTGATATGTAACCGCGAAGGCCTTTATTTAGATTCCAGAGAATGGTAAAGAGACTCTCTACGGCGCACCAGGGCGCTGTGGCGCACACTTTGGGAACCCCTGGTCTAAATTAAAACTTTAAACATATGTGAAAGTTGATTTGTCACATATGTCAATGCTGAAAAGTGTGACTTAATTGTCAAATGTCACAGATTTAAGACTTTACAATTGTGAAGGTAGTGTGACGCAAATGTCAATGCTGATGTAAAAGTGTGACTCGGCACCCAAACACTATTTTCAATCTGAGTCATGTCCTACTTATGTTTAGGTCACAGTCAAAGAGGCCCATGCACTTTGCAGGTGCAGGTTCTAATCCCACCGGGCCAAATGCAAATATTTGTTCCGGGTTCCTTATTGCTACGACATAGGGACAAGACTATGTATATATGCTTTTTCTGTTATTTATTTAGTTTGAGATTGAAATTTGGAGCCAATAATGGCAGGACTGATAACGATGGAACTTTATGGAAATGTAGAAAAGCATGATTTTGATGTGTAGAGGTAATACTGCGAAATATTTATGAAAAGTCTTAAACTGATTTTGATGTGTAGAGGTAATACTGCGAAATATTTATGAAAAGTCTTAAACTGATTTTGATGTGTAGAGGTAATACTGCGAAATATTTATGAAAAGTCTTAAACTGATTTTGATGGATCTTTTCTAACCAAAGCAGTTAGTGTTAAGATTGGTGTTAGCCCTTAAAAAGAAGCTAGGCCATATTTGATTGTAATTTTTAATTATAGAACGTACCTAATACAATAACGCAAAATCTTCCCCGTGAATTGGCCAACTGATGGTAAGCAGTTACCGTAGCCTCCCATGTCCGTCTAAGTCTGTCGGGGTGGATTTTGCGTTGTTAATCTACGTCATTTAATAGTTTGCTTATATAGCTTGGCTGAAAAGTTAGAACAAACATTATTTAGAATATAAATATATATCTATAAAAATCTGTTGAAATACGGGGTGTGTAATTGAAATGGGGGGGGGGGGGGGGGGGGGGGGGGAGGGGAATCTTAAACAGAAAAGAGAAATGGTTTTTCTCTTATACCCTTTTACTAGAAGCCTGTTACCCGGGGATAGTGTAGCTTCCCAACAGTGAAAGAATATTTTAAATCGGTCCAGTAGTTTCGGAGCCTATTCAATACAAACAAACAAATCTTTCCTCTTTATAATATCAGTATAGATAAACTGTTCAAAAGAACTATGGCGTCAATTTTAGTATCTGTTAGAAATTTCAACAGTGGCGTAGCTAGGTAACCAAAAGCCCCAAAAAAAAGTAAACTAGGGCCCCAACTAGACTATTTAAAATAGTTTGTTCTGAATTCGTCGTGATTCGAATTTGACGTAATCCAGATTTGCCGTAATACAGTCGACTCCATAATAAAATTAAAAAACAAATACAAATTGTAACTTATTTTAATGAACAAATTAAAACTATTTTATGAAAATAAAAGAAAATATCTACCTGTTACCGTTCAAAAAAAAACAGACCTGTGACAGACACACAATCAGCGGAGGCACGTTAATAGGGCCCCGTTGAGCACCCTTTGCGTACGTAATCCTAATTGAGTAATCTTAATATTTTACTTCTTTGTGTAAAAATTGTATGATTAGTGATTGATTACCTACCCACTTGTTTATCAATTTGCAAAGTACCTTTAGTCAGACTAACCCCATCATTCCAGAAAGAGAGCAAAGAAGTTATTCTATCAACTAAAAGAGAGGTCAAAGCTGTCAAATCAAGATCCTCAAATTATTATTTCAATGAAGATTTCATCGCTAAAGACTACATGAGACCGTCGAATTCCGATGACGATGGAGGCAAAAGACTGGTCACTGTCAAGAAGTCAAGAAAAATACTGACGGAACATGATAGTAGAACTCTGCATAGACACCGAGCTTCTAACTTACGGCAACTGACAAGATTAAACAGCTCAGCTTGCTCCGATCAGGTAAAAAGCTTATAGACGATTTCGAAAATAAAAAACTGATCTAAACTACGAAACTTCAAGAAACAAAATTCAAAAGCGCTAGAGAGAAGAGCCATCTAGAAATAAGAGTTTCATAAACCTACGACAAGAACAGAAAGAGTTAAGGAGTAATTCGGAACAGAATGAAGTATACAATGAGGCGGTTTTGTCACAATCGAGCGGTCTAATATACTTGCTCGATTATGGATTAGCATCAAAGTTTCTAGACACAGAAGGCCAGCATAAAGAGTTTGCTGAAGACGCGCGAAAAGCCGACAGCGGTACTTTAGAACATACACAAGAGACTCGCACATTGGCGCTCATTAAAGTTAATTTTTCTCTAGTAAAAGGGTGCTAGAGAAAAACCGTTTTTCTAATGGGGCAGAGCAGTGGGAATTTTGAAACGAACCCCGTTGGAGGTTGAGTCGTATATCCATCTCAATTACACTGGGGGCCTTTAGTACGAGTTGTCAAACAAAGCAAACATCATTAGATTTCCTGAACGTTTTTGTTTCCTTTCATATATTTACCAGCAGCGTTCCTAAGCGAGCTCACTAAAGGTAATCTCAAATACAGTGTTTTTTCTAAACTTTTTAGCCAAACTCCAATATTTTTCATGTGGATCTCTTTAGTGTTAAGAAACGTAGCGTATTTTGATAATCAAAACCATTTTTTCCGCTTTCCATGTAAACTTCAGGCAAATTCGATGTGACAACTTTGCAAGAAAACCGCTTGCCGTATTGCACATACTGGTCCTAACCACAAAACAGATTGGGACAGAATTAAACCTTACACAGCCCCATGCCGCCCGGAGCAGGTGCCCCGGTTAGCCCTCCCCTAGATCCGGGGCTGATAGTACAACGCGCCGCAAGGTGCACGTACACAGACGCGCGCGTACAATGTGATCTTGAATCATTTGTTCGAAGCTTCAACCGACTTGATCGTATTACATACATTCTGTGTCCCAGTAGGTACATATTCACTTTCTTGGTAGGTGTACATTTCTAAAACGAGAAAGAAGGGGATGGTTATTATTTTTTCGCACTAACCGGTTTCAAATTGAATCAGATTGCAACGAAGTATAGCGGTTTATATATATTGTTCACATAGAATTTAGCTGAAGTATAGTTTTGTAGAAATTAAGTATTTCTATTGATTTAGCAAATATATTCTATTTTGTATATTTCTTTAATATGAGTTATTATAAAATATGTGATCTGTTTTAAATGAAATGGCTGTAGATTCAATAGATAAATTACCTTTTTGAATCGCATTTGAAAACTATTTGACTATACTATACGCCAACTTTTCTGGCAGGTCATAAAACGTGGGACGAGTGACGGTGATATTGATATCTCGCTCGCTCTCGCAGCCCTTAAGGCCTGCGCAGACGACGGACTTTTCTCCGCGGCGGAGAAAAAAGTACGCTCCGCGAATAAAAAGTCCGCCGCCGATTTACCGCGAACTCAACGCACACGTACGTCGTGCATACGTACATAACTCTCGAGCGTACAACGCGGACTAAAGTCCCGCCATGTGCGTTGCTTCGCCTAGTCACAAGAGTTCTATTTTTTTCGAGGACTCCCCCGTACTTTTGTCCGGTCCGCTCTCTCTGCATGTCCTCGGTTATTCGGGGGGACTTTTTGTACGCGGTACTTTTAATCGTACTTTTCATTTGCGTTACTCGATACAGTTGTAAGCGATCTATTTTAGCGGATAAAAAAGTCCGCGGACAAAACTCCCTCGTCTGCGCAGGCTATTATAGGCGCCGCTAGTGATGCGCCGAATACCTATCGATAACAATAATTACCAGTAGAGTACTCTCGCTAATCCGCCACCATAAAATCCTAACCATCGGTGGATTATAATGTAAAGGAACAACAAATTGGAAAAAAAAAACAAAAAATGTGTGATTTATATATATATTTACTAAAGTTAGAGTTTAATGCTTTCGTTTTGTGGATTGTTTGGGTAATGACGACGCCATTTTGACGCTTTACTTCACAAAACGCAACGTGGAATGCGCGCGCGACCTTTCACCCCTGATGTCGTGGGCGGACTAAAGCGTGGTTGCTTAGCACCGTGCGGCGGAGTATAGAAATCTGTTCGTCTTACGCATGAAAGAGAGGTAAGACGGCGAATTATTGAGTCAGACTTTCAGTGTCGGCGGATTACAGAGTTTAATCAAGACCAATAAAAACGGCGGATTATAGTACTTAACGGATAATCGAGCGGCGGATTAGCGAGAGAGTACTGTAATTGTATTTTATTTTTATAGTGTTATCCGAACACTTGCGGAAAATCGATTTTTAAAACCATCTCAAAAACTTTCAAGCCTAGAGCCCCGTCTGGCTTGAAAGTTTTTGAGATGGTTTTAAAAATCATAGAATTACCAGTTATTGCATTGAAAAGAAAAAAAACATGTCTACTTCGTCTGCCACGAGTCAAGGCGTATACTATATTAGTTTTCTATTAGAAACAAAACAGATTCATTGAAAAAAAAAATGATTTGTACAATGATTATGAATACCGTTAGTACAGTTACATCAGAAGTAGATGACTTAAGTTATAGCCCTGTGTTAGAAGAGTCTCCTCTTGTTCAGTGGTCTGTAAGAACTTTTAAACAAAATTAATAGGCATAAAATACCTACTTTTGATGATGACTGTACTCATTATTTTCTATTCATAAAAGTACGGATATTCAAATAATCCGTTTAAGAATAATTATATTCTTGTTAAAAAACAGGTGATTAGCGTTTATCTATAGAACTTCTTTTGTTATTGTTTTCTACCTATACCTACTAGTTAAGTATGCATAAGGTGCTTCCAAATATGTTGTTAACTCGAAAGCGGTCACTATCCATTAAACATTAGGGGCCTTACCACAAAAAATAAGCACTTTTTAGCGCGTGTTTTTAAAATTCCTATACAAAAAGAACAAAAAATTTAGTTGGAAAAGATTTTTTATACACAGGTTAAACAGTTGTTAAATATTTTTGTGGTAACAAGATATACTTATTATTAAACATTCACTAAATTATAAGAGTTTCAAGTCCAGAGTAAACTCTAGCGCGTACAAGCGTATCTTCATCTTCTCCATCATGGACCACACCGTCACTTACGGTGAGCTTTCATATAAAATTAATGATTTAAAAAAAATCGAAAATTCATTATTTTAGTAAGTACCTACAGTTATGCCTTTCGTGTTATCATACGTATTCCGGAACACCCTGTATCAGAATAATTACACTATCAATTCCCTACATTCTACATATACCAGTAGATATGAAACGTGATCATCGATGTGTAGCTATTTCTCCAAGAATATAATTTACTTAATCAATATTGTGTTTTATTGAGTACCTCTCCGTGGCCGTGGTGCAGTGGACGAATAGCGAGATGCAGAGGATTACGGGTTCGATTCCCGCCGCGGAATTGCTTGCATGATCCACAGATATTGGTTCTGGGTCTAGTATTTTTCCTACTTTGAAACGTTCCGAGTTAAATAAACAGCTAGGTGGACCGCGAGCAGGGAGTGGAATAATCGATAGTACGACGTGCGCTGTATGCCAAGCGCTTTTAGAAACAAGTTTGTTTTCAAACACTTTTTATTGAAGAATTTGGCGCCCCTTTAAATTACCGCCCGGGGTAGATGACCGGTTTGCGCCCCCCCCCCCCCCCCTCCCCCTCCCTAGATCCGGAGCTGCCTATATAATAGTTTAACCCCACGGACTTCACGGGACACGTAACGTGCTTAAATCTAATGAAATCATCGTCGACCGCTTATTGCGGGGCTCGGGGGAGTGATCTATTGCTGGTTTACTTCCGCATATAGCGTTGTCACTGTCTAACAGTTACTGTAGATTGAACACTAGTGCTTGGTGCAGTCGATAAAAATGAATGAATGACGAAAAATTAAGGAGTATGAATAAACTACTTTTTAAAATTGAAATCGTGATCAAATTTTAAGAAGCTTTTATTTAACTTGCAATGTTTGTTGAATGTTAAACCAGTTTCCCTAACTAATTTAGCTGAAATTTTTAATACATCGTAACTTAGGTGGTGGTGGTTTTTACCTATGGAGGTGGTTTCAGGATGGAGACAGATGTTAGATAATGTAACTTCTGAGTAGATACTAGTGTTTGGGTTCATTTGAATCTGCTTGCGGTTACATTATGGGGTCACCAAAAATCCAAAACGGTGGAAGTAACAATAATGAGTTGCAGTTTGTTAGCATTGAATGCGTTGATGACGTGTCAATAACCATTCAGGTATGTAGAAAATCACAAGAAAATAACTTAAGCAATTAGCATTTTATATATTTTTTATTTAGATGGAGAAGAAGTTCACGATTCACGACGGAATTCACGAAAAAGAAAAAAAACGAAGTGAAGTCCGTGTTTCACCCTCAGATCGAATAAAATAAAACCGGCCAAGTGCGAGTCGGACTCGCGCACGAAGGGTTCCGTACCATTATTTATAAAAATGCCAATAAAATCGCGTTTGTTGTTTGGGAGCCCCCCCCCCCTCCCCCCGTAAATATTACTTTTAATTTAATTTAATGATTTATTTTTAAAGTGAATAATATAATTCAATATTCTGTGAATATTTCAAGCGTTTACCTGTTGTCGTGATCAATATCGAGCAAAAAAATCACGTTTGTTGTATGGGAGCCCCCCTTAAATGTAACATATTTTATTCTGTTTTTAGTATTTGTTGTTAACGCGGCAACAGAAATACACCATCTGTGAAAATTTCATTAGTCTATCTATCACGGTTCATGAGATACAGCATGGTGACAGACGGACAGACAGCGGAGTCTTCATTTTAAAAGTTAAGTTTAGTAACAACCGTAACAACTAATGAAAATAAGTGCTCACAAAATATGTAGTCGAACAAATTGATCAAAGATCCTCGATGCGCGCGTCTGTGTACGTGCAATGGTTATCGCTAACTTCTGATCCTATATATTTTGTGAAATTAAAGTAATTTTCCAAGTACATAAACAATAACCACTAATAGGTTCCTAGATAGACCTAGAGAATAGACCTACGACACGACACGATGTGTCTATCTATACTATTGTTTATAATATAAAAGTTATGAGCTGCTTTTTAGATGCACTTCTTAGGTAAAATTTATATAAATTACAAATATTATTAGTTACCTATTCTTTTGTACCTAATTATTCTTTCCTGTTTTCATCATGTAAGTAGTTTGGCCTCACATAGGATAACGAAAAATTTATTAAACACCAGCGCGCGTACGTAGAGTAACCTACCGGCAGACAAAGTTGCAACGGGTCAGCCAGTAAGATAGTAGGTAAGTAAATAAAATACAGGGTGGCTCAAACAGTCATGTGAAAAAAAAATGCCTCACGCCCTGCATTTGAAAATACCGCATGTAAGTTTCCCGCTTTTTTGTATTTTAAGAAATTAAAAGGTTAAAATATAATAAAAACGGTAAACCACCGTTCGTGAATTTATATAAGTACTTATATAATATTAGTAAAAAGTTTGTATTTTTGTGTCTTGGAAAGACTCAGAAACAAGGTATTGAAACGATTCTGAAAATATTTTTCACTAGGTAATAGAAAGTAGTAGCTATCCCTGATTGCTGTAAGATAATTTTATTGGCCTCATAAAGGCCAAACTATAATAGGTCTATAAAGCAATTTTATTTAAACTTTATCATCCTTGTATGAACTCGTTATATAGATTTCAAATTATTTCGTAGACCTAAACTCAATTAAGCACACGAAATTGTTCAGTCACAAAAATCGGTCCGACTCTGTCGATAATAACCTACCTATATTATTATAGTTTCAAAATTTTCATTCGTTCATTCCTTTTATTTCAATCTAAAATAGCACCAGCCTTACAGAACAACGAGAGGACTTGCAAATAAAAAGGTAGATTAACGGCGGTTCTCAATAACTTACTATCATTTAACTAGAGGTTGCTATCTCAGATAAACAGTTAAAGTTACGCTTACTGTTACTGCTGTTTCAATATCTTGAAAAACAAGTGCTTATCTGAGATTAACGATAGATAGCTCCCCTATCTTCGATAGATGCATCCCTCCGAAGCGTTTTGTTTTTGCGTTTAGGCCAAACAACCCCTGGTTTCAAAAAAATATTTTGCGTAATTTTTTGTTCTTATGTACTTAATAATAACATTGTATGTATACTTTTATAATAAATTATATATATAAAAGCCGACTTTAGGGCCATAATGCTATAAATATTGTAACAAAGTTTCATAACTTCTTGTCGAACTTTAATAGAAACGAAACGCACCGATGACATTTGATTTGACAAGCGTCAGACGCTTTCGGATTTGGCTAATCAAATCAAATCAAAATTTAACTTTGTTTGCAAACACCTCAACGCATTTGTTTCGTTTCTAGAATTATTCTACATAACTGTTGTAATTTTGAGTTCGTTATCTTCGTTTTTACATCGCAACAATGGCTCAACAAAGCGCAACCGTAAGTATTGCACTCTGGTCTTTATAAAATATAAATAGTCGTTTAGCATGGTTTGTTTGCCTGCCACAAATTGGCGCCAAAATAATAATTATGTTTTAACTCACAGAAATAAACTTATTTTCAGATGAAAGCAAGGCCTTTGGATAATGATGCAGTCATGCTTTTAATAGATTTAATTTCCAGTAAGCAAATATTAACAACAAAGGCCACAAATGCCACTAACAACAGACTTAAAGATGCCGCGTGGAAAAGCATAGCCCAGGAATTTAGCGCACGTTTGGGAGAAGCTCGACGCCCTGAACAACTGCGCCTAAAATGGGAAAACCTAAAAAAAGCTGCGAGGAAACGCTCTGCAGCTATAAGACAGAACAATATAAAGGTATACAATATCAATTATCTGAATCACATACCTACATAATTGCAGAAGTACTTCATTATAAACTTAGCACCGGTAATATTTATTTCGCAGACTGGGGGTGGTAAATCATATATACCACAAGACGAGGTGCTAGATCGTGTGGCATCAATGTTAGGGGCTACGTGCAGTGGTTTTACTGTGGAGTTTGGTGGTGACAAGGAGGACTACAGTGTGCAAACCAGTGACGCTGCGGAAGTTGCTGCACTGCCAGGAGATTTTGAGCTTGAGCCGACATCAACCAAAGATAACAATAATGTTCTTTTGATATTGGGTGATGGTAGCACAAATGGTGATATTGGTAGCGGTGGTGGGATACTGATGAATGAACCAAATTATACTACCAAAAAATTAATATTTAATACACCAAAAAACTCATGTAAGTTTTAATTCCTAATCAATTGTTACACCTTAGTTGCAAATTATGTTTTCTTGTTTGTTTTAAATTTCTGGTGTGAACAATAAAGGGTTTATCTTTCTAGTAGCAATAGTAAGCCTAGGCGTATTGGCTATCTACACATTGATACTTACTTACCTTGCCAACGCGTTGCCAGCTTTGGTTGGTACTATTCTCTACAATGTCGTGTGGTGGCGGTGGTGGTGGAGCTAACATTATGTTTTTACAGTAAACAAGCGACGGAAGCTGACTGAAGAGGGGCTCAAAGCTGAGAAAGAAAAGAACCTGGCATTGGCAGCTTATTTTCGAGCGAAGACTGAAAAAGTGGAGTTAGAAAATGTAAAATTAAAATTAGAAATAGAATTATTAAAAAATAAATAATATTTTATTAAAATATTGTTTTTAATCATTACATTGGTGGGCCCTGCAGCGGTATGTTTTACAAGATCTTATTTTACAAGCTTTTATTTAGTTTCCCTGTCCCGGTGTATGTCTGTAATCAAATCTTGCAAGTTAAATTTGACCCACTTGCCAGTATATGATTGGATTTAAATTTTGCTTACTTATGTAAAGCTAATGACAATGCAATAATCTAGCACCACCGAGCAGATGTGATGGTGAAGATGTAGATAAATTTGTTTCAATTATTATTTATGTTAGGATAAAGGAATAATTCTCAATTATCTTTATGGGGTACAGGTAGGCTTTTTAAGTTCACCGAAATAAGCTAAACTAAGTTTCATCTAAATCTGTTCAGGCATTATGCAGTGTAGTAGAGATAATAGGTAATTGAATTAGAATTATTCTTTAGCTTAGTAAAATATGTGATGGGAGTAGGAAAATAAAGTGAAATAAAAAATAAAGTAAATTAAGTAAATAATTTTATTCTAATAATAATAAACTCGAAAATAAAAGTAGTAGGTACACTGCATTATGACATTATAATATTATATAATTTTATTCTTAAACTAAACAATTAAAGATCAAATATGTAGTTATCAATCAGATTTTGTCTTTCTGATTGATTAGGCTGATCTAGACCCTCAACATTATTGCCAACTTCCTCAGTGTTAGGGCCACTGGACAACTCCAGAGGCAGATCTATTTCTGGGTCGACTTCCAGAACTCTATGCAACATGCAAATGTTGTGCAATACAGAGGTGGCTATAATAACAGCTTGTGTTGTATCCAAAGCTAGGCGAAGTTTCAATGACAGCACAGGGAAGCGTCGTTTCCAAACGCCAAAACATCTGTAAATGCAAAAAAGTTCATTTTAGTTTTCTTAGTTCTCCATTAAATTTATTACACAAGCTAATCATTTTGCTATGCTCGGTTATTGTCCAACATTTTGATAGTTCATTTACCTTTCTATAGGATTTCTTGTGAGCGCGTGTGCATCATTATAACGGTGTTCATTAGAAGATGACGGGCTAAGCACTGGTGTCAATAGATATGAACTGCAAGGATATGCACTGTCTCCAATCAGCCATCTGTTACCGAACATTCCATCTTCACATTGTACTGAAAATAGTAATAAAATAAATGTACCTATGCTACTTGCATGTCTAGTAAAATAGGTCCAAAAATGTAATAGAAGTTACCTTTTAGCAAAGAGTTGTTAAATATAGTTGAATCGTGAGAAGACCCCGGCCAACGCGCAACCACATTCATAAATAAGAGGTCTGCATTGCAAACTCCTTGGACATTGATAGAAAAATAGCCTTTTCTATTTCTAAATTCTTCTCCTATATTTGAATCTGAAAAGAATTATGCAGATTTATTCCATTGATTTGTGTATAAGTACAGTAGGTAGGCAATTATTTATATTAATTAATTAATAAGCGAATAATTATGTTAGTAGGTACTAACTTGGAGACTGTATTGAAACATGTGTACAGTCAACCGCACCAAGAACCCTCGGGAATCCAGCGATTGCATGAAAGCCAGTTTGTGTGTTTTCTTGCACTGTCACATATTGTGGATACAAACCAGCTATTGCTCGCGATACATCACGCACAATTCGGCTGGCTGATGCTACCGATACGCCAACAAAGTCAGCTACTGATATCAGCATTGTTCCCAGTGCATAAAATCTCAAAGTTAATAATAACTGGTGTAACGGAGATATGCCATGATTCCTGGAATGGAAATAAGTATTACTTTAGTATATTCTAGTAGTATGTTTAGTCTGTTCTAGTAGTTTCTATGTTGGTGTCAATTTTGACAAGGTATTTTTGCAAAAAATAAGATGTTATCCCATAATCAGAAGATAAGATAACCTACAAAACTTACCGGGAGGAAGTTACTCTTAATGCTGGAGTTATTTCCAACAATAACTGGTTTACCGTTGTTTTATTCAATCGGAATCTGTATACAAATTCAGAATCCGACAATTCACTTTCGTAATTAATACGAGCGTTTACTCGACGATTTTCTAGCGACATATCTGTATTAACTATATTTGAATTAAATTCCCCGGCTTCGTATAGTTCGTTATCACTTTCGTCACTAAACAAATCCATTTTGTAGCACAAAAGTACCTATAATTTTACTAAAAGATGCAAAACAGTGTTTGGTTATCCCTTGATTATCTCCCGAAATTGAGAGATAGCCGAAAACTGTAACCGTCAGTCGTTTGGGCTACTGACAGTAAGCTACAAAACGACTCTGAAATGCTCTATTGTTTTTTTTCTATGAAACCACTTATCTATGGTAAGGGATCAACCCTCCGACGGATAGATAAGCATCACAGATAGGATACTCCTATCTATCTTAGTTTATAGAAAAGCAGATAGCTACCATTAGTAGCTATTTTAACTGTTAGTTATGAGTAAGTAAGTTATTGAGAACGGCCGTAAGTCTGTTAATCAGTTAACTGAGTTAGGGATGGGCACGTGTAAAAAATATATCGATATTTTTATACAGTATCGATAATTACTGAGTGAAAAATCTCGATATCTCGATCGTCAGTTTTCGCATTATTATTCATACATATTCTGAAAGCATTAAAATTTCATAAAAAAGAATAATCATGAAGAAAATAGTATTATTTATTAATGCTCAAGCCGAAACAATTTTAAACTAGCGGTTTGCCCCGAACTGAGATCTCGCGGGTCTCCAATTAAAATAAAATATTATTTGTAATCTTTGACAATCAAAATATTGCCACGACATCCATAACCAGCTAACTTAGCCTACAGTTAATTGGTTACTCATTTTAAAGGTACAAACGGCAGGTATTCTGAATTTCAGACTTTTGCGTATATTTGTGTCACTTAAGCTACACGCATACCAAATTAAAGCATTGTGGGGTCACTAGTGTACCCTGTGAATTTCGTCAAAGTTCAGTTTTTATTAAGGTTTAATAACTCAAAAACTATATGGACTTTACTAAAAATATAAATGGAGTCTAAATATACTAATTATAACCTAAAATTTGACATCCTATTTGACCTAATTTGATCATTTGAACATTTAATTTCACTATGATCGGATCAACGCTTCGAAAGTTATCCTCGGACAAACAAACATACATACATACATAATTACATACAACGCCGATTTGCCCAAGTTTATTTAGCGATCTTGCTTCGCTCTATCAACAATTTAATCAAACCAGTAGTCATCAGATATGGACAGCATATCAACAAACAGAGCACACTCTGTTTGATGTGCTCGATTGTCAAACGGCTTCTATTGTCGGGTACTGTCAGATTCACGACTGAAGCAACTCTTTCGGAAGACACCGTAGAAGCCTGTCAAATTAAGTATGTAAGGACAACTTTTTTTGTCTGAACCTTGTACTTATATAATATATTAGGCTATTAAAACAAACAACACTTACATACATAATTGTTATATTTTCCAAATAATAAGTATTTTATACAAAAATTCTGGAAGAAATCATAAGATTTTCGTGTTCTACCTGTGATTTTTATTGCAATTCATTAACAAAATGGCATAAAAGTTATACCTCAGAAAGCCTATTTTATCTAGATTGTAATACATAGCTACAAGAAAAATATTGATAAATCTTAGTCCAAACGCAGCGTGGTATTTTTTGCGCGTGGATTTTTTTTTGCGTGAGCTCTCAAGTGGGTTTTTTTGCGTGAGGTCTTAGCAGTCCAGTAGATATAATGCATTTCCTAAAGATTGTGGCGGGATTCTTTAAAGTTAACAATGCGCGAGCAGCATGCAAGGAGTATATAGTGACATTAAACACGAAACCAAGGTTGCGATAAAATAATCAAATTTGATACTAATTCGATACTCTAAAATAAATATCAAATACCGATTAAAAATATCGACGATATATATCGATAATTGTATGAAAAAATATTTGATTTTTGCCCATGCCTTAACTGTGTGTGTGAGCAGAGGATATAATCACTACATTATAAAAGTCGGCACTTTCTTACAAGCCACTGAACGGAGTTATGAACGTACTTTGTACCAACCTGGCAACATAAAAGTAATACCAACACTGTAAAAGCCAATTCGTTATTAGGGCTTGACAAATACAATTCATGCTTTTCCATCGATATCGATAAATATTCGATTTTCGTAGTTGCACCTACCTACTTTTCACCTTAGTGCTGGTCGTGCGAAAATAAATATACGCCATAAAAAATCTGTTATTTATTGAACATTATATAACCTGTATGTGCAGTCAGCATCAGAAGTATGTTAATTAACTGACGCAAAATTTGACAGTTACTCACAGTATATATTATTTGACCATCCTAGCGGCTATCATACTTCTGATGCTGACTGTACCATTTTAGTCAATTTTTACATTTGAAACAACGTTAGATACTCGTTTTTCAAGCTATAGAATACAGTCGGTTGACTCAGGACCTGAAAAAGAGATGTTTTATGAGATTTTCACTACTAATAAATATAGCACAAATGTTATCAATTTTAAGAACACGTACATTACTTAGCAGCACTTCGCAGTTGAGCAATTTTCAAAAAATTATCAGACTTTTCTTATAATTTTATTGTTTATTCATTTAGGATTTGGCAAAGATGGTATGGCATTCCTTTTCAATCTATTTCTCTTTTTATTAAAAGCAGTTTTTGCAAAATGATTGCCACTTATGAATTTATTTTCGTTTAGTATTTGAATAGGTAAGTACGCCAAGTCCTCATTTCCTGTCAACTTTACCCATAAACGGCACCTATAACAAAAAAGTTTATCGATAAATTGTTCACATCACATCACTATTTGTATTTGCGCAAAGTATGAATTTTGTGAAAATAGTTCAGTTTACGTATTTAATTATTATTTACATGATATCCACTACAAATATGAGTAAAAACAACTAACAAATACAAGCTAAAGTAAGTTGGTAATGAAATACACTAAGTTTTACCTGGCCGGGTCAAGTGGAAATAGGGCTAAAAATATGCCAGAATATCTTCTTCTAACACGCCTAATGCCACAAACTTCACATTTTCTTAGGGATTTCCCTCCCATAATATCCAAATACACTCGAAAAGGAGTATAAACACTGTAAAATACAATAACTCCACAACAACAAAATAACACACAATGTTTATCCAACTAAATCATAGATTATAATAACTCAACAGGTCTACCAACAGTAAAAAAAGGTATAATGCGTCTAAATCAAATATACGTTAAGACACCTGCTACCTAAAAGAATCGGTACTCGTTTTAATTCAGAAGATTATTTTTATATTATATTGTTGGTACAAAGCTTACTATGCAGTGTCGATGGACTGTGTGTGAGTGTCATGAGTGTGAATTACCTACCTACCTGTTTTTCAGTGTAAATGTAATAACCAAATAATAAAAGCATATCAACATCTGCTCATTATTTAACATAACAATAAAATAGTTAAGTACCTACTTAACAATTTATTTGACCTACGCGTTTTCAAAAAAATGGCTTCTTCAGAGTTCACGGGTGATCTAACCTCATGGTGCAGAGTGTGCCTAGCCATCGATGTGAGAATGCATTGGATTAGAAGCACCCGCTTTCTGGATGTATTTGAGAAACTTTCAAGTACAAAGGTAAAGCATAGGACTAATTAACCCAAATAACGGGACTCATTGTTCAAATCAAAAAATGGCTGGGCTAGCTTCATTCAAAACATGTAAACGACAATGTTTTCTAATTGGCTCTTGACTCTTGTCGACTACCTACGGATACAAATCCTTAGTTGTATCCATCTCTGTTAGTCCAAGGCTTCCCCTGCTATTGCATGTTAGGGTGAGTAACCCAGACACATTGAGGCAGATCGGTTTAGAGGTGCCGCGGCGCCATTTCTAGGCGCAGAGGCCGGGATGGAACCGAGCGCGCGCCCCGCACTACTTGCCCACTCACCATATGCAATCAGTTTCTGTCTCAACAAACAGACAATGTACAGACATAATTAGGTACATTGACAAAGCTACTAAACTTTTACCACCATTTCCAAATTGTTCATTACAATTGATTTTATTTAAACTAGTGTTTTGCCCCAAACTAAAACCTCGCGAGTTTCCCAAAGCAAACAGAAAATATTCTTAGGGCGACTTGCGCAACGGTACCTAAACGTATTTAGTGGCTAAATATGATTTAAAGAGTGGTCAAATCAAACATACGTAAAATTTAAACATGTTTAGTCGCTAATTACGTTTAGGGATCATTGTGCAAGCCGGTCTTAATCTTTGACCAATAAAATAGTGCCACGAAACCGTGGAAGTTGCTAACTTTGCCACTTTTTTGGGTTCTAAAAATTTCAAACTGAATTTAAAAAATAAAAATGCATGAAGCTACTACGTGAAGGCTATTCCTATAGCTGGCAAAATTCATTGACATTCATTAAATAGTCCTACATTTCCCCTATTTTCATATTACAAGTTATTATAACGATTATTAAAATATGGTAAAGTCAACTGCCTCTGCTGGCAAGATTGCCAAATTAAAAATTTATTTGAATATTATAGTTGCATATTCCCTAAAATTAGCAACCTGCCGTTCTACTTCTATCCAGAAAATCAATATCAAAACATTACGTTATTAAGCACTGGTAACAAATTTCTCCATACAAGTGGCAAAGTCACCAATCTTTTAAAAATTCTTCATACAAAACAGAAAAGTGTGTCAGGGTTGTCACAAATACTTTTTATTTATAAATCATCATTTATTGAGATCAAATTTACTAAACAAAAATGTAAAAATCTAATAATAGGAACTACAATTATTTGAGCACTTAGGTAATTTAATCACATTTGGTAATAGATAGGTACTTGTTATTAATTAGCTTAGAACTAATTTATCTTTAAGATTCATCTTTATATATTTTTTGATATACTGACTCTGGTTTTTTATTTCAATCCAAGAGTTACAAAGATACAAATGTACTTATTGTATCTTTTCTAATGCTTTTGCACCGAGATACTGGACGTTATACTTTTCAAAATTTATCGAATTTAAAGGTTCCACGACGTCCCTCCCGAGAGTTTTTTAACAGAATTTCCACATCTTTATCCAGTACAAAACCAATATCATTAACGTCGGGCCAGTAAAAAGGATCGCCTTTTCTTTTTCTCATAAACTTGACTAGCATTCCTGATCCTTCTGTCAATTCTATAAGTTTTCCAACATAAAATTTGTTTATCTTTTGACCACGAAATTCGACTAACAGGAAACTGCCAATTTTTGCCCCAATTCCAGAGTTATCAAAATTGTCAACGTTGCGTTGTCCAGTTGCTTCTTCATCCATATCCGAATAACTTCTAGGATCTTTCATTTCTAAAGTTGAAGCATCCTAAATAAAAGTGCCTTCATCGTCAGAAGAATCTTTCAAAGAAAAATCATCACTACTTTCATCAGTATCATCATTCAACGGTTGTTTTCGTTTTTTAGGCTTGATTTTTGAGATTCTTGAATCAGTTTTCTTTTTCTAGCATTATCTAGTCTCGTCAAGATTCTCCTTAGATGTCGATGGTACAGGGTTTTCGTAGTCAATCATATGTATTTTATGACTATGTATGGGTTTTTTTTCAAGCAGTCTAGGAAATAAATCGTGTGTTGTTTCAATTTTTGTAAAATTTGTCAAATCAGGGTATGCCCTATTGAACGGACTATACTTTATTTCTGATAATATTGTTACTTTTGGTGTGCTAGTGCATAGCTGTTTTTTAGTAGTTTCGGCTGGCATTTGATTTTGGGGTTCAATCTCAGTTTGTAGTGCATAACGGTTATGAGGTTCGACTTGCATTTGCGGTCCTGGGGTAGTTATTAAATCAGTTGGTGTATCCGTCAAATCAAACGGTATTTCAGGTTCAGGTGTACAACTACGATGAGGCAGAGCTTTTTTGGCACGTTTCGGCAGGTCTTTTCTTATTCAAAATACTTGTTTTCTTTGTTGCTAACATCTCTAGTTCTTCAGTAGAAACTGATGCACCGGGAATAATATAGATTTTCTTATTTATTATTCTTATAGCAGGCTTTGCTGACCAAGTTTCTTTTTAATATTCTAGAAGCGAGCTCTCAATAGAATATCGGTTTTCTAGATCATTATCCGGCAGTTTTTTCAATATTTCTTGCGGGTTGAATGGTACTATGCCTGTAGCCCTGAATCCGGAAATAATATTTTCTTTAGTTATACCCCCTAATAAAGATTTCAGCAACATTGGAAAATGAGCTTTGTTTAGTTGACTTTCAACTGGATTTTCGTACTTGTACTTCGTCAATATCTCACGCCATTTCTTCTTCAAAGGACAAAAATGATACATCTAGTGGCTGTGAAACGTGGGTCGAATTGGGTGGCAAGAACGTAACTCGAATATTTTTTTCTTCACATAGGCGAACAATATTCACGTTTAAGTGACTCGAAAGGTTATCACCAATTACCAGTTTTGGGCCTTCAAGCTTTTCAGCCCATGGCCATGGTATGACCACTTTTGAAAACCAGTCTTCAAATACTGTCGCGTCAAACCAGCCAGATTTAGTCCGATTGTAACGGGCATTGAGAGGTCCATTTTCGCACCATGTCGTCCACAAGTGCTCCGCTTTATACACCGTATATGTCGGCAAGAGTGTGCCGTCTGCCGCTGCCGCAAACATGATCGAGATATAACCCTTTGTTTGGTCCATGATCGAGATATAACCCTTTGTTTGGTCCATGATCCTCTCGGGGTACTTAACCGCATGCTTGAAGATGCACTTTGAAGATCCAGGATTATCGGAGAGGTTCGTTTCATCGTAGTTCAAGATATTACTTTTAGGAATTTCATGCATAGATTTTTTCAAGTTTTCAAAGTATATCTCAAATTCTTCAGTCTTTTTTGCTGCTCGCACCTTTTTGATATTTTGTGCGGTTCTCATTGTTATTTGGTCTTTGTGGCGGGCCAAAAAATGTTTAATCCACTATTTACGTGGTAGCTTGTTATTAAAGATATGTTCTTTTGTTCCCTTTAAGGTAATTGAAGATCACGAGGCTGAGGTCAAATCGCGATAGAGGATAACCAAAGTCTGCAATCAGGACATCAACAATATGTTTTTCTTCAGACTCTGATAGTTTTAGTTGTCCACCCGGTTGCTTATTAAGCTTGTTTTTAACTTTATTTTCAATGGTTCTACGCAGTATAAAGAATCGTTTTTCAGCTTCAAGCGATGAAATTTCTTTTCTCTCTACTAAGTCAACTGCAACCTCCAACATCTCTGCAGAACAGTTTTTGTAGGTTCTGCTTCCTAATAACCTCCTGCATCGTTCTTCCATCTCCTAAAACAATATTTAAGAAATAATACTTACAAATTTTTACTGAGCAAATGTAACCGTGAGCTGATTGGAATGATACCTTTCTTAACATTATAGCATTGTAATCCAAACATTAACATCCACCTTATTAAAATGTCATGTGATGTCACATAGCCGCGAATCATTTTGTGGCAACCCTAGCTCCAAACAAAACATGGCAAAGTTGACACCACAACATTTTGGTTGGGGATGGTGACTTTGCCAAATCAATTTGAGTTTCTTATAGAGTTTGTATCACAGTAAAACAACAATTATTTACTAAATGAATAGTAGATTAACATAATATCAATGATTCACTTACGTAGGTAATGTATTTCCCGGTAAAATATACTGAAGTTCCGGAGCACCAACTTGTTGACCGCCATCAAACATAAAAGTAACCAGCAAAAATGACATCTTCGAAACTCTTGAAGGTTGACATTTAGTATTTAGTGTTGCCACCAAATAGTTAAAATTTGTGATAATGGCACTTACACACGGAAATATTAGACTAGAAAGCCGTAATTTATAATTTTGTCTCAAGTGGCAAAGTCATGTGTCGTGGCAAAGTTAGCAGATCTCACGGTAGATAAGTTATCTACTTATTTCGTGGTCAAGTAATTTGGTTATCTAAAATAACCAAATTACTTGACCTATAGTTTCATTCAAATTACAGGTATTTTTTATTTATTTATTTGTTCATAAAACAATTAACCAATTGTATTTGAAACTACGTTATACATTAAATTATACTAACTATACATTAAATTTTTAAAAATAATCATCATTAAATACAAAAACAATCAATAAACCGACACAATTCAAAACACAAGTCACATTAAAAATCACAAAAACAGCACTTAGGTTAAAAAGTCAAGTTAAAAAAAAAATGAAAAATGTCATAAATTAATTGAATAAATAAATCATTTTGAATTGCATTGTGACTTGAACTCATCCACTGAATAAAAACACCCTTCCAGCAAAAGCTTTTTTAGCCTAGTCTTAAATATGATTGGACTATCAATAATTTTCATGTCAATGGGGAGAGAGTTGTATAAAATAACTGCTTGATACCGAGAGCCATGCATCGCTACATTTAATTTTGGACATAGTGGAGCATCAAGATCTTTCCTTCTTGTGCTCAATCTTGGCAATTTTTGTTCCGGTGTCTCATACTTATGTGGATGCCGGACAACATCCATAAGAACTACTAATATGTAGAGGCTAGGCAGTGTCAAAATTTGTAGGCTCTGAAAATGATCCTTACATGTTTCCCACGGAGGTATCCGCACCATGGTACGAATAGCACGCTTTTGTAACACGAATGCCCTGTTAATATTATATTCGTAACTATTTCCCCAAAATTTTACACTATATCTCAACTTAGACTCCACCAGTGCATAGTAAACTGTTTTAAGTTGCTCAAGCGTCACCTCATCTCTTAAGCTTCTTATAGCATAGCAGGCTGAACTTATTGAGTTCTCAACAGACTCCAATTCAGGTTTCCAGTTTAGGAACTGATCTATATGTACTCCCAAAAATTTTACACTATTGTTGAATTCTAACTTTATACCGTTACTGATTATGTCAATAGTATCTTGCCTACGGGCTGTCGTTCGTAATAATACTGCATTAGTCTTATTATTGTTTAATTTTAAATTGTTAGCATGGAGCCATTTATTAAATGCTATAAGTGCATTGCTAATCTTACTGTCAAGTTCTTGCAAACATCTGGCTGGGATGACTGCATTTGTATCATCTGCATAAACTACTAATTTAATATCTGGGATAGAATTACTAATAAAATTAATAAGATCGTTTAAGAAAATTACAAAGAAAATTGGTCCTAATATTGAGCCCTGTGGAACTCCGCGTGTTATATTAGTTAACTTAGATTTCGTCAAAACTTCTTGATCATTTACAATATCTTTAATTTCGATAAATTGTTTTCTGTTGCTTAAATACGATTTAATAAGATTAAATACATTACCCCGCACTCCGTAGAACTCTAACTTAGCAAGTAGAATTTCATGATCAATCGAGTCAAATGCAGAACAAAAACAAAGACAGATCCAAAAATAGACCTGCTACTTTCATTTTGTTATTCAAATTACTTATAACTTCATTGATTAGCAGATCAACCGCATCGACGGTACCCAGACACCTTTGGTATCCAAACTGGCGCTCGTTTAAAATTCTATTTAACTTTAAATGTGATACTATTCTATCTTTTATTCGTTTTTCATAGATTTTAGATAGAATAGGCAGTAAGGAAATAGGTCTATAATTCTTTGGATCACTCTTCTTACCCTTTTTATAGATAGGAATAACTCCAGCAATTTTTAATTGATCAGGAAATATACCTAAAGTAATACAATTATTAATAAAGTTTGATAGTGGTTCAGCCAAGAGATCAATGTTTTCTTTTATTATTGTGATTGGTATTTCGTCATATCCATAAGAGCTTTTTGTCTCCATCATCTTTACGATTAGTTTTATCTCCTTTCTATTTGTATTCCTCATTTCCATGTCAGTATCAACTCTATTCGAATTTTCTGTCATAAATCTTACTGCTGAGGCTTTTCTTTCATTAGAATCAATGTCACTAGTAGTACTATAATCAAATTGTTTTGCAAAAATATCAGCCACTTCTTGGGTGTTATTAATAATTGTGTCATTAATTTTAAGTAAATAATTGTCATAAGACCTAATATTACTTTTATTCCTATGTCTATTCACTAGTTTCCAAATTTGCTTTGTCTTATTTTTTGCTATATCTACTTCTTTTTTAACTGAGTTTATTTTTTATTGCGCTATAACTTTCTTGTATAATTTTAAGTATGTGATTCGGTATGCAACTATAGATTCATGACTAGAGTTCTTGCTTATTGAATTCAATACTCTTTTCATTTTACTAGACGTTCTAATTCCTTTTGAGATCCATCTAATTTTATTTTGTTTGTTAGTGTTCACCTTAATATTTTTTTTTTCTAAAGCAAGAATTAAATATTTTTTTTAATTTGTTTGAAAACTATTAACGTAGCAATCCAATAGGTTGCATTCTTCTAGACTTTGTCTGAAAGAAGACATATTACTCTCAGAAAAGATTCTTCGTTTAGCCTTGTAAATATTAGTTTCTTCCCTAGAGCTGGTATTTTTTAGAATCAAACTGCTCAAAATACCCGCATGAAAATATAGGTAATTTAGGTTAGGATGTTGTCAATGCATCACTCAAGGCTATTTCGTGAGAAAGTTGTGGAATTTACAAGAATTTTAAAATTGTAGCATTTCAGAAGAGATAAGAACTCACTCTGAT
This sequence comes from Philereme vetulata, assembly GCA_918857605.2. Lineage (NCBI taxonomy): Eukaryota > Metazoa > Arthropoda > Insecta > Lepidoptera > Geometridae > Philereme > Philereme vetulata. The sequence goes on along the minus strand of OU975427.1, from coordinate 3,686,550 downwards.
GTCTACTCTCCTTTAAAACATTGACGTTAAAATCTCCAAGTATAATACAATTTTTGCTGAAACAGTGCTCTAGTAGAGATTCCAGTCTGGTCATAAAATCAACAAAGTTTTTATCATCTGGCGTTCTATACAGGCAGCAAATATTTAGATTCAATTTAGTGTCCCTTACTCCGCATATTTCAAAACTATCCATTTTCTACAATTTCTTGCAGATCTTTAATTCTACAGTATTACAATTTAATTGTGATAAGATCAACGACCCTCCCCTTATCTTCTTAGCCCTGGTATTGTAAGTAGCCATTGTATAATTGTCAAGACTAAAAACAGAAATACTTTGATTATTAAGAAAGTGCTCACAGATACATATATAGTTAACGTCAACATCTAAGTTACTTAGGTAAATTTTTAAATCATCTTTTTTGTTTGATATTCCACACAAGTTTTGGTAAAAGAAATTTATGTGACATGCAGAACTAGAACTTTTTACTGGATTTTCATTGAGTTTTACATCATTGGTGACGAAAAAATATTTCTTGTGGTCTAGGTGCAAAATTTTTAGTTTGTGTACTTACACAGAGCATTTCTTTAGTTCTTCCAACTAATAAATTACAACATTGTGAGCTTGTTTGTGTGGATACTGATTTTTTTAGAGATGATTTTTTTATTCACATGTTGTGATTTTTGTACATTATAATCTATGCGCTGATTCCTATAACATATTTGCAAAATGTCTTTTAGTATATATCTACTCAAAAAAAATCTGCCACGTTGATACATATTTTTTCTGCTATGTGTATGTAAGTCTAAATCAAGCACTCTCGAGTTTTTGAAATGAGAGCCAACTAAGCGCAGCAGTTTATTAACACTTTGTACATTTAAATGCTTATTTTTATATATTGTACCAAACAGCACATTTGAGTTCGTAAGTTTGCTCATCGTATAATAAAGTGAGGACTGTAATTCCAGTGGATTTGAATCATTGGAACCAGTTAGTAAAATAATGAAATCTTGCTTGGAAATCTTTACAACTATTAATACATGTCTCTAAAACATGTTTGGTAGACGCATAAGGTTTAATAAACGAGTACACTTTAAATTCATCACCCAACAGTTTCTGAAGCGTTGAACCAATAGCATGTCCACTTTGATCTGCAAATATTATTACACGCCGGCTGTCGAGTTTGCTGTCATTTTTATGACAGGCACTGGTAGGTATTCCTTGAGGTTCCTTTTCCTTCGTAGTATTTGTAATCTCAGCACACTCGATTGTACTCAGTTTTCTGACAATCAATGTAGAGTTGTAGGGTGGCTGTTGTAGGGCCCCCTCGAAAAAACTGGTTAGGTCGTAGTCCTCTGTAAGTTGTTGGTCAGAAATTTTACAATCCGCTGTCGCGGGACCAGTTCCGGTATCGCCTCCAGTTTTTGATGAAGGGTAGAGGTCAGTGATTCTACTTTTTTTACCGATTGATTTAGATTCCATGTTCTTAGGTGTAGTTTTGAATTCCTGCGTTGGCGTTCCCTTGGGTGTGTATTTGATGGGTGTAGCTGTAGCGGATCTAGAAGGTGCGCGTTGTCTGCGTTTATGACGCAACTGTGGAGAATAAAATATTTTCTGTGTTTTATCATCTCGAACTGCTGCACCATCTAGGCCAATTTTCTGTAGCAACTTTATTTTTTGCAAGGATTTGTTAAGCTCTTTCCGAAGTCCAATGTTTGCACTGTTCAAAATTTATATTTCGTTATGAGCAGCAAGGAGTTCTGATTTAATTTTTTCTAACTCTTCCTTCATATCTGAGAACTACAACCCGCTCTCTAAGTTTTCGGGCAGGCTTTGGTACGATATATCCAATTCAAATTCACTTTCATTGATCCTTATACTGCGCCTAGCAATCTGCCTTCTATGTGTTACATAATCTAATGAATCCATTGTCGTACAACGCCCTCTGCGTTGGGTGTGAAGTTAAGGTCAAGTGGATCAAGATTCGAGTCTAATGTTTTTCGTTTGGTTATTAACGTGCCGTTTCCGCAAAATATCAATAGATGGCGTATATACAATTTTTGGTCGATCGCGTCAGGTTTCGATCACGGGGTCTCTCAGTTACCCAATGCCAGTCGAATGCCGTAGCTACTGAACCAACTGTCACTTGACGTCAACGGCGAAATTAACCCTTAGATTCAGTGAGTGAGAAGTAGTAGTGTGTCATTAGCAGGTTACTCATTTGCAGAGTCGAGCCGGGTTTCAAGGTCGAATTTGAACTGACAAACAAAGACAAGCTTTGTAACGGCTATTCGACGTAAACAAAGGTTAATTACAGTTGTTTCACTTCGTCGTTTACAGGATTTATTCACTTTGAGAGGCATACAGTTTCTGATGCCGATGCACGGTATTATTACATTATATTATGACTATTTATGTTTTATTTGAGCACGATACACCACAGAAAAACTGATCTAATATTCTGTTTATAACTAACCGCACAGTTTAAGATAACGTTCACACGTAACTATTGTCGTTGCACAAATATTTTTATATCAAAAATAAACTCGTTAACGATCTTTTACTATTTTTAATTATTATTTGTTACTGAGCAGTCCTTGTTGATGTGTCACTAGCGCTGCCGCCATTTTTGGACTTTGGTAACGGGAGTTCATGTAAATTGGTTACATTTCTTGGGGTACAAATTGTAGTTATTCTGCATTTCAGACTTTTGCCAATATTTGTGTCACTTAAGCTACACGCATACCAAATTTTAGCACTGTAGGGTGTAAGTAGGTATCTACCCTGTGAATTTTGTCAAGTTTCAGTATTTATTATGGCTAATAACTCAAAAACTATAAGGAGTTTACTAAAAACAAAAACGGAGTCTAAATGTACTAATAAAAACCTTTCATTTGACGTCTCACTTGACCTAATAGCCTCATTTTCATTTTTTTTTTAGTCTTGAACCTCAATATCTAAACATTAACAAACCCCCAACACTTTTAGCTCATTTAGTCACACCAAAATTGCGCCATCACTACCTACCTATGTATCAAATTTCACAATGATTGGATCAACACTGCGAAAGTTATCCTCGGACAAACAAACAAACATAAATAAATACATACAATGCCGATTTGCCCAAGTTGATTTAGAGATCTCGTTTCGCTCTATCAATAATCTTGCAAAACGGTTTACAACCCTATGCAATAACCAAATTCAACAATGGTTACATATATTTAAACTAAATAAATGAAACGGCTTCTATTGCACCTTTTTTCGGCTGTAAACATTAAATCCTACGAATATTGTACGTGACAGACACAAACACAAGACTATATTTTTCCATGATCAAATAGGTAATAAAAATTTATCAACGATCAATAATCACGAGAAAGCAAAAACAAGCGGATACTCAATGCACGCTCACAACCACCGCCGCACGCCTCGTCAAGCTCCGTGTCGACGTCCGGGTTGACATGCATTATACCCCGGACACCAGCTGCACCGCGAGCGACGAGAGCGGGTCGCTGCCTCCGCCGACGCGACCACCTGCGCGGCGAGGGCGACCTACTGTCGGTCTCGGCGCCGGGCATGCCTCAGCTCTACCGTGCGCGGCCCCGACGACGCCGATAGATCACCCCGCAGGGCACGCTTGTGGCGAGCGTTCGGTGCGTGGCGCCACCGCGGAGCCCCATTGCTCCCTGGGGTTGACAGAAACCTCTGACCCTTGGTTTGCCGGTCAAGGGTGGCGGCGCAAGAGCGGAACCTATGCTCTAAGTGTTGAAGTGTTAAAGGCATAAAGCCGGGAGTAGCGCTTAGTGAAACTGCAGCACACCTCTCAAAACCCTTTAACCGCCCACACCGACGTTGCCCCTTACGCTGCCTTCTATTGGCGGCATTTATGTGGGCCCGTTTAGTGGACGGCTAGTCACCTCCTGCCTCAATCATTCTTGATATTGCGAAATTGGCAGGTGCCGTATCTCATCTCACCCATAGCCCAGCATCCATTCCATTACCATTACCTACTCTGACAATAACCTATACTCATAATCCATTGTTGCAATAGTTTAACCATCTGTCCCACATCGCATCTTGCAATATATGCATTTTATAGATACTTAAGACCAATGAAAACAGGCCTCTTTCTTGTTGGCTCCAGCCTCAGGTAATGCCTATGTTAAAGGTCCAGGCTAAGTGCCTGTGTTGTAAAATAAATACTTGGAATAATAATAAAAAAAAAAATCTAAAATGTCATAAACCGGTAGTGAATAAAGATTTGTTCAAGTTTATCTAATAAACAAGTCACCAAGCTTACGAATCATATAGAAAAGCAAAAAGTTAATGTCTGAATGTTATATAGTCAGAAGTAAAATTAATGTCACTAAGTACCTATTTAAATACTTTATAATGTGACAGTAGCTTTAGGAAATAGATCTTGTGTTTGTTTTAAATTTATATCCTGAAAAGATAACCTTAATGGATTTTTATTTATGCGATTGAAATAAATATCTCATTCATTATCATCATCATCACCATATCAGCTGTAGGACGTCCACTGCTGGACAAAGGCCTCCCTCATTGATCTCCAGGAACTGCGGTTGGAAGCGGCCTGCATCCAACGCCGACCTGCGGTTCTTACCAAGTCGTCTGACCATCTTGTGGGTGGACGTCCTACGCTGCGCTTGCCGGTCCGTGGCCTCCACTCGAGAACCTTTCGGCCCCATCGGCCATCTGTTCTGCGCGCTATATGGCCTGCCCATTGCCACTTCAACGTGCTAATCCGTCGGGCTAAGTCGGTGACTTGAGTTCTCCTACGTATCTCCTCATTTCTGATTCGATCCCGTAGAGAAACCCCGAGCATAGCCCTCTCCATAGCTCGTTGAGCGACTCTGAGCTTATTCATAAGGCCAATAGTGAAGGACCACGTCTCGGTTCCATATGTCATCACTGGTAACACACACTGATTGAAGATTTTCGTCTTAAGGCACTGAGGTATGTTGGACTGAAAAGACGTTGCGAAGTTTCCCAAACGCTGCCCATCCGAGTTGGATTCGACGATTGACCCGTTTCTCGAAGTTGGACCTACCTAATTGGATTGTTTGTCCTAGGTATACATACGCGTCGACAACTTCAAGAGCCGAGTTCTCAACCATAACTGGGGCAGGGACGACATGGACATTCGACATGATTTGAAAATCTCATTGTTTCAGTTAAATGCCGATGATGGAAGGCCGCACACAATATGCTACATCTGCTACTCACAGCTGCAGAGGTGCTGCAGATTCTCTGACATGTGTCACAAATCTGAACAAATCCAGAGAGAGAATTTACTCTATGGCACTGAGGTATAGTTAGCCTAGTACAGTTCTTTGTGAAGATGCTTGCCCGGTGAAGTACTACCACCATTGTTATTTCGTCCACTTCTAGTTATTTCACCACCATAGTTATCCTACACACAAGCTATATTTCGGTTTACCCTCAAGTTAATTAACATCTGTTCTTCCTGCCTGACCTATCATTAGTATGATATTATACTTTGTATACATAAAGATTTTTAGTGTTCATATCTTAGCTCTCCATCTATGCATTACTTAGCTAAATGTCTGATATTAATGATATCAGATATTTAGCTAAGTTTTAAAATTCATGCAATATATGGCCAACAATAGTAGACATTAACATTAATATTAATTTTCGTTTGTTTTCAGGCTGAGGAAGCAGTTTCACCAACAGCAATCACTCACAACCTATCTGTGACTGCTTTACCATTCATATCCACAATTGATTACTACACAAACCAAGGAAATACTGAAGTTAAAGTTAAAGAAGAACTTCTAATAACAGAAGAATCCATTGACATAGAGGAGAGTACACTTGCAGAAGATGTCACAGTCGATGATAATATAATAAGCTCGGAACAAACTCCAGTAAAAGTAAAAACTGAGACAAGCAATGTGTGTGCTTTGTCATTCTGTTGTGATGTGTGCAACAAAACATTTGCAATAAAAAGAAAACTAGCGCAACACATGCTGATTCATTTCAGTAAAAAGCAGCATACCTGTAACATGTGCAATAAGTTATTTACTAATGGCAGTAGCTTGATTAATCACAGGAGAATTCACACTAGAGAAAAGCCATATGCTTGCAACATATGCAAAAAATCATTTACCCAAGGCAGTAGTTTGATTGAACACAAGAGAACCCATACTGGAGAAAAACCATATGCTTGCAACATGTGCAATAAATCATTTACTCAAGACAGTAGTTTGATTAAGCACAAGAGAACCCATACTGGAGAAAAACCATATGCTTGCAACATATGCAAAAAATCATTTACCCAAGGCAGTAATTTGATTGCACACAAGAGAACCCATACTGGAGAAAAACCATATGCTTGCAGCATATGCAATAAATCATTTACTAAAAGCAATAATTTGACTAGACATAAAAGAACCCATACTGGAGAAAAGCCATATGCTTGCAACATATGCAAAAAATCATTTACTCAAGGTAGTCATTTGATTACACATAAAAGAATTCATACTGGAGAAAAGTCATATTATGCTTGCAACATGTGCAATAAATCATTTACTAAAAGCAGTGATTTTGTATTAAACACAAGAGAATCCATACTGGAGAAAAGCCATATACTTGCAACATATGCAAAAAATCATTTACCCAAGGCAGTAATTTGATTGAACACAAGAGAACCCATACTGGAGAAAAACCATTTTCTTGCAGCATATGCAAAAAATCATTTACCCAAGGCAGTAGTTTGATTGAGCACAAGAGAACCCATACTGGAGAAAAGTCATATGCTTGCAACATATGCAAAAAATCATTTACTCAAGGTAGTCATTTGATTACACATAAAAGAATTCATACTGGAGAAAAGTCATATTATGCTTGCAACATGTGCAATAAATCATTTACTTAAAGCAGTGATTTGATTAAACACAAGAGAATCCATACTGGAGAAAAGCCATATACTTGCAACATATGTAAAAAATCATTTACTCAAGGCAGTCATTTGATTAGACACATGAGAACCCATACTGGAGAAAAGCTATATGCTTGCAACATGTGCAATAAATCATTTAATCAAGACAGTAGTTTGATTAGGCACAAGAGAACCCATACTGGAGAAAAACCATATGCTTGCAGCATATGCAAAAAATCATTTGCCCAAGGCAGTACGTTGATTGAACACAAGAGAACCCATACTGGAGAAAAACCACATGCTTGCAGCATATGCAAAAAATCATTTACTAGAAGCAGTAATTTGATTGAACACACGAGGACCCATACTGGAGATAAGCTATATGCTTGCAATATGTGCAATAAATCATTTACCACAAGCAGTAATTTGATTAGACACGTGAGAAGCATCCACACTGGGGAAAAGCCATAATGCTGTATGGCAGAGAAGCCTGTGCAGTTATTATTTTGTTTCCGAGAACTAAAAATGTACCTATATATGTACGTGTAGGTATACTTAGGGCATGTTATGGAGACGCTGTCCACTCAAAGATATGCCACAGAATAGGAACAGAATTATATTATATTAGTTTTCTTTTAGAAACAAAACAGATTGATTTAAAGAAATGATTTGTGCAGTGATTATGAATATCGTTAGTACAGTTGCATCAGAACTAGATGACATTTTCGGAATTCAAATATGATTATAAATAAGTGATAAGACTTTTCACTTTATTTTTATTTATTTATTTATTTATTAGGTCCACCAACAGTTGTTACATGATATAATGCTAGAGTTCTTATGTCTTTATCTTATAGCTACATGCACAACCAATTACAGGTGAACACAACATGCACTAAAACTAAGTTGACAAGCGGGATATAGCTGTTTTACAAAAAAGTTGTACAAACTATAAGAAAAATATATATTTGTATACAGAAAACAGGGTTGCAGATATAATGCCGCATTAAAAAGTAAACGGTAAAATATAAAAGTAGCAAGCGCAACTATGACAGGTCCAACACAATACAGAATGAAAACGGAAAGTAACAGTGTTGGTAACGACGTGTTGTTTATAAAATTTTCTACGTACTAGGGCCCAAAACACAAGATCGTAATTTTGCTGGACAATCAAAGTGAATGTCCAAATCAGTTAGTGCATTAATAAGCTTACTTAGGCGAGGTATTGGAGAGTTAGCGCCTAAAACGGTGCGCCTGAAAGGAATATAAAGTGGTTTTATTTCATAGCGAGGGATTCTGAATGGTACCGTAGAATGGGGCTATTCGGGACATATTTTCTAAAAAAATGGCCATAAAACTTTTGTATGAAATCACATCCAACCCCATTTTTTTTTTTAAATAAGTCTGATGTTTGTCTACATTATTACGTAGTTCATATTAGTCTAGATGCGTAACAAACGAATATTTTTTTTTTAATGCCAAATGTCCAAAATAGCCCCTTCGATGGGGCTAATCAAGATCTCCACATTCAAAAGAGGTTTTGTAGTACTTGTGTCTGATTTATCGATTTAGACGACTCGGGTTCTATTTGGGACAGGAATAAAGTTGCGTTTAAAACCTCACAAACACAATTTTTATTTTTTTTTATAAAAAAAACAATATTTTTTGTAAAGTAATTTTTTATTTTCATGCATAATTATGAATCAACTTAAAAAAACATAAAAAAGTCTACAAATTCGCAGTATTTGGCCTCCTCAATGGCACAAGGTGATAAAGAAATACAATTTTTACAAAATTTAACTCGTTCTACAAAATAAACTTACAAAAATCACAAAAAAGGTGCCATCTTTTTATTCTAGCATTTAGCAATTATTATTATGGCACATTATTAAGAAAAGGTAATCTTAAAACTAAAAACAATTCGTAACTTAGATTGTTAAATATGTTAGGTTAGGTTATAACCTAACCTAACATATTTAACAATTAACACAATAACTTAATCAAAATAAATCTTGTCATCTTCATTTTCAACCAAATATTTTTCAGGTTTGGATGAAATTTGTTTTATATTAATATGTTTCACCAATGAAACTTCTGGTAAAATATCTCGGTCGACTCTTTTAGGTTTCATAAGTATTATGTCTGAATCATTTTGCCGTACAGTTTTGTAGAATGAAATGGTGTAAGAATAGTTTTCAAAATGTTCTATCACGCCAACATAATATTTCCAAGACTTTTTAATGTAGTACCTCACTAAGACCGTATCATTTACGTTATAAATATTAGAATCTGGTGGTAAATTTTCATTTGAATAACCTGCTACCTCCTCATTATTTTCTGGTTCTAGCTGATTAATTGGGCCTGGTGCTGGCTGCTCATTAGAGCCTTGTGCTAGTGGACATGCTATTATCTCTTCCTCACAGTTCTGAGCTAGCTGACCACTATGGTGTTGTACTGACTCCAGGTTAGAGCCATACCCTGGCTTTTGTGCTAGCTCCTCTTCGTTCGGGCTTGCCATTGACGCCTCATTACGACTACGTGCTGCCTTTTCATTAGAACCTAATATTAACTCCTCTTCATAGTCTGGCAATGTATTCTCACAAGGCTCTGGTCTTGGTTTCACTGCACGACGTCGTGATGATTCTCCACTAGGGCCTGGTTCGGGCTCTGCTGATAGAACTCTATTTTCAAAATAGGATATCGAAAAAGCTTGTTCTTCAGAACAGTTGGTATCATCACTGCCATACTCTTTTCTCAAATCTAAATCCATCAAATCAGAATCACTGTGCTGGCTCATATTATCAGACACACTGGTTGATTCGTCTAAATCATGTTGAGCTTTGTTCAGTCTCTTTTTTGTTGGATTCCTACTTTTGTTGATATTCTGAGATGACGTTGTAATTTTTTTGTTTACATGAGTTTTGGTTTTTTTTCCTTGTCCTTTGCCTTTAGTGCTCGTTGTTGATTTTGGAGTTAAATCTTTTGCACATATGCTTTTCCCTGGTTCTACATTGCACCGCTTCCTTCTTTTGCTTGGAGCAGTGTCCTTAAAGCCTCTCATGTCTTGTAATATATCAATCACAACTTCAGAAGTAGCTAGGTTAACTTCTGCAGCTGTAACCAGTGCCCTTGGTAGTCTTGATTTCGGTCTTTCAGGGTTTACAGGGAATAGACCGCTCTTTTCAAAACCCGCTTTTAAATTGGCTGATATCACGTCTTTCTCAATCATTAAATCACATAATTGAGCTAGAAGCTTTGGAAAACAAGACTTTGCCATTGTTTTATATTTTCTACCATCTGCTGTCGTTTTCCAGTTTGTTAGAATGTTCTTCCAGTATTTCTTTAACGGCCCATAAAAGGCGACATCTAACGGTTGCATCAAGTGTGTGGACTTGGACGGCAAGCAGACGAATGAAATGTTTAGTGACTCGCAAGATTCTAGAATTTTCTCTGAAAAATGCGACGATAAATTATCGCCAATAATGACTTTTTTTCCAGTTTTTTTTTTTGCGAATGGAACAATTACTGTTTCGAACCAATCTTCAAAGCATGTCATGTCAAACCAGCCGGATTTTGACCTATTGTACCTAGTGTCGGGAGGTCCGCCCTCTATCCATGGCTGCCATACGCGTTCTGCTTTGTACACAACGTATATGGGTAACATTTGGCCATCTGCCGTTCCGGTAAACATTAAGCTCACTGCCGTCTTCGAATTATTTAAGACTCTTTCCGGGTACTTTGTGCCTCTTTTGAATACATACTTCTTAGCTCCAGGATCATCACAAAGATTAGTTTCATCAAAATTTATTATGTTTTCAGGAGGAACTCCTGAAATAGTGGTTATATAATTCTCAAAAAAGGCATCAATTGTTTCAGGTGACACCTTTGCTCTCTCAGTAGAAATGTTAGTCGCAAATTTGTGAGATAATCTATTTTTATGTCGTTTCATGAAACTCAGAGCCCAGTCACGCCCTGGAAGATTATCTTTAAGGATGTGAACGGTCCTCCCAATTCTGTTTAAGTATTTCTGTGCTAAGACTCTTAAATCGAAAGCATCTAATGGAAAACCCCACTCGCCTAATACTTCGCAATATGACAGAAAGGCATTCTCTTCATTAGCATTAAATAAAGTAGGGCGACCTGCACTTTCATAAATCGTGTCTTTTTTACATTTACGGGCAAGTGTGCTTTTGGGTATATTATATTTGGTTGCTGCTTGTCGGACTGAACTGTCTCCTTCTCTCACTTCACGCACAGCATTTTCTAGGTCTTCTGTGGTATAAGACACATAAGGTAAGAATGTTTTTCCAAGTCTTACGTGCCGATACGTTCTCTTGTATTCACGAACCATTTTTTTTTCCAGACCTGAAAAAAAGTTCTTATTAAAAAAAGCAAGTTTTTGAACACACCCTCCCATTTTAGCATCCAAAAGTAATATCTTCAAAATATGGGGGCTATTTGGTCAGTCTGTCCAAAATAACCCCCAAAATATGGATTATTTTTTGTCCAAAGTAGCCCCCAAATGCTGTCTATAATAGCCCCATTCGAAATATTCCACAAAAAAACAAACAACAATTCGATGATTTCAATATTAGAATTATCAAATATAATTATGAGAAAACAAAGATGTTTCATATAAATCACAATTGGTACTTACTATAAAACTTTTTGACCCACGAACCTTAGTTGGACGGCAATTTTAGATCACTATATTTTAGACTTTTGCAAGAAAACACTTCACTCTCACACATGCTGCAATATAACCTTGACAGTGACAGTATTAAATTGCCATTAGATGCTGTGTTGCCAGGTAATTAAATGTTTTTTCTACTATTTTTATAGTAGGAATTATGGCATGATGAAACTTAAAATGGGACAGTGTCCCGAATAAACCTCGAATTTTAAATAGCCCCATTCTACGGTACCTTATATTTAATTTTCTCAACTAGTTGTGGGCAGTCTATTTGATTTCTCACAAGTTTGTATAAGAATTACAAATCCACAAACTTCCACCTAGTTTCAAGAGACGCCATTGAAAAGTGTTGTAGTCTATCTCCGTATGAAACCGACCTACGTGCAAGAGGTGTTCGTTGCGACAGATGCCTTAAGAATCTTTTTTGAATTCTCTCAAGTCTCAGAATGTGCGTGAGGTCGCCAAACAACACTATTATATGCTAGTGTGCTCCGTACTAAAGACTCTCTAGTAGAGAGTTGTACAACAGTATTTTTGTAGAAGTATTTTTGAAAACTCTTTCATTTTTGATAATGAATCCGAGCATCCCGGAAGCTTTCTTGATAACCTTATCAATGTGCGGAATAAAAGTGAGTTTGTTATCCAATATAACCTCAAGGTCTTTAATAAAAGTTACTTCTTGTATTTGCTCTTGTTCGATGAGATAATGGGTTATGAGGTTATATATTTTTCGAGAGACTTTTATATGTTGGCATTTCTTACTGTTAAGTAACATGTCATTGTTATCACACCATTGTATCAATATATCTAGGTTGGAAGTAACCTGACATCGTTTTTTGTTTCGATGACTCTAGAGAATTTTAAGTCATCCGTATAAAGAAATGTAGATGAATTTATAAAACATTTTGTAATGTGATTAATAAACACATTAAAAAGGATGGGGCCTAAATGTGAGCCTTGGGGCACGCCCGAGGCAATTTCAATATGATTAGAGCTGTAACCTCCCATCACTACATAAAAAAGCGCCTAAATAAGTACGATTTTATCCAATTCAGTAAAGAACCTGCGGTACCATAGTTAGGTAGCTTTTGCATTAGAATATTATGGGAAACATGGTCAAAAGCTTTACTGAAATCTGTGTATATGACATCTATTTGCTTTTTTTTATCTAAAGCCTCAGTGGTATTCTCAACAAAAGATGTAAGATTTGTGCAGGTTAATCGGCTAGCAAAGAAACCGTGCTGGTGTGGTGTAATAATTTGTCTAAAGTGTAGTTGTATAACCGGGCAAACAATGGACTCAAAGATCTTTGCAAACGCCGATAAAATCGATATTGGCCTATAATTACTAACAAGGGTTTCGTCACCATTCTTAGGTATTGGAACCACCGTAGCGAGTTTCCACTTGTCTGGAAAAATGCCGGTTTCCAAAGATTTATTAAATATGCGATATAAAGGATATACTAGAGTAGAAGCACAATTGGCAATAAAAAAGGCTGGCACCCCATCTGGTCCTGCTCCTTTATTTTTATCTATAGTCTTCAGCTTTTTTAATATGGTTTTAGGGTCAGCATAGACCGAGCAGAGGGGTTCACCTCCTACCCAGCGTTTCGTATGGTCACAATTAGAAGATGCTGTCGTTATATTATAAACAGAAGAAAAATATTTTCCATACATGTTGCACATACCTGTCCCATCAGATGTCGCGCTCTCCCCGTCGGATATTAGAGAAGGATATCTGGTCTTCTCATTTCTTTTAGCTTTTATATAAGTCCAAAAACCCTTTATATTGGTGCCAATCATGTCTTCCACGTTTTAATGTAGCATTTGACAGACATTTTCTCACATAACTTATTCAAAGTATTTAATCTTATTTCATCTAACGGATTTTTATATTTTTTGTAGCGTAATTGTTTCTTTTTTTTAATGTCCTACTAAGTTCTTTGCTAACCCAAATTGGAAATCTACTGTTAATTTGTTTACGAAAGGGTACAAATTCTTTTATAGAAGATACAATTATTTCATTAAATAGATTAAGCATATCGTTAACATCAACACAATCCAAGAAAAGTTGATCCCAATCCTGATCATTCAAAAGTGCATTAATACTAGCATAATCAGCTTTACGGAAGTTATGTATCATATTTTTATTGTTATTTTCTAAATTATTGGAGTCCATATGCAGTATAACTATATTGATAATAGGGTGAAGTGGATCCGGTTCGACCAAAGCATCTAAAGATGTTGTAACGGTACATTTACCAACGTTAGTAAGAACTACATCCAGAATTCTTTTTTGGTTGTTTAAAACGTCATTATATTGTTTCAAGTTAGTTAAAGATAAAAAATCAGCAAACGTTTGTTCTATAAACGAAAATTTGGTTTTTGTATAAGGTAAATTTTTAGCCTACTTAATACCACTTAAATTAAAATCTCCCATTAAACATTATGGTTTCAGTCAAAATGATAATGTCATAGTTGCAACTGTATATGTTACGATAAAAAGTGTGGGTTTTGGTTCTAAGTCCCCGTGTGTTCTGATATTTTTGTTTATCTCTCTTTATCAACCGAGCCACATACTTGTTCGAAATATTAGCATAAAACGGGTAACAGAAGACAGGGCCCTTAACACGACACGACGTCAGACGCACATGACATAGACAGTCCGATACAAATAACACTACCTGCCGCCACGAGCGTTGACGGCGAACTGACAGAGCGCAGCAGCCGATTCTCCCCCCCCGTCTCGCCGCGCGCATACCTCAGGGAGTGCACAGCACTAATGGTCACACTATAGTACATATTAACAAATGCCATTTATAAAACAAAAATATGATTCAACGACAGCAAAATAAGCACAAAAAAACAGATAATTATATGAAAAATAAATAAACAAATAAAAACCAAATTAACTAAAACAAAACAAAATTTTAAATTAATAACTAAGAGGTAACTAAACAACTCTACCTGTACATACCAACCCAGGAATTAGTAGGTACATTCCTTAAATCAAGTCCACTTCACTGACGTCGTGTCGTGTTAACCGATTCCTTGCGGCTCCCGATTTCGCAAACTTTTAGCCGTGGCGGCGAACAAATATTTCATGGCACGCCTGTTGTGTCAGCCGCCACAGAAGATAATGACACACCTAGTGTGCCATCAGCCATGTGTAAGGAAATATATACTTTTTATGCTTTTTACGCATGTTTAGATCTGATTTGGTTTAGTTGTCATCGCAAGTTGATAGTGAACGGTCTTATAAGTGGTATAAAGTGGCTAAATACGTGTTCTTCTACGTGATTTCCTTGAAATGTCGGGTAAGTGACTTTTTTATGTAGATGTTACAAACCTTTTGTCGTATTATTTTTGTATTTTCTAGTCTAATTATGTTGTTACATTTAAATCACCCTGAAAATCTTTCTTTATTGAATTAACTTTTCAGTGTATAATCACGTTAGTAAATATATAATAATCAAGAACCTTAACATGGGAAAAATAGGGCATAGGTATGACTTTTACAAATATAGGTATTATTCGGCGAAACTGTTAGGCACATTTTTTTAAATAACGAAGTTCGTTTCGAGTAATAACGAGTTCGAAGTTAAATCGCAAAGACTTCACAACGCGATTTAACTGTGTTCTTACCACAAGTTAACACTGCTTCACGAAATTAATAAAATATGTGTATAATTTATATAGTGCGCGCCAAAGATAAAGTCCCGGAGAGAACGTGCACATTGATTGAAAAACAAAAATAAACCTTATACTATACCTTAAAAGTGCATGGTACTCTGTAGGCTCTTTCGGCCACATACTAATAGTATGACAACAATTTAACCAAAATTAAACCATAAGTCATGGATTTTACGTTCTTTTTATCAGGAAGCTATCCAGAAACTTGTTTAAGTTCGTAAGTGATGAATGGTACATAAGTTACACAGTATTTTTCTACAAAATTATTTAAAATTATGACCCATTCATTACACACAGTAGGTACTAACTACTATATTTCAATAGCGGACATAAAATATTTTTAAATACCTAGTATTCCATTATAATGTATTACGTATGTCCATTCAATTTAACGATAAAAGACGCATATCCGCTTTTAATAATAATTAATAATACTATGTCAAAATCTCTTGTCAAAAAAGGTTTTCCACCCCTGAAAATTTGTAATTCACAAAATATCTAGAAACGAAGGCTGTGGGCATGTACTACGTGCAAAATAATGCATATTTTGTCTTGGATAAATCGTCCAAAAACGTAATTTGAGCAAGTTACAGCAATTTTATAAATGGCACGACTAGCGTGCCATCCGCACACAAAGACAAGAAATCAATGGCACGCGTGTCGTGTCATCCGCAACGAATCGGTTAAGGGCCCTGTCTTCTGTTACCCGTTTTATGCTAATATTTCGAACAAGTATGTGGCTCGGTTGATAAAGAGAGATAAACAAAAATAAATACACCCAAAGTTTGGTTCATCAAAACTTAAAAGATCAAAAAATAAATAAATATAAACATATTACATTCGTCAAATAAATTAATTTGTAACTCGCGTTCTCGTAAAATGAGCAATTGTGTGAACTATCTAACCCTGTTTTCACCCAAAAAACGAGTCGTAAAGTTTTTAACAAAAATAACATTACAACAAAAACATTGTCTTCTTTGAAATGCTTTTAAATTTTTTTAGTATATTAATACGATATTTAAAAAAAATAACAAATAAAAACTGTGCAATTTTACACTTCAAAAGATGTCGTTTATTCGAAAGTAGAATGGTTATAAGTTAAAATTCACATACTATAACAAAGTTCAACCTCTTATTTACATATAAAAAAAACTAGAAGTGTACTATCCATTAATTATTATAATATGATTTTTTTAAAATCACATGTAAAAAATGAACGCGGCCACTGGCAGTCTGTGCCGAGCGCTTTTGGAGGGAGGATGTGTCGCTCTTTGTCACGAGCACTATACATAGTTACGTATATATAATACTATAGGCACAGCATACAATCATAGCGCGACCGAGTGATTTGATCTGTATGGATACTTACAGATCTATAAAACTCATTGACATCATTGTTCTCCCAGATGCCCCCTCGTAGGGTAAAAATGTTTGGTATGATCGTATAGAGGGAGTTTTGGTGAGTTGGGAATAAATCCTAAAGTCACCCTTTTGTCCCCCATTCGCTCCCATACACCTCGTATCTTGGAAAGTATAAGACTTAGATCATTAGCGCCAAAACTAATGTTGCTCAGGACATTTTTTAATATACGAATCTAAACAAAAATAGATATTTCATAAAAAAAAAATTGTCCCATACTAAATATTTTTGTGCAAATACCGTACACCTTAAAATAATAACGCTCAGAACCCGAGTAGGCCCAAGAGGAGTGAAGCCATTTCAAGCTAGCCTTCAAAGGCTAGGTACGTTACTTGTCACTTCAGTGTTCACAATAAAGCCCCATTGCAAACAGCTCGCGTAATTTTATTTAATAATGACCTACTGCACAGTGAAAGGGTGTCATAACGCATCTCATAACCACAATAAGGGTATGAAGATCACATTTCACTCGTAAGTACTATATGAGTCGTATAAAAACAAAGGCGGCCATCTGTACTTGGACAGTTTTTTGGTAAACGGGGTAAAACGTTTTTAAAGCTGTAAAATATCATTAAACTATATTTTTCCCCACAATATTATTAATATTATATTTTAAATTAAAGTGAATACAAAATATTTGGAATATGATAGCATTAAAACAATATAATAGCCGTTTAATTTATGTAGATATCCACATTTGATTCTGAATGTTGAAGATAGCCACACTTGATCCCAAACTTACTACAGATAGCCATATTTGAAACTGAGGAATTGACAGATAGCCATATTTGATCCTAATTGATAATAGGGTTGTCAAAATCAATACCAGTAGGTACGTGTCGGCTTTGATATATTATGATAATAATAATAATAATACAACACCCCCCTTAAAAGGGAGAACATTTCAATGTAAACTAAAAAATATAAAAATAATTCCTTAAATTATTTATTTCTCTATTATATTAATTTGTTAATAATATTATTATATTAATTATGAATTTTTATCATTACTAAAACCAAAATTGTATTTATTTATAATATAGTTTTTATGTGAAAGATCAAGGTCTTAATCGATTTATTGATAATTCAATTAATTTGTTAAAATTCTGTGAAGAAAATTTGTAGGCATAAGTCAAACAAAAAAAATATCATTGAACAGCTTTTATTTGTTTTTACTTACAATAATATATACTGAATAGTTAATTAATTAAAAAGGTAATTTAAATTCGTAGGTCACCAGTATCTTCCATTAATTCGTCGCAGTAACCTTCTTGAATTTCTTCATTTGGTGAAGCCAGTGTCTCTTGGGATTGCAAAATATCTTTGTAAAAAAGTAAAAAAGGTAGATTTTCCCATCCACCAAAATGCTTAGACAGCAGAGTCTTCACATCTTATAATTTGTTTTTGTTTACAGACACAACGTTTGGTAATGGATCTGGATCAATCATTGATATTGTTTTTCCACGCTGACACACATTTGCCGGTGTAGCAAGATCGCTTTTATAATGTAGTTCACCTCTAATAAGCACATTGCCTGATCCCTTTGTTCTTCTTAAAATAAATCTTTTGCACTCCTTAAATTTTAATGGCCAGCTAGTTGTTGTTTTCAGAATACTTTTTACACTGCTTCGCCAGTCCATTACTGGGCACTCATCGCCAAATTTTATAATTGTAGACGTTTCCGATATAATTTCAGATATCTCGTTAGGATGTAAAATAACTTCCAACTTCTTAAGTTTTTTTTCTATGATTCCAAATGTTCTATCAGCTGGCATATACGAGTGGCCCGTCACTGGAAAGACAATTTCAATCGTTTTGATGTTTGGATTGCTTAATAGCCACTTAGCGCAAGTACCAACCACAATACTGTTTTTATTTTGGCCGCCACAGCCGTCGGCGACCAAACGAATTGTACGTATTCCAGTTTTATCAGTTGCGGTAAGACTATGAAATACAGCTGATGCTACTAGATTCGAGTCTTTAGCAAATTGATTTTCTGTGCATATATAAGCAAAAATTCGTTCTTTTGCAAGTGGAAGTTGGGAAGAACCCTCCACCATGGTAAAGTTGTAATAATATAACTGCCTACTGTAGTAGCATGCCTGATCGGGTAGCTTTGGTAAAGGCAAATTTTTTTGGCAGTCAAATGAAATAATTTTAAGTCCATCAGGTACTTCTCTTAACTTCTCAAAAAAGGCTTTTGCCTTTAACGAGTGAACTCTCTTTTCAGTCATTAATGTAGTTTTCTTTTCAGGGTCTGCTTCAATCTTAATCTTTTCAGTTAGCTCTAAGCACTTCGAACAAACGTCGGTCCTCGGACTCCCAAATCCAACATTATATGAATTATTGAAAATACTTCGGAAGTACGACTTCTTCACATCAGGGTGTGAATACTCACTTCGTTTATAAACTTTAAAAAGTTTTGCAATGTTTAGTTCTGATGGGAGATACCTTCGCTCAGCAGTCTTACTTTTTCGGCAATAATGAGATTCAACGCATTTAAGTTTTTGTATAAAATTGTGAATGGATTCTTTTTGATCAGCATATTTTCGAATTTTATGGTTTCCACCGCGTCTTTCGCCTGCAACCTGTCCGCAATAAAAGTATCGCTGCATCACATAGGCTATTCTATGCTTTGTGATTTGAAAAATACTCATAAAAAGCTTTTTGCATACAGGTATTTTTTTATTATGTATATATACTGAAAATTTCACAGTCGTTTGTTTTTTGCCCTTAAAGCCAGTTCTGTGTTGAGTGGGTACTATTGAACACATTTTCAAAATCGTGGCATCCTGGACCTGTTTGCTTGGGCGAGAATAAAATCTATCGTGGAGTAATTTCATTTTATGCATAGTCACATATGAACACTGAAATGCGTTGGTATCATGACTGCATACTCGTTGTGGTAAACCTTTTGAAGAATACCTGCAAAAAATTACTTAAATTAACATTTTTACTTTCTACTCCTTGGGGGAGCCCTAAGTCTAGTAGTGGACGTCTGTTCGCTGAAACGACAACTTCCTAATAATACTCAGGCCTGTACAACTACAACAGGCATACAGACAGACAAACACACTTTCGCATTTAATATTACAAATATTATTATTACAAATATGAATATTATTATATGTATTATTATAATATTTATTATTACTTATAATATATATCGTATTAAAACATCATGTTAATAACGTTGTATTTTAGAGATAATGTGATAATCCGTTATTAGGTTTCGCATGACTAAGGTGACAGCCCTAGTACGTGTACTAACCTCAATCTTTTCTCCACATTTCTTTTCCAGCTAGCGGGATCCTTTTGGCGTTTTCCTGAAAAACGATTAGTAGCTTGTGTTGGGTTGATCTCCATTATTATGTTTTGCACTAAATATCGAAATTGTCCTCGCCAAAATCTTAATTAATTAATAAAACACGAGCCGCGAAACACTAACAAAATGCTCAGAGACGCCATTAATCACAGATCAAAATGAACACTCGTGATTGGCTGATATCAAAAGATGGCCAGGTTTGAATCTATACATTTACAGATGGCCAGATTTGATTCTAAGCTGCAACTTTATATGAAAATATAGGGCAAGATAGCAATATTTGAAACTAACAAGTTAGACTAGGTTATTTCATTTAAAATTTCCAGTGTTGCTACATTCATACTTCAAATTCACCAAAAATAGCAGATGGCCGCCTTTGATTCTATACGACTCATATGGTAACAAATAATTATCAGTAATACATTCGTCAAAACAGAAAAGTAAATTGTAAACAAACCAGACGCCATTACAAAAAAAATGTTGCCAGCCATAGAAAAAATATTTGCCCTGACTGCCCGTTTTTATGGTTCGGTAGAATTATATAGTAGTGCCTTATAAGTTCGTCATGTCCGTACGTCTGTCTGTTTGTCTGTCTGTCTATTTTTTAATTCTTTATAGATCTCCTTGGCTTGCAATACCCTCCCAGCTATTTCTATATGCAGGCATTAACCTGTTTTTCTCTCCATCTGGTTCCCAGCCGAAATATTGAATGAATTTATTTATTGACGCTTTCAGTTCAAAGGCAGCTACAGAAAATTACTCTGCCATATGGAGTTGCAAGTGGGTGTAACAGGAAACTGTATCCCACTTGAAACTGTTACGATACTGACTTGCTCATCAGCCCTTCAATGTATCAATTCTTCAACCATGGCAGAGAGATTTGATGATGCTGACGAAGAATTGATAAATGTAGCACCGATTGACGAGGATATCTCGTCTGAAATAGAAACAATTGATGACCCAGATTATACGAATCACATCGTTTTGGTTATATTGCAGGCAACGTCTTGAGATACGTCACCACCCGCATTAAATGTCGTTTTTGTGTAGACAACATGTTAGCTGATAAAAAACAGTGGTTCCATAAATTGGTGTGTTTGAGGGATAAAGGTGGATTGGTTTTTGCATCCAAAGAAGTATACTCAATTTGTAGTGTTGCTGAAACTAGTCTGCGAAATTATATTAAACAGAATGAGCACAAGCGCAATTCAGAAAAAGAGTTAACTCTGAAAATAATGGTCAAATTCATTGGTCATTATCTTTTTCCCATTAGTGAAGATCATATTAATTCACATCATCACGATATAAATCTGACACGGCTTATCGTAGAACTATATCTAAGAATTCGATTCTTCTATAAATGTAAAAAAGACAATGTTTCGCTGATAACCTCTTCTAAACGTCAAAAATTTAGAAAACTCGTGCAATTTCCAGGTTTTTAACTAACTAAGATGTTAATTTTAAGTTTGATTATAATGTAAGTTACCTATAGTTGGTGTTATAAGGACATTTTAAATTTATATCGTCTTTCTAGTTACATATCCCATTCTTATTCCACACAAGTTTATCATTTATCAGAATTTACTGTCAGATAACTTTTTGGCGCGGTTTGATTTACTATATTAAAAAAACTATATTATTGTCTGAAAACCTGTTTTATTATTCGGAAAACAACCTACATAATAATTGTAAGCCAAATGTGCAAATTTCCTCACTTTTTGGGGACAATGTTTATTTACTTGCAAGTTGCAACATTGTTCAACCGCGTGTGTGCATGCTAGCGAGTGTAACTACGTGACGTTTACGCACACATTCATTTTGATGTTGCTTCAATGTTGCGCAGAACTACGAAGGAAACTATCATTCTGAGCATTATTATTCTAAGCCGTATACCGTATATTTCGTTTGCCGTAACTTTCATACTGTTTTTGTAGGGAGCCAAACGGCTTGTGGGTACTGTGAAATTTATATTACTGTATTTTATTTATTAGTGGAGGGGCATGAGATAACTAAATTTTCAAGTTTATGCAACATCCATCATCATCATCATTTTGAGACGTCCCTTTTTTTAGTTTTTGGAGGGGCATAAGGCAACTTTCTTAGTAAATTTTCATGTTTATGCGACATCCATCATCATCATTATGAGACGTCCCATGTTTTTTTTAGATTTTTGAGGGGCATAAGGCACCTTTCTTAGTAAATTTTCAAGTATATGCAACATCTACAAGGATCACTTTAAAACGTCCAATATATTTTTTTAGTTTTTGGAGGGGCATAAGGCAACTTTCTTAGTAAATTTTCAAGTATATGCGTCATCTACAAGGATCACTTTGAAACGTCGAATATTTTTCTTTTAGTTTTTCGGGGGGCATAAGGCAACTTTCTTAGTAAATTTTCAAGTATATGCGACATCTACATGGATCACTTTGAAACGTCGAAGATTTTTTTTTAGTTTTTGGAGGGGCATAAGGCAACTTTCTTAGTAAATTTTAAAGTATATGCCACATTTACAAGGATCACTTTGAAACGTCCAATATTTTTTTTTAGTTTTTGGAGGGGCGTAAGGCAATTTTCTTAGTAAATTTTCAAGTATATGCGACATCTACAAGGATCAATTTGAAACGTCGAATATTTTTTTTATATTTTGGAGGGGCGTATAGCAACTTTCTTAGTAAATTATCAAGTATATGCGACATCTATAAGGATCACTTTGAAACACTTTTTTCCTCAACAAATTATCCAATTTATGTAAAACTATGCACACCGGTAGAACTAAAATAAAAATTCCAGACTATACTAAAAACGTTCTGATCTGATGATGGAGTCAGGAGCTGTTCCGTGGAACTCCTCAGCGAGTTGTCCGATTGAGGTCAAACTATGAATAGGTACCGGTAGAATTTTAATTAAAATACTTTACTATTTTAAAAACGCTCTGATCTGATGATGAAGTCAGGAGCTGCTCCATGGAACTCCTCAGCAAGTTGTCCGACTGAAATAAAACTTTGCACATCGGTAGAACTAAAATGAATATTTTCGACTACACTAAAAACGCTCCGATCTGATGATGGAGTCAGGAGCTGTTCCATGGAACTCCTCAGCAAATTATCCAATTGATGTAAAACTTTGCACACCGGTAGAACTAAAATAAAAATTCCAGACTATTCTAAAAACGTTTTGATCTGATGATGAAGACAAGAGCTGTTCCGTGGAACTCCTCAGCAAGTTGTCCGATTGAGGTCAAACTATGCATACCGGTAGAATTTAAATGAAAATACTTTACTATACTAAAATCGCTCTGATCTGATGATGGAGTCAGGAGCTTTTCCATGGAACTCCTCAGCAAGTTGTCCGATTGAAGTAAAACTTTACACACCAGTAGAACAAAAATGAAAATAAATCACAAAAGTTATCTAAGTAAATTTGTTTCAGATAGAGACTTCGTTTTATTTTTCCTGTAATCTTTGTTGATGTTCCTATCAATCATGGTAATTTGAGATTGTTCGCACTCCAAAACTATACGACAAAATCAAAATAAAAATTGTTTTGTAATGTGTAAGTTACCTAAGACTTTTTATATGATACCAAACTGAATGTTATCCTACATACTTAGGTAAATACTTAAATGCAACTGTAGGTCAAGTAAGTTGGTTATGAATTTCGTGGCGCTGTTATACAAGTGGTTCGCCCCGAACTAAGATATCGCGAGTCTCTCAAAAAACAAAAAAAATATTATTCATAATTTTTGACATGTAAAATAGTGCCACGAAATAACAACCACAGACTTACTTGATCTACAGTTTTATTCAAATAACACGTAATGTTAATGTTAATTGGTTACTTTTATAGGGGTAGAAATTGCAGTTATTTTGGATTTTAGACTTTTCCCTGTATTTGTGTCACTTAAACTACACGAATACCAAATTTCACTGTGAGGTTACTGGTGTACCCTGTGAATTTTGTGAAAGTTCAGTAAACTCAAAAACTACAAAGATTAAACTAAAAATAACAACGGGCTCAAAACGTGCTAATGAAGAACCTTTTTTATAAGATGTCCCATTTGACCTAACAGACTTGCAAGTTCTTAGTTCGGGGAGAACCTATTGTACGACAGCGCCACAACATTCATAACCAACTTACTTGACCGACCTAAAGTTGCATTCAAAAATACAAATTACGGGAGTTTATATTAATTGATTATCTAAGTACTCGTTTTAGGTTAAATATTGCAGGTATTTTGGATATCAGACTTTTCCTTACATTAGTGTCACATAAGCTACACGAATACCAAATTTCAGCACTGTGGAGTCACTAGTGTAGTGTAGTCAGTTTTTATTACGACCAGTAAATAAAAACTACGACGAATAAACTAATAATAAAAACGGGGTCTCAATGTATTAATAAAAATCTTTCATTTAACGTCCTATTTAACCTTATAGTCTTACTTTTGTTTGTTTTCACCGCTTTTGAACCCCAATATCTCAATAACCCTTTTAGCTCATTTAATCAAACCAGGATTTTGCCAGCACTACCTGTCTATATATTATCAAATTCCACGATGATCGGATCAACGCTTCGAAAGTTACCCTTGGACAAACAAACATACGTATACAACGCCAATTTGCTCAAGTTGATTTAGAAACTTTGCTTTGCTCGATCAATTAGTCAAAGATTATGAATAATATTTTTTTTGTGGAAGACTGACGAGATCTCAGTTATGGGCGAACCACTAGTTATTTTACTTGTAGAAATCTTGTCAGACCATTATAATCACGGGAGTCTTTCAAGTCCAGAGTGAACACGTTCTATCTAGGCAAGCTGGCTCTCTCTTACACCTTACCATCAAGTGAGTACCTAAGTGATCAAGCGCTTAACCAATACAATTAAAATATAAATACTTTAAACTACAAATGAAGATAGGTACGAAGATACCAAACACACTATAAATTAACATTTTCATTTGATCGACATGACAAAGGATCAACATTTCTTGTCCTATAGTGAGGTGTATAGGACACAAACTCACACATCCGCAAGCCACGCAGCAACTTCAACGGCCGGCCGGCTTCGTAAATATTTAAAATTGTCAGCGTCATATTTTGGAATGCCCTCTTAATCCGTTGGACTCAGTGGATATTTGAGGGGGCGAGTTTAACGCTGCATTTTTTTGTGGTCTTATCGTGTTTTTCGGTTTGGAGCGCAGAGGAGTATCATCCTTACTAGTACCTTTCAGTTTC
Organism: Philereme vetulata; assembly: GCA_918857605.2. Classification (NCBI taxonomy): domain Eukaryota; kingdom Metazoa; phylum Arthropoda; class Insecta; order Lepidoptera; family Geometridae; genus Philereme; species Philereme vetulata. The sequence goes on along the minus strand of OU975427.1, from coordinate 3,661,263 downwards.
GGAGTACATAGAGGACACAACCAGTCAGGTGAAAGTAGTTGTTCCTGTGAATAAAAGTTTCCCAAAGAAACAATGCACTCAACATGGAATCCCTTGCTGCAGGATTTACAAATAATATAATCACAATCTTCTCTTTCTACTTCGCAGCATCCCCAAGATAATATTGTCCTAGACTCCGCCATCCTCTGCAGGTAGGTACAGGTAGAATTCAGTGAAAACACTACATTACTCAATTATATTTAGCACAAACACAATTATTGAATTCCGGTAAGTTAGTTGGTAGGTAAGATAACCTTGTATAGTTTGTAGTGTAGGTAACTTGTTAAAAATAGCTCGCGTCCAAAAAGTCGTAAGCGCCGCACGTTTTCATACAACATAAGCGTTCTCGTCACAGATTCACAACGTTATTAGTTTTGGTGGAGTATTTCGTTGCATTCGGTTATTTTATCAATTTTTCGAATCTCACAGATTGAATTATCTGGGTTCTGCATAAACCCGGCAAGTTTGTACACTCACTTCAAGTATTTTTTTTATAATATTTTCACTGTAATAAACTAATAAAGTATTTATTTTGAAATAAATTGTACGAGCGCAAGATCACGGCGCTAATACCCGCAACTGCGGGAATTAGCGATTATTCGAGCTCCAATCAATAAATATATAAGCCTTATATTCATTCATAATACATAAAAAAACGTATTTTTGTTTGTTACAATTACATTTTGAAATACTTTTAAGGTTGGCAGCTCTTTTTTTAAGTTAAAGCCCTGTGTTAGAAGAGTCTCCTCTTATTCAGTGGTCTGACTGTACTCAATATTTTCTATTCATAAAAGTACGGATATTCAAATAATCCGGTTAAGAAAAAATATATTCTTGTTAAAAAAACAGGTGATTAGTGTTTATCTATAGAACTTCTTTTGTTATTGTTTTCTAGCTATGCCTACTAGTTAAGTATGCATAAGGTGCTTCAAAATAATGTTGTTAGCCCGAAAGCGGTCACTATCCATTAAACATTAGGGGCCTTACCAAAAAAAGAAGCACTTTTTAGCGCGTGTTTTTAAAATTCCATAAGTTGGAAAGGAGTTTTTATACACAGGTTAAACAGTTGTTTAACTTTTTTGTGGTAACAAGATATACTTACTTTTAAACATTCACTAAATTATAGGAGTTTCAAGTCCAGAGTAAACTCTAGCGCGTACAAGCATATCTTCATCTTCACCATCATGGACCACACCGTCACGTAAATTATACAGCTTTCACATAAAGTATGGATTTAAAAAAAAAATATCGAACTTCGAAAATTCATTATTTTAGTAAGTACCTACAGTAATGCCTTTCGTGTTATCATACGTATTCCGGAACACCCTGTTTCTGAAGAATTACACAAACAATTATCTACATTGTACATATAGGTACCAGTAGATATAGTAGTTCGGGGACTTCAACGCTCAGCTCACCACCAAGAGTGGCTCTTCCCATACCAAAGCAGTGACCACGCAGGGAGAGAAGCGCGAAAACTAGCTTTATCGCTAAATCTCACCCGCCCTGGTCCAAGGAGCAACACGGGTTCCTGATGTTGACGGCCAAACAGCCAATTGCTTGGACCTTCTACTGACAACTGATCCAGACCGCTACTCCGTGTCGGTTTCATCACCTTTGGGTAGTTCCGACCATTGTCTGGTGAAATCTGTATCTGTCTACTCCCCGCCCGATCTTAGCCCTAGAGGCAAGCGAAGAGTATGGCAGTACAAATCAGCTGATTGGGATGAAATGCGTGCATTCTTCGCATCATATCCTTGGCAGCAAGTCTGCTTCTCCTCGGATGATCCTTTAGATTGCGCGGATGCCGTGACAGATGTGCTGCGTCAAGGGATGGAATATTTTAATCCATTCTCTGACGTAACAGTGTCAGGCAAAGCTCAACCTTGGTTCGGGGCCGAATGTAGACGCGCTGAAATGCAGAAACATGAGGCATACCAGGCATGGGTTGATGCTCGAAACCGCAAAACCTACCTAAGAAGAAGACAGCTTATAACAAAGCTGCCAAGTCCTGCAAGAAGGCTTTACGGAAGGCTCGATTTGACCACATAGGCCGAATAGGGAACAAACTGGCGTCGTACCCATCGGGCAGTAAGGTGTTTTGGTCCCTGGCTAAAGCGGTTCAGTCGAACTTCTGTCGCCCCTCACTACCTCCACTGCTGAAACCTGACGGTACTCTGGCCCATACCGCTGAAGTGAAAGCGAATTTTTTTGCGGAATCTTCTCGTCTAGATCTTTCGCCGCTCTGTGAAGTCTGGACAAGTGCCGAAATCCTGGAAGCTTGCAAACGTGCGGCCCGTGCCTAAAAAAGGTAGTCGTGCCGACCCCTCTAACTACAGGCCCATATCGGTCACGTCCGTCATCTGTAAGATTATGAAACGTGTACTGAACAACAGGCTCCTGGCACACCTAGAAACGGATAACCTCCTCAGTGATCGACAATATGGCTTTCGCCGAAATCTGTCCACTGGGGACCTTCTAGCGTATGCCACGCACATATGGAGCGAGGCCGTTGAGAAACACGGAGAAGCGCTGGCTGTTTCTCTTGACATCTCAAAGGCCTTTGATAGGGTCTGGCACGATAGCCTTATTAGCAAGCTTCCATCATACGGTCTGCCCACTGATCTGTGTGTCTGGATATCGGACTTCTTGAGGGACAGTTCGATACGAGTTGTCGTTGAAGGCTGCTCGTCAGATCAATGGGCGATTAACACCGGGGTCCTACAAGGGTCAGTACTTTCCGCAACTCTTCTTGCTGCATATCAACGATCTGCTAAAACCCGGTACCCTTGGGTATGCAGATGATAGCGCAGTTGTGGAAAGCTATACATCTAGTGCACGAGCCAGTAGACCACAGATTCAGTCACTCAGGGAGGCCATGGTTGAGCGCTTAATCTTGTCCTTGAAGGCAATCTCCGACTGGGGTGATGCCAATCTGGTCAAGTTCAATGCGAATAAGACCCAGGCGTGTCTGTTCTCCACAAAACGAAGTCAATTTAATATGACTCCCACTTTCCGAAATGTATCCGTGCCGATATCTGACCACCTCGAGTTTCTTGGTATCACATTAACTCCAACTCTCAATTTCGGTTCCTACATTGAGTTTAAATCCCAGTTGGCTGCTAAAAAGCTTGGTATACTCGCAAAGGTGAGGCACTAGGTACTTCACACCGGGACAGTTGCTCAACTTGTACCAAGCACAAGTCCGATCGTGTTTGGAGTACTGTTCTCACCTCTGGGACGGATCAGCGAAGTACCAACTTGAAGCTCTGGAATCAATTGAGAGAAGAGCCAAGAAGCTCATAGGCAACGATGAGCTAGTTGGTGCAAGGCTCCTCAGCCTGGAGCATCGACGAAAGGTTGCTAGCCTCTCGGTTTTTTATCGAGTACATTTCGGGGAGTGTGCGGCGGAACTTTTCAACCTGATCCCACCATCTCCATTCTATCAACGGACAACCAGACGCTCTGCGGTGCGCCACTGCTATATGGTAGAAATACCTCCCATTCGCACAAAGCGGTTCTCTTCGACCTTTATTATGCGCACCGCCAAAGAGTGGAACGCCTTGCCAGAGTCTGTTTTTCCTGATAGCTACAACCTGGGTATCTTTAAGTCGCGAGTGAATAGGTTTCTTCTAGGCAAGCGTGTACCATCGTAGACTGCAACATCGCTTACCATCAGGCGAGATCGTGGTCAAACGCAAGCCTATAATGTATTAAAAAAAAATATGAAACGTGATCATCGATGGGTAGCTATTTCTCGAAGAATATAATTTACTTTATCAATATTGTGTTTTATTGATGAGCTCTCCGCGGCCGTGGTGCACCGAAGAAGAATCAGCAGCCCACGTAGTCCTGGAATGCGTGGGGGTAACAGCGACTGAGGGGGAGCGGGGAAGTGTCATGGCGTGAGCCGTGCGTGCAGTTTTTTTGACGAGAAAACGAGGGTATTCGCTTTGCCCGGACCTCTCCTAATAAACTTAAATAACTCTATCAAAATCACAGAAAAAAGTCACAGAGATCAAGCTATGTTTTTTCATGTAAAGTTGTTATGTCACTGTCAATCATCACTATCTGACTATCTGTATAAAACGACGTAGTACATCTAAGACATCATCCGAATCCTTTGGTACATACCATTCCGGACTATTCGACTGAACCGTCCGAGCACCGAAAAACCCTCCGTCGACCGAGACACGTTCTCGGAGACCCGGATGACGAAATCACTTCCGCTAATGCGGGTGAGTCATCCACATTAGACAGAGCAAACACTCCACAAATACACCGACCTCGCCGGCGAGGTCGACGAGTCCCTTCAGTCGCCGCCTATACGAGGTACAAGCACGTACCCGGGCGTTTCTCTCCTATCCCCGTCCCGGCAACAGCCCAAGCCGAGGTTCGTACCTAAGTGGTGCCCTTGCGCTAGTTGCCTCACCAAAAATAAAATTAAAGGGCTGAGCGCCATCTGCGCTCGCCAAAAGCTCGGTTAAGCTGCAACGGCCTCAGAGGCCAACAGCGAGATATGTCCATTCGAAAAAAAAAAAAAAAAGTAAATCTAAGTGGTCTTTGTATTTATCGGTGTGATGTGAATTATTACCTACCAGAAAATACGTTTTTCAGTGTAAATATATCAACCAAATAATTAAAGCAAATCAACATCTGCTTATTATATAGGTAACTTAACAACCAATTAGTTAAGTACCACCTACTTAACAATTTAATTGGCTTACTAGTTTTCATAAAAAATGGCCTCTTCAGAGTTCACGGATGGTCTAAACTCATGGTGCAGAGTTTGCCTAGCCATCGATGTGAAAATGCATTGGATTAGAAGCACTCGCCTTCTGGATGTATTCGAGAAACTTTCAAGTACAAAGGTATGTACTACATGCTCTGGATTATTTTGTCGAAAGAGTCCCAACGACGTTTACAAGATAATGTGCAGTCGCCAAGAGCGAAGTGTGGCCGTGTGGTGAACTTTGTTTGCAGTGAGTAGGGGCTGATATCAAGGAGGGTGGCGTTTACTTGCTTTGTCCACCAATTACCAGTAATAAATAACCTTCCTACTTTATGCAAAGGCGCAAGACTTACGTTACACAATAAATGTTTTTTTAAAAACAAAGGACTAACCCAAATAACGGGACTTATGTTCCTCATTGTTCAAACCAAAAAAAGGCTGGGCTAGCTTCATTCAAAACATGCAAATGAAAATGTGTTCAAATTTGATGCCCTTGACTCTTGTCGACTACCTACGGTTACAAATCTTTACTTGTATCCATCTCTGTTGGTCTATAGCTGAGTCTGAGGCTACCCCTGCTATTGCATGTTAGGGTGAATAACCCGGACACATAGAGGCAGATGGGTCTAGCGGTGCCGCGGCGCCATGTGCAGGCACAGAGGCCGCAATGAAACCGCGCGCGCCCCGCACTATTAGCGCCGCTGACAGCTTGCCCATTCGCCTTATGTAATCAGTTTCTCTCTCAACAAACAGACAGTGTACAGACATAATATACAATGACAAAGCTACTAAAGTTTTACCACCATTTCCAAATTGTTTGTTACCATATTAGCAATAGGATGTCTACTCTCATATTTCATTCCATTTATTGCCAACATGTACAGTCATTCAATACATCTTTTAGGTCTAGCTTAAGTAGGTTTGTTTACATGCTGGGCGCTGCAATTTTAATTGAGTTTAGATTTATTTATTAAAATAATGTCAATGTTACGTATGATTAAGTTGATATCTCGCGATTAATAACAGTTATAATATAAATGGCAGCCTAAAATTCAGAGAATTGAAATAAAAATGTGCAATAATAATAATAAAAAAATGATAGCCTTAGGAAATGTTATGTATTTGACAGCTAATTAATAATTGATTGTGGGTATCTGAATAAAACAGTTTTGTAACTAAACTCAAATGGCGTCTATCTTTTAGTGGCGACTGCGGTAAATTAATTGCAAATTGTGCGAAAATGGCATTCAATATGACGAATATTGTGTTGCCTGGGCCATATAATGCTAAAACTGATGTGTGGTGTGACTATAAAGACCAGTTACTTTGTGCTCTCGATGCGGCAAGGCTCGTTCGTAACACGACAAAAGATGAAGACAAATCGCGATCTTTGTTTTTGTCTCAGTGTGGGAAGGACACATGGCGTATGTGTCTAATCGCGTCCCTTTTAGTGCCTGCCAAGTTACAAGGACAGGTACTAAAAATTTTACATGCCCTACATGCAGGTATTGTCCAAACCAAGGCATATGCAAGAGGCTATGTGTGGTGGGTCCAGATGGATAAACAGATCGAAGAGATGGTGGCCAGCTGTGAACAGTGTCAACTGGTAAGAAACAGTCCTCCAAGAGATCCACAGACTTGGCAGACACAGACTTGTTCAGATATCACATCTGAACAGCCCTGGAAACAGGTACATATAGACTTTGCCAGACCGTTTCATGGAAAAACTTTTTTTGTGTTGGTTGATAGTCACAGTAAGTGGATGGAAGTAGAAATTGTAAATTCTATGAGTAGTGGAGCTGTAATAACTGTAATGAGGAAAATTTTTGCTTCACAAAGCTTACCCGAAGTTGTTGTCTCAGACAATGGTAAAGCATTTACATCTGAAGAATTCGATACCTTCTTGAGGAAAAACGGAATTAAACATCTGCTCTCTCCACCGTATCACCCGGCGACCAACGGCCAGATAGAGAGAGCCATACAGACTTTTATAAATAAAATTATAAAATGGAAAATTTAAATTTACCTTGGAGCGAAATGATGAGCTAAGTGCTCTACTATATGCGCACAGTACCGAATAGCTATACTAACAAAACTCCGGCGGAGATGCTCAATGGCCGAAAATATAGAACGGCTATATCCACACCCAGACTCCGCGCCGAGCCGCAGCGAGCTGCAGCTGGAGGCGGCGGCGCAGCGCGCGCCTGCCAGGACCTTCGCGGTGGACCAGCCGGTGCTGATCCACATGTACGGACCCGGAGAGAAATGGCGAAGAGCCACTGTAGAGATGGTGGAAGGTCCTAGCTCGTACAGGGTGAGAACGGAAGATGGAGAGCTACACTGTCGACATGCGGATCAGATGTTGGCAAGAACTGTACAGGCAGAGACTAGATTGACTGAGAACAGCGATGTGAGGGAGTCAGACTCGCAAACATTTGAGCCGCCGCCAATTGAAATACCCCCACTGGATATGTGGCCTGATATCATAGGCATACCTAATAGATCTTATTAATTATGTATTTAAATGTTGTAACGATGCTTTTAGTCTGGTTACACGAATTCTGTTTTGGAAGTGTGTTTGGCTGGATTTTTGGGCAGTGGTGCTGTAGAGGTAAACATTGTTTCGGTTCTGACGTCTTGGTTAGGTCTTTGGCACTGACAGTTCATTTGTTGTGATGCGGTCATTCACCGGTTTATTAAAAGATCGATTTCCGATTCGACTGTTTCAGGGAATCTTTACCGCATCACTATTTTTGGAAGAAAAAAAAATCACCTTTCTCTCTGTCACAATGTCGTAATGACGTGTTTTATTTTTCAAGATTTGTTTTATCAGATTTAATCTCCAAATTTTAGGGAGGTTTATCATGTTTTGTGTTGGAAATTGATTAGAAACGGCCTGGCGAAAATGCCGGTCTAAAGATTTTGGAATTAGATTTCAAAGATGTTTTCTTTGTGTGGGATTTTTGAACGTTGTTACTCGGTAAGCAATTGAAAATTATTTGATTTTAGGTCTCTACGAGAGTAATTTTGATTCTAATATTAAGTTACTAATTAGTTTAATTAATAAGTAAATTTAACTTCACATTGCCAGATAGAGTTCATATTTCCACAGGCAAAGACTTACAATAAACTCTAAAAATGATATTCAATCTTTCATTAGCCTCCCCGGCCTTGTGATTAGAAACTCAATCTCTTTGGCAAATTTATCCAGGTAATTTGTTCTTCAAAATTCAAGTAGGCATGGCGCCCGATATTAGTTTGTTATTTGTTTTTGTATTTTAGTTTGCCTACTTGTACCTTTATTAGTTAGATTCACTTGGCACTTAGTCGATAAACTTTTAATTAAATTCACCCACCACATTATTATATTATATTGTTTTATAGTATATGTTTTTTATATTACATTTGTGGCATTTGTCGCCTTACAATGATCTAAGTGATTTGAGGCATTCAAAATTGATTGTTTATATTTTTGGCTGACTTAATTATTTGTTTAAATTCATTTACTTTTACTTTGATCTATGTATTTTAATTTGTTCTAATTTAGGAAAGGGAGATATGTTATGTATTTGACAGCTAATTAATAATTGATTGTGGGTATCTGAATAAAACAGTTTTGTAACTAAACTCAAATGGCGTGTATCTTTTAGGAAATAAGTAAGTAAACTAAGTTTTGCTGGACATTTCACACAGCGCTATCTAGCCCCAAACTAAGCAGAGCTTGTACTATGGTAACTAGGCAACTGATTGAATACTTATATACGTTTTTTCTTGTAAATATGTCATTATAGAAAAAAACTCAGACACAGAACAAATATCTCTAGGTCATGCAAACATTTGTTCCGCGGTGGGAATCGAACCCGCTACTTCCTGCGTCACAGCCAGCTATACACCCACTGCGCGCAATAGATCTTGTGTGTTTTAAATTTAAATCCTTAAAAGATAACCTTTATGGATTTTTAATTATTCAATTAAAATAAATATATCATTGTTTCAGTTGAATGCAGATGATGGAAGGCCGCACACAATATGCTATATCTGCTACTCACAGCTGCAGAGGTGCTGCAGATTCTCTGACATGTGTCACAAATCTGAACAAATCCAGAGAGAGCGTTTACTCCATGGCACTGAGGTATAGTTAGCCTAGTACAGTTCTTTGTGCAGATGCTTGCCCGGTGAAGTACTACCATCATCATTATCGACAGCCTGACTTCGCCCATTGTTGGGTATAGGTCTCCCCAAGTTTGTACCATCCATCACGATCCTGCGCTAGTCTCACCCACTGACGGCCCGCGACCTTTATGATGTCGTCCACCCATCTCGCTGCCGGTCATCCTACCCTTCTATACCCGCTCCTCGGCCACCATTAAGTCACTGTCCTGCTCCATCTGTCATCACCACGTCTAGCCAAGTGTCCCGCCCAAGACCATTTGAGCTCCATAACTCGAATCCCAACGTCATGAACCTTCGTTCGTCTACGGATCTCGACGTTTGGAACTCGATCTAATAGTCTGATGCCAAGCATGGTACGATCCATGGCTCTTTGTGCAACTCTTAACCTGTACACAGCCTCCTGCGTGAGCGTCCACGTCTCGGCACCGTAGGTAAAGGTGGGTAGAACACACTGGTTGAATAAGCGGGTCTTCAGACACTGGAAATTTAGGCGACCTAAGGATGTCGTCTAACTTGCCGAATGCAGCCCATCCCAATTGAATCCTTTTAGAGATCTCCTACTGCTGATGCTCTTTACCAAACGATGAATATGTCCAAGATAAACATACTGGTCGACTGTCTCCAGCCTCTCATTTCATACTACTACAATGGGATAGTACCACCATTGTTATTTCTTCCATCAAACTGTGTTTCGGTTTAAAGTGTATGGGTGCCGGTGAAATTACAGGCACATTTTGCTTTACACCTGTATGCCCCATGTCTATAGTCGCAGGGTAGTGAATTCTAGGGCATGTTGATATCATCTGGTAGGCTATTTGCTTGTTTCATATCCAAATTGTATAAAAAAAATTATTCACAATGTCTGACTAACTTTATTTATTTATTTATTTAAAATAAGGACGCCAACACCTTAAGTATTACATTATTGCTTTGGTTTTGTTCTAATACTTTGCCATTTACAGGCGAACACAACATGGCTGATACAAATCTCCTCTCTTTTTCTGTTTACATGTAATAAAAGGAAAAATAACAATAACTAATATCACCTGACATGCAGTCAGTTACACACATAGACCTGACATCACACTAGGATTCCCTTTATTTGTGGTGTCAGGAACAATGAGTGCCTGCGCAACATAACATCCAAACTAATATTTGCATCATCTACAATTCTGCATTTCTATAATACCCTCAAGCTAATTAACATCTGGTCTTCCTGCTTGACCTATCATTAGTATGATATTATACGTTGTATACATAAAGATTTTTAGTGTTCATATCTTAACTCTCCATCTTAGCATATCGTAACACTAGCTAAATGTCTGATATTAATAATATCAGACATTTAGCTAATTTTTAAAATTCATACAATATATGGCCAACAACGGTAGACATTAACATTAATATTAGTTCTCGTTTGTTTTCAGGCTGAGGAAGCAGTACCATCTATAGCAATCGCTCACAACCTATCTATGACTGCTTTACCATTCATATCCACAATTGATTACTCAAACCAAGGAAATACTGAAGTTAAAGTTAAAGAAGAGAACCACAAGAGAACCCATACTGGAGAAAAGCCATATACTTGCAACATGTGCAATAAATCATTTACTACAAGCAGTAATTTGATTAACCACAATAGAATCCATACTGGAGAAAAACCATATGCTTGTAACATGTGCAACAAATCATTTACTCAAGGCAGTAATTTGATTACACATAAAAGAATCCACACTGGAATAAAGCCATATACTTGCAACATATGCAATAAATCATTTACTACAAGCAGTCATTTGATTACACATAAAAGAATCCACACTGGAGTAAAGCCATATACTTGCAACATGTGCAATAAATCATTTACTACAAGCAGTTATTTGATTGAACACAAGAGAATTCACACTGGAGAAACACCATATGCTTGTAACATGTGCAACAAATCATTTACTCAAGGTAGTCATTTGATTACACATAAAAGAATCCATACTGGAGAAAAGCCATATGCTTGCGACATATGCAATAAATCATTTACTAAAAGCAGATATTTGATTAGACACATAAGCATCCACACTGGGGAAAAACCATAATGCTGTATGGCAGAGAAGCCTGTGCAGTTTATTATTTTGTTTCCGATAACTAAATGATGTACCTATCTATGTATGTGTAGGTATACTTAGGGCACATTTATGGAGACGCTGTCAACTCGATGATATGCCACAGAATAGGAACAGAATTATACTATATCAGTTTTCTCTTAGAAACAAAACAGATAGATTAAAAAAAATTGTTGTGCAATGATTATGAATACCGTTAGTACAGTTGCATCAGAACTAGATGAGACTTTTAACTTTATTCGAGCTACAATCAAAAAATATGCAAGCTTTCATTCATAATACATAAAAAAAATCTTTTTTTTGTTCATTACAATTACATTTTAAATTATTTTTAAGGTTTGGTAGCTCTTTTTATAAATTAGCTTTTTTTTTTTTAAATTTTTAAATAATAAATTTTTTATTTTTAAAATAAATAAATAATTAATTTTTAAAGCTCTGTGTTAGAAGTTCGGACGAACTATCAATGGACAGAACCTTTTAGTTTTAGGCGTGTCCGTTTTCTGTTAGTGTGCAGTTGCGGATTTGTATTAGTGTGCGTGACTAGAGATTGACTTCGCTGTCGCTGGAATATCGATATCTATAAAGTAATGTATAATTAATATCTATTGAATAACGATGGAATAATGAGGAATTAATAAAAAGCTTTTAATTGGAAATCAAACTTTAATATATTTTATATCATGTACAATAAAATAACAATCATAAAAGATTTTACGCAAATGTTTGATAACTTACCATAGCAAAATCAACATCAAAGATGTACATTATATTATGAAGCTAGTATTAATTTATTATTAGTTTAATGACCTTTAAATAATATTAATTTTGTATACATAATTCTGACACTGCTTTCAGTGACAGCATTCTTCATTATAATGAATACGGGGCTGCAAATAATTGTCACATATCGATTTTATTAAAAGTAATTTATGATTTACCAAAAAATTAAAATCTAACACATGAGTCATATCTATATGACTCATATCTATATGACTCATATCTATATGACTCATTTGCTTCTAAGCAAAGGCAGCAACATCCACTTTTACCAATATGGCAGAAATCAAAATTTTAGGTTTTCATGCAGTTCAGCTAATATATTGAGTTTTATTGAACAGTCAAATTTAGAGACATTCGTCACTAATACAAAAATGAATTAGGATATCATAATATGATCATATTTTTCCTAAAAACTGCACATTTGGTTTGGGATGTTTCTGTTTTTGCGCCCAACTCGTGGATATTGCTACCTTTGCAGCCAAACGTGCGGGATGTTGCTGCATTTGCTACATTAGATTTTAGATCATAGTCTGAACAATTTTAATACTTTTGGAGTCTAGGTCTTTTTGAGGTCTAACAGATGAGTTTGTTGCTATTTATCATACATTGTGATCGAATACGTATGAACGTTTTTTATGGAACATTTTTTTTGTGTTCCTAAATAATTATCTGAATAATAGTGTAATCTTAATAAATGATTTTCATTTATTGCTACGGTTTCGCTTACATGCGCATGTTAAGAGGCAAGAACTTAAATAAAACTACTTTTAATATTATTGTGTTTCTTTTATTTAGTGTAGGTACCTATTATTAAATGCTATTATTAAATATGCAAATCATCTATTTCACCATATTGTTCACACTCTTCATCACATTCTCTGTCTTCATTGTCTTCATCTTGGGCGTTGCTTTTTACTAACTACGAAAAACGACAAGTCTTCATTTTGCTGCCAATCATTTCCCCAGTGGCTTTTCAGCAATGTTAATACATCTTTTTTCTTACTATCTGTTATGCTATTTGAAACATTTATCTTTCTTGGGTTTATCATGGAGGTTGTTTTTTTCCCTTACAAACGTTTTTAAAAACTCCATCATCGCTTCTGTAGTGCAGATGTCCCTGGATCAAAACATTTCCAGGCTTTTTTGAACGCTTTAAAATGTAACGCTTGCAAAGCTTAAATCGAAAATGCCAATTACGGACTGGCTTTAAGACTTCCTGTGAAGCTGTCTTCCAATCTAATACTTCAAAGTCAGTTCCCAAGTTGTTAACTGTACTATATTTCGAAATAATGTCGATATATTGTTGGGGGCCACTAATCACTTCATGTTTTCGTGTTTCTTTTTCAATCTGAGCAAATACCCTGTCAGTGGCAGTGTTGCCAGATGAACGGCTCACGTTCCCCCTATATCGTACCTCAAATCCCCCCAAAATTCAGGGGTTTAAGAAAAAAACCCCCATTATGAGAAAATTTTTATTTTTAAATATTAACTATTTTAGCAATGGCTTCTATTACTGAAGCAGAATCTGCACACTCTTCGCCTGCAGTTTCATACATTTTTTCGGAGCTGAATCTACTGATCATCTTGAGACTTGGTTTAAAATGTAGACATCCTTCCGTCAACGAATATACTATCCTCAAAATAGATTCTGCAGATTAGATCGCCAATCTGTTTCGTCATCATGGGTCTTCAACACTTCGACCATTTTTGTTTGGGAAGTGTGGGTAAGGGTCGGACTTTCATGCTTCAACGTCAGAGACGACTATCTCTGGAGTCACGGGGTCATGTCTGGACTGCCATCCTGGGCTTGCAGTTTGGCCTCTCAGACGTTATGTGGCCGATGTCTTGACTAACGTTGGTCTTCTTGTGGTATACGCTATGGAGAGGATGGTGAGCACAGAAGTTCCTGCGGTAATGGACGCCAGGGAGTTCGAATGTCAGGTGGCCGTGCGTACAGTGGAGCGATGGCGTTGAGTTGAGCGTGGCGGCAATTGTCGGCGCGATCGTACATACGGCGCGCTAACATTATCACAAAGTTCTTAACGCTGGACATCTGCACGTCGCGGGCGATGACGTCGTTCCTGACGTAGCGTCCTACTCCTGCGCAGACACGTAGGGCTATTTTTTGCTGGGCTTCTATCCTCTTTTTGTTGGTAGAGGAACATAGCGTGTACCACGCTGGTGCTGCATAGGTGAGCCGCGAGCGGATGTAAGTTTTGTAAACCCCCATCTTAGTCCTCAGTGGTAGTCTCGAGGTTAGGACAGGTCGGAGCATAGCTCTGGCGGCGTGCGTTTGTTGTAACGCGCGCTCCACCTGAGGATTCATCCTCAACGATCTATTGATGTCGATGCCAAGGTACTGGACGGAGGTTTTCCATTCTATGTCCTGGCCTCGCAGCTTCAGTGGTGAGAGCACGATTCGTCGGCATGTGATTAGGAGAGCAGCCTTCTTTCCCACGTTGACTGCCACGCGCCACTTGTCTAACCACGTCGGCAAAAAGTCAAGCAGGCGTTGCATGTAGGAGGCAGCGACCTCTGGGCTGCAGGATGATGAGAAGAAGGCGCTGTCATCTGCAAAGAGTGCCAGAGTGCCAACCTTTCCCAAGGAAAGAGATGTCCGTCCAGGGTTGGGATGTCATTGGTGTAGTGTGCGTAGAGGGCGGGTGAGAGACAGCTGCCTAGAGGCACTCCAGCGGAGATAGATCGCGGCCGCGATTTGGCTTTTTCAACTGAGACATTGAAGCTTCTGTCTTGCAGAAATGAGGCATCGATCTGAATTAGCGCTGGTGGAGCAGTGGAATCTACAAGCTTGAGGATTAGGCCCGCGTGCCAAACTCGGTCAAACGCTTTCTCCACGTCTAGGAAGACGCACACAGTGGAGTTGTTATCGTTGTGTTCGCGGGCCAGATGGTGAAGGATTCGCGTCAGTTGGAGCGTTGTAGAGTGCTGGCTACGGAAACCAAACTGTTTGGGTCAGGGTTCGATGTACGGAGCCAGTCTACGTAGTAGCAGGCGCTCAAACAACTTTGCCGTTGTTGAGAGCAAAGTTATAGGCCGGTACCTTGCAGGTAGGCGTCGGTCTTTACCAGGCTTCGGAAGCATTATAAGTATTATAACCTTCCCCACTTTCCAGCTGCTTGGAAAATGGCCAGTCTGTTTCAAAGCTGTTTGTCTTTAATGACAGCTACTTGAGAGAAGGCTCTTTCCACAACTGCGTCAGAAAATGGCAACGACAAAACTCCTAATGCCAATTTGCTAACATGCCCGTAGCTTCAATTTCCGACTGCATTCTTGAAATTGAAAACTTCAACCCAGAACTCTTTAGTATGCTCCGTGGATTTCCAATCTGTTCGATGTAAAGCATTCCATTCTTGGATGGCTGAGTCGACATCACTGCAGATGGTCTTAAAAGACTACATTTGATAAATCAGGTTTTAACTAAGATGTTGCGTTCTTAGGGCTCAACAACTTGCAATTTTCTAAGTTTTTCATGTTATTTGGCAATAACTTTATTGAATACCACGGCTTGTTTCAGACTTTCTGTCATTCCCCCAATTTAATTTTTTTTTCTCCAAAAGTCCCCCTAAACATCTTATCCCCCCAAATGTCCCCCCATAGCTATAAAAACCCCCCAAATTTGGGGGGATTCCCCCCAATCTGGCATCAGTGGTCAGGGGGTATGTAAGAATGCCCAACGACAGGAAAGACAAGTTCAATTTTCTTGACGTTTTGCGGAGCTTCAGTTAACCATTTCGTCAACATGATCGTGTTTTTATTTTGACCCGCGCATCCATCTGCAACAAGTCTTACTGTTTCAGTGGATGACAAGTCTGAATTTTTCAGTCTGTGGTAAACGGCTGATGCAATTGTGAGATTGCATTTGAGAGTTGTGTGTTTACACAAAGACGGTTTATTCTTTTTTTGTGATAATAATAATTGCGAGCAATACGAGATTATTAAAAGTCGTTCTCCTACCATCAGATCTTTGCTTTGATGTCAGGAAGATCATTAAGAGGGGAAAAAGAAAAAATAAAGCAGGCTCTACTTCAGGAGTATCATCTTCTGAACTTCTCAAAGCCTCCACTAGTAGTTCTGCAGCTGAGTACTACAATTCTTCCAAAATGGAGAGTGAATCGAATTCATCCATTGTGCACTCCAATGAGTTTGAGAGAGAGATGCAAGGTCTCTCTCAACACATTCTAGGAGCAGACAAGATTTCAGAGATCCTTCTGGAATTCATCGAGAGAAACAAATCCAATCTTAATGACTGGATAAACAAAAATGTGGCCTTCACTGGTTTCAATGCAGTGGAAATGAGAAAGAAAGTGGCTTCAATTATTATAAAAATTTCATTGGCAGCTTTGGGGTACAGATTTTCTGTCCAACAGTAAGCGAACACATTTTCTGGAGGCAATTTACTTTTTGAAGATCCCTCTACTATTGTAAAATTATATAAATAAATATTTCTTAAGTAGTACGCCACCTGGTCAGGCACTTTGAGCAGGTTAAGATTTTGACAGTCATACGAGAAAGTTTTCAGCTTTTCCTTTTCTTCTTTGACTTTTGCGAAAAATGCTTTTGCTCGTAATTTATGTAGCCTTTGGGCTACCATTAGATTATTTCTTTTACTAGCGTCTTTCTCGACTTTCATTTGCTCGTTGAATTTTATACAAGTAGCGCATACATCGGTACGCGGAGTGCCAAATGAAAGATTATATTTTGTATTGAATACATGCCTGAAATAAGACTGCTTTACTTTCAGGTCATCATTCACTGTTGAATTATATTCTTTATGTAATTTATTTATTGACAGTTCTGATGCCAAATAATACCTTTTAGTGTTGCCTCTACAGTAATGTGGTTCTCGGCACGGTATCTTATTGATAAAACTCATGATAGACTCTTTTTTCGCCGCAAACTTTATTGAAATACGATCGCCTCCTCTGTTTTCAGCTAAAAGTTTACCAGATTTATAATATGCTTTCATTACAGATTGCACTCTGTATCTTGTTATTTGTAATACTGTTAAAAAATAACGTTGACACACTTGCACTTTTTTCTTTTGCGGTGTACTGTAAATGTAAAACTTTGTTTGAAAGTTTTGCTTTCCATATTTTGAATTTGTAGAACGGTGACGCAATACCGTGCAAGGTGTGCAATGTTTTAAAATGTACGCATCCTGTTTTTTTCTATCTGGTGCTGCAAAATTATCAAAAAATCACTTTAGATCTTTCATAGATAGTTCCATACATCCAAACTCTTTCTTATGCTGACACAGTAACCTTCTTGGAAGAGTCTTCGCAGTATATCTAAAACAAGTAAATTACATAAATACCTAAATAAATTCTGAAATACTGACTACAATTCTGTTAATACTGTATCATATTCTAATTAAAAAAAAATGTTAAACTAAAACAATGTTTAAAACAACGTCGATAGAACCTAGCACCCTGATACTGATACCCTGAACCTACAAAAACTATTAACGGTAATGCCTATGTTTAACCTCAATACGTATCGCGAGTAGACCCGTTAAAATAGTAAAATGGGAAAAAATTATTTTCATAATACCTACAACTGGATTTTTAATTGAAAAAGAATCATGAGATTCTTAAACGGCGAAGCCAAAATACAGTCGAATTTGAGAAACGAAAAATATCAAAACCGTTTAAACACTCTAAACTTACCGCTGCTTTTTGGCCACGTTTCTCTTCCATTTATCTGGGTCAGCTTGCTTTTTTCTACTTGACTGTTTGTCACATGGGGTAGGAAAATACTCCATAGTGTTGTTTTTCACCTTTTATTGGCAAAAATATCTTTTCTTTCTGTTTAAATTCACAAAAATATAGACAACACGCAAGGACTAGCAAACGATAATCGCCATATTAAATCGAGTGTCATGGCGGCCGAATCGGATGTTGCTGTCTTTGACACCAATCAAGTGGATAATGCTGTTTTTGCTACAAACCTAGTATTTCAAAGGTGATTTTAGACGTGATGTTGCTGGTTTTGCTCCGAACTGTTAATGTCAAACGATTAAGCTGATTTGACTTTGACAGATGGCATTCAAAGTTGCTATCATCAAAAAAGTGGATGTTGCTGCCTTTGCTTCTGTATGACTCACATGTTCATTTAGGCATCGGAAAATATTTTGATGATTTGACGAATCCATAGTCTGTAAGATTACGTCTCTGATCATATTAAGTACATCATTGCTGTGGATTTTGCTATGGTGCGTTGTTATCAAACATTTGCGTAAAATCTTTTCACATACTTTACAAATATAGTAAACGTCATCGCTAGGGTAATTAAGCCCTCCTTTGTCTTTGACAGATGTCAATGAATTCCTTTTAGGACCTTTAAGCGCAGACAAACAATTCTCACAAATTAAAGTTTTTTTTATTGTTTTGATTACAAATCCCGATACAATAAATTACCTCAGCAATATATTCTGTAAGTCGGCTCGGGTCATTCAGGTAACAGTGATTATCGTTATTTACAGACTCCTTTTGGGTTACTTCATCCAACTTTTCTATCAACCTATGTTTAGCAAGAGATTTATTTATATTATCTACATAGTTTGATTGTTTTGTGAGTTTTAAAATTGGTATGTCTTCCAAAGGTATACAATTTCCTTCTGCAGCTTTAAATTCAGCGTGTATTAGCAGTTCTTTATAAGCAGCTCTAAAGTACTTTGATGAAGGATTGTTGCTAAAGCACCCAATTAACCGCACTGCACAAAAAAAAAACAACTCCATGTGGTCCTGGGTGGGACCACTTGTATGTGCAAATAAAACTCATTTTTGGTAGATCTCGTGTTAATAAGTCTTTGCAAAGGTTTTTAAGAGACTGTAGGCAAATAATAAATCCCAAGAATCCAACTTTTCTTTGCGATTCGATAATTAAATCATTTGCATTGAATTTGAGATTTTTTATGTATGGTGTACCATCCTCTATAAGCTGATATGTTTTCTCAAGGGTTCTCTCTAAAACTCTCACTGCACGCCTGGGTGTTGTAGGAATGTTCTCTGTCTTCACACCACTTTCTTCCATCTTCTTTCGTTTTTTTGGAGAAACATTGCATTTCATCTCTGCGCTGTGGTTGTTTTCTTTTCTTTACTACCTAAAACATTAATTTTGCAAATTTAAAACCCTGACTAAGGAATAACCTACCTATCAATAATATATAAAAATTGAACTGAAAAACAAAATACTAGTAGTTCGCGCGCGAACGGGGACCTCGCAACCTGCGGTCCCTATATCTTCGGAACCCTTGAACCCATTTGGTTGTTATTCGAACTTGTAAATTCTATGGAACTAAACTATCAACTTACAAACCATTCGCAAGTTATCGTCAGACAAATATACATACAAACGCCGATTTGTTCCAGTAAACTCTGAGACTTCACTTCGCTCGATCAAAAATTATTTTAAAAACATTACTGCCAGCTATGAATAAAATGTTTGTTTTGCATATTATGGTGGAACACAGAAAGTCACACACACTCATACATAATATTTACCTACCTACTCTTGGTTTGGGAACGTGTGAAAGAGTTTAAAATATAATTTTGAATTAAATCTAAAATAAAACTAGGATTACGTTCACACCGATTTGAGGTAGATTTAATAATGACGCTGTTCAACATACAGAGACCACCGTGGAGGCTTCCACAGTGGTCAATACTGAGACTGCTGTGTTGGCTAAAATTACAAAGCTTAACTTCTAAGTGCATTTGCAAATGCAGCAAAATTATACTTGTAAATTAATCTAGGGATGAGGGGCAACCATAACTCCTCCATCCCTAAGAGGAAAATTATCGGTTGGATCGATTTGAGATTTATTCCGATAATTTTGCTTATAGGATAAGATTTTAAACGAAATACATACAGTAAAAATATAAGAAAACTACAGATAACTAAGCCTAAAGTTGCGTATCCTAAATTTTCACCGAAGCTAGAGTCCTTCCTTTCGTTTAAAACACTTTCAATCACTGTACTATGCTTTAAAGAGTACGCCATGAATTTAACTTCATCTAAGCTGATACCCTTCATGTTGAGTGCGCGTGCACTGGATTTACTCGCGTTCTTAGGTAGCTGCGGTAAGGTGAAGATCGGGATCGGCGGCCTTATTGTCTAATTCCAAAACAAAAACCAGATGTCAAAAAATCGAAGTTCGATTTTTTCAACGTAATTACGAGATTAGCGACCGTGTAAGGATTTACCTCTGCATCATAATCGGACCGAATGGTAACATTGAAGCAAAGTCGAGTAATTTTAATCAATGACGTTTCGTATGTGCTTTACTCGATGCTATACTATAGCACGTTCTAGAATTATGCTAATAAGCCATATAGTAATATAATAAAATAACTAATAATATTGACTAGCTTGAACTAGATAAATTAGTTCCCCTTTCACTGGTTATTCATTGCGTTTTCATCAAATAACCTGCAAAAAAGATTCTCCACATTATTGCGTTTACTTACAAAGAGTATTTTTCACTATAGGATTTATGAGTTCTGTGGCTAGTTTTTTTCCAGTGCTGCCTACTGCGGGGAATTTCCCCGATTTGTGGGGAATCGGTATCTAGAGCGGGGAGAGCACTGGAAATGACTAAAATCTGAGTCGATTCGAGCCATCCATTATAGCTTTATTGCATGCCAAACACAAGATAGCCAAAAAGGGGAGATCAATAAAATTTGAACGAAACCGGATAACGCATAGAGTGAAAGGGAGGAAAACAATGTTGAAAGTATGTAGGTACCAAATTGTAAAAGATTTTATTTAGAAATCATTCCAATGTTATTTTGTTACTGATTACACAACATTTTGTATGAAACCGGGTTTTATTCTTAATTGTTATCATTTCGGGGACTCAATCAGCGGCAAATATCGGAAAACCAAGAAATTTACATTGGCAACACTGCTTCTTTGTTTACATTTTATTTTTCAGCTCATCATAAAAACTTGCAAAGTTTATTTACGAGATTGACTCACATAAAAGCCAATATATGGAGATCATTAGACACATTTAAATTTTAAAACAAAAATTGTTAAAGCAGACGTTTTGCACTTACTATGTGAGATGTGCTTACTATGTGTATGCGGGCAAATTACTTGAAGAAATCAAAGAATAGACGTACTATATTCCTTGGAATAGACGGCCGTTGGGGCAGAAAGGGTTTTTAAGTGGAGAGTACAGGAAGAAGCCTTTTCAGCAGTGGACATCCTATGGCTGTTATGATGCTGACTTGTGAAGTAGGTACCTAACTTACGGATTTAGTAATTTTTGTCAGCATTATACCAATAAAATATGTACTTAACAGTATGGTGATCATGTAATATTTTTCAGCATGCCAGCCCAACAAATTGATATGGACTATGAACTTGTGGAACTCCTGGAAGAGAACCAAGCTCTTGCAGTGGGGCTTCATATGTTTGTTCATGCTTGGAGATCTAACAAGGATCATACCTTCTGCCTTGGGAATGATATCTCATTAATATACATATATTATGCACTCCTTTGTGTTGTTTTACTCGGGTTTATTGATTATAGAACTAGGCAAACATTTAGTAGAAAACTTAATGAGATGAACTTTCATTGTTGATGAAACAAACATCCAAACTTTCACATTTATAATATTAGTGTGGTAGGTAAATAAAGGTGACATATAGTTACAGTTAAAACTATGGTGACGACAAAAGCTTTTTATACTAAATTTTATAAAAAAATATATAAGAAATCTTGTGTGTGTAGGTAGGTATAAAAAAATCATACATTTACTGTATTATATAAAATACTATAACTATTCAATAAGTAGACCTACCTCATTGCAAAAGTGTATGTAAGAAATATACAACTGAAATTTTGAATTTTTTATTAGTAAAGTTATGATATTTAGTAAGCTACACTAATACAACATCACATAATTACTTTACTTAGGTAGATAAGGGTAATATTATAAAGCTTTTGGGTAAGTACACATGAATAAACATTGGTGTTTAGCCTATTATGGACAAAACCAGGATCCATTCAATCTAATTCTAGGGTAGGGGGAATAAGAGATTACAATGACGTCCTGCATTGGGGTGTATTGTGTATTACCCCCCCCCCCCCCCCCCCCCTTCTAACATAACCCAAGCCATCGTAACTCTTTAAAATAAGTAACAGAGTAGGATTTTGTGTTGGTGGCAGCAGTTTTTAAAGGTTTCCATGGATGTTGATGTAGTAGCGGTGTTGATGGAGGATGAGGATTCGATATCTTGTTTTCAGTCTGGCATCGTTTGTGGCAGTGCAGTGGAGTAACACATGCTCCACAGTCTCTTCTTCTCGAAGGCATCTGTGACTAAGCCCACTGTCCGTGGCTCCAGTCTTCAGAAGGTGATGATTAATTTCGTAGTGTCTCGTGATGATTCCCATCATCATCCTTAGATCTTCGCGTTTGTTCTTTAACAAGGTGTTTGTTGTTTTTCAGTTTTTTGCCAGAAGCATTGTTTTTGTTTGCTTGCAGTTGGCTCTATGTTCCCAGTCTTTCTGGAGCTACTTTTCGGAATTCATTCAGTCTGTATCTGGAACCGTGCACTTTAGTCCATTTGATAGTCACACTATGTTTTTCGGCTGATTTCTGTAGAGCACTATAGCACCATGAGACAGATTTTGATCAAGTGTCGGGTCATCTGAGAGCGTTCAATTTCATTTAAATTACAATTCCAGTAGACATGCTTTGTAAAACTATTTTATTTTGATTCTGAAACAACATTAAAAACAAATAAGTGCGTACATTAATCACACAAACATAAGTTAAAAATATTCTTTGGTCCACAGGCAGGATTTGAACCCACAACATCCAAACTATTGCATGTAAGGGAAGGTATATCCCAATATAAATAACTAGCTGGCATCGCACGCTTGGCTTTCCAATAAAAATATTACTCTCCATCTCCAGCGCAGTCAGTCAGCCTAATAAACATGAACTTCCGTTACTTGTAATTTGAATTAAACTGTAGGTTATGTTAGTTGGTTGGGCATTTTGTGGCACTATTAAAATTTATTAGTCAAAGATTAAAGCCAGCTTGCACAACTATCCCTAAACGTATTTAGCGACTAAACATGATTAAACTTGACATATTTGTATGATTTGACATTTTCTTAAATCATATTTAGCCACTAAATACGTTTAAGCAGTGTTGCGTAAGACACCCTAAGAATAATATTTTTTTAAGAGACTCGCAAGATCTCAGTTCAGGGCGAACCACTTATTTAGAACACCAATGCAGCGCTCTACACCAAATTTTTATTAATTAACATTTAGTAAATACCTAAGATGTTTTAAAAGTCTTTTTGAACGTCATTGGTAAATACTAATAATATTTTTTTAGGAGACTCGCAACATCTCAGTTCAGGGCGAACCACTTGTTTATAACACCAATGCAGCGCTATATACAAAATTTTTATTAATTAACATTTAGTAAATACCTAAGATGTTTTAAAAGTCTTTTTGAACGTCATTGGTAAATACTAATAATATTTTTTTAGGAGACTCGCAACATCTCAGTTCAGGGCGAACCCCTTATTTAGAACACCAATGCAGCGCTCTACACTAAATTTTTATTAATTAACATTTAGTAAATACTGACACAAAGATATGTTTACTTACACTATAGCCACATGAGTGTCGTCAATGCACCAGACTATTCCAGGAAATACCATTTTTTGTATAAGTCTGCAAAAAAAAAACTTGTTAAAACTTTACTTTGAGGTTAAGTATGGTTTGTTTACTTAAGATCATTGGGCGGTTTTGACCCACTTTTTTTTTTTCGCGCACAGTGTTCAAATCACTTTTAAAGTAAAGTATTCAATTCCACTTTTCTAAATATGTAAATTTTTTTTATGTATCTGCTGGAGGAAAAATGTTATGTAACAGTATGTATGTGAGTCTAACTATAATTCTATTAGACTAAAAACTAAAGATTTTACTGTCAGCATTGTGAAAATGTATGTACAAGCATAAGAAAAATGTTTGTATCGCATAACAGATTGTATGTCTCTCTCGCTCGCACTTTCGACAGGTAGAAAATAACAGTAAGGTATCGAAGTGCGCGTGCGACGCGCCGCCTGCGCCCCACCCGCTCTGACCGCCCCGCAGTCGTACGTCATCCTTCGTTTCGATCTGTGCGTTTAAACTCGTGTTTCCGATTTTTGCATTTTATTGATTACTTGAGCGTGTTTTATGGACCCCTGATTTTGCTTGACGATTGGTTTACATTAACATGGAAAGACAAAATAGTTGCGTGTCGTGTAATCGATCTGTTTTACGTCGACGAAAACACATATTGACAGTTCTCTTTTTGGAAAGACAAAGGGATCTTGTAGATTTATTATTGCAAGAAATAATACCACGTGAGGTAAGTACACTACACTGTCATCGTATGTGTATGACTCGTCGCGTGCTCTTGATTGTACAAATGTTGCTTTGCTCAATGTAATGGCTCATTTTACTTCTTGATAAATGGAGGAATATATATTTTTTTTTTTCAATTGTTTCAGATTACTTTTAATGGCTCACGGGCCATGTGCCATGCTTGTTGGTCAAGGTTAGATCGTCGTTTACGGAATCAACCCGTACAAAATGAACAAGTACAAAATATACCAGTACAAGATCAGCCAGTTGAAGAGCAACCAGTGCAAGATCAAGTACAATTGCAGCCTAGTTTTGTTACGCCTAGAGGATATAAGCGAGCATCGAATACAGCGAGACATTGTATTTTTACAAACTGTAGAAATGTAGTGGCCCATAATGTTCCACTATATGCTAAGTTCCAACTCTTACACAATCACAATTTTTATATACCAGAATTAGCTCGGGTTTGCAATGCTCATTTTATGAGGAATGATTGGGTAGACTTGCTCAACACTACATCCCACGAAAACTTTGACAGTACTCATGTTGTTGGTATGATGAATTTATATAGGGAGTTTGGTAATATATGCAAAAAAATGAAAGGGGTTGTTTAGATGAGCATAATAAATAAATTTGTGAAATGTTTACCAAAGAAATGTGAAATTTATTTTAGCATGTTAAAAGAAACACTTTAATAAACTTATGTTGTGCTATTGCATAATGCTTGCCATCTAACCACAGACTGGTGGCGTCTCGAGATATCTCTTGTTGTCCCTTTCTAACCCGAAACCCGCAGCCATTTCCGAAAGAGATATCAAAAATACATGCCTGCCTACGGTAGTAGGTACTAGCCTACCATAGATCTACGTTTTGAGTTATAAATCAGTAAGCCGTAGCTACTAGGTAAAAAAATATCCCTACAGGTGCCTCTACATTCGCTTGTTCTTTCTTGGTCCAGAGTAGTACCTACAAGCGATCGGTGTCACTGACTCGAATTATGATAGGTCGGAAGACAGGTATTTTTGGCCTAACCTAGGTAGGTACATACCTACATTAATTTAATTCGTCGTGTCACTCACTAGTTCTTTCTTGGTCACTGTGAGCTAGGTAGGTACCTACGTCAGTGCAGTGATTAGGTTGAGATAGATAGGTATTAGAGCCCAGGTGGCGTTTCACAAATGCCTACCGCTCACTTAGGCAGAGTGACCAAGACTAAATTAGATAGGGTAGACGTGATCTTTGCAATGACTAGCTAAACTACAGAGAAAAATTTATAAATAAAAAACAGCTGAAGTAGTATTTTAAAAGATTTATTCAATTCAAAATGAAGTACCTAATCAATTTAGGTAAACTCGAGCTTTCCAACACACTTTTATTAGGCTGTCGACTGATAAATTAACGTGAAAAAGTAGTAGGTAGCTCTTACCTCAAATCGAGAGGTAAGTAGGAGGTGCCTTCACTTTATCAACGATAATTTGGCGTGTTTAAAAGTTCATTAGCTACCTATGTAACTACAAAATATGTACAACACAGCTATCAGTTATTTACGACATTTAGTTGGTACCTATTTACAGAATGTACAGTTACACAGTAACTTACACTAGTTATCTACAGTTATTATCACAGATAGGTATAGCTACACAATTTTATTCACAAAAGTTGTTGCACGTACCTTCTTGATCTAGAGTCTAGGAAGAATAGCACGGCCAATGCAATACACACGAACTCGTGCCAACACGTGACTCTGTCACTTCGCACCACATTAATAGCGTTCACAATTCGCGTTCTAAGTCACTTTCTATTGTATGGCCATAGTCCTTTACCCTACCCCACAAATAAAAATCTAAGGGGGTTAAGTCCGGTGAGCGTGCGGGCTGTGCAACTGGCCCTCCGCGCCCAATCCATCGATTACCATAAGCACTGCCCAGGTATTCGCGCACTCGCCGATCGTAGTCCTTGTCGATCTTCCAAGGTCCGTGCTGCAGCAGACACAAACAAAACCGCATTCTGGTCTCGTAGTCAGGAGTCCAGAGCTCCTGCACTGGTGTAAAACTATACGGGTGCTGGCCTTCCTCCCTAAGACTTTACCCATAGGTAGCGCTATCACCGTACACGCGGGCCGCGTCACAAGTGCTCGCCAGCGGATCCTCTTCAAAAAATTCCATGCGCGCTGAATAGCGAGGTGGCCTGCCCGCCTCAACATGGGGCTGGAATTCACTGCTCTCCCTGTGCCGCGGAACAGTCCGCGTGCCCTGCTGGTTCCGTGCCATATCTGATAAAAGTCCTGCGCTCTTGACAGGACCACTTTCCGTGGAGTACCTGTAGTTAAGTATCGCAATTTTTCTAAATCCGTCCGCACAATTAGAAATGAAATCAACTACTGAATTGATTCAAAATAATAAATAATTAATTGCACGAACGCCGACACGTGCCAAAGTGCCCGCCTTCTTACACTAGGGCTGGGAAATCAATACCGGTTCTGACTTTCGGTGTTGGACGATCCGAAATTGGATTAGCTAGTTAGGATACACAAGTCGACCTAATAAAAGCTTGTTCAAAACATCGTAAATCAAAACCGAACTAGTTTTACAAAATACGCGTAGGTCAATCTGTCATACAATCTGTGAGTAGTAGTAGAGCTCTCTGTGAAAGAGTTTGTCCGGGAAAGTACTACCACCATACCTATTTCTGCTGCCAAATAGTAAACTCGCATTTTTGTGTTCCGGTTTGAAGGGTAAGGGTATCGGTGAAATTACAGGCACATGAGACTTAACCCTTTCGACTCAGAACTGTGGAAACAATGTAGTGTAATTATTGATCGAGCCAAGCGAGATCTCTAAATCAACTTGGGCAAATCGGCGTTGTATGTATGTATGTATGTTTGTCCGAGGATAACTTTCGAAGCGTTTATCCGATTATCGTGTAATTTTATACATAGGTAGTTAGTGATGGCGCAATTTTGGTGGGACTAAATGAGCTAAAAACGTTGGGGTTTGTCGAGATATTGGGGTTCTAAATGAAACTATTAGGTCAAGTGGGAAGTCAAATGAAATATTCATTGATACATTTAGACTCCGTTTTTATTTTTGGTAAAGTTTTTATAGTTTTTGAGTTATTAGCCATAATAAAAATTGAACTTTGACAAAATTCACAGGGTACACCATTGACCCTACAGTGCTGTAATTTGGTATGCGTGTAGCTTAAGTGACAAAAAAGCTAAAGTTTGAAACCCAGAATAACTGCAATTTGTACCCCAAAAAAGAATAACCAAATAACATGAACTCCCGTTACCTGTAATTTTAGTGAAACTGTAGGTCAAGTTAGTTGGTTATTTATTTTGTGGCAATATTTTGATAGTCACGATGATCGGATCAACGCTTCGAAAGTTATACTCGGACAAACGAACATACAAACAAACAACGGCGATTTGCCTAAGTTGATTTAGAGATCTCGCTACACTCGATTAAAAAAAAAGATTTTATTCAAATACAATCGATTCAAACATTTACGTTAATACCGGTAACCGGTGTAGCGAGGTATTGTAAGCCGTACATCCCTTCGCGCGGCATATCAAAAAGAACTCGAAAGAATAAGCGGTTAGTCAAAGGTGCCGCTTCGATTCTTTGAGCTCGCCGCCCCCAATAGGTACTTTGTTTTGTAAACAGGGCTATGACCCAATGATACCTACTCATTAAATCACAGCTGTTATTGCCTTTGTTTGATGTAATTTGCATGTTCTTTTTTGTGAATTAAACTTTATTCTTATTCTTCTCTTCTTCTTCGGCAGAAACCAGAATTGAAAAAAGACTCATCAATTTTGACAATGCACTAGATACCTATCTCTCAAAGAATTGGATAAAGTAGGACCTACCTAATTGGAATAATTTCAATAAGTTTACTGTGGCTAAAGTGGGCAGTTTGCAGATAACCAATCCCGGGTCCACAATTTCTAGGCATTTCCAGGCCAATGTCCACCTAAGCGCAGATTTGTAGAGATGAGAATACTATGGGAAAATAACTAATAGCATATCGATATTCCGACATCTCTCCGCTCAGCTTTAGTGGAAACGGTCAAGCGGCATGTCTTATTTTCTACAGTGCATTCGCATCGTGGTTCTAAGCAGAGAGCGCTTAAAGAAAGGATATAAGTAGCAAATCTACGCTTTTGTGGATTAAGGCCTTTATGTCTTTGGATGTCGACTGCAAGCTTAGGCAGTAAGTTTTATATCGAATTAATCACCTAAACTTAGTCGATTTTCTTTAAAATTTGTATATATAACTAGTAGTTTTTTTTTCCGAGATGTCTTTTTTTATGTTTTGAGAAAACGTCCCTTGAATATCGTCAGTATATTACCAAACACCCTGTATAAATGGGGTATCGAACAAAGAAGCAACCTTGATTTCGAAAATATTGAAGAAATAGAGGACAATGAATTTCACTTTTGGACGGGACTAACAAAATATCAATTTAATGTTATTTTGAACCAAACGCCTTCACTGGGTGATCGATCAGTTCATCCTGCCACAGTTCTTGGAATTTTTTTAACAAAAATAAGAACCGGTGAACCAGATGAGCGATTAGCCACTAAATTCAATATGTCGAGGAGAACCCTAGAAAGGAAGTTGGCGATAGCAAGAGAATGCTTAAGTAATGATTTTGTTCCACAGCATTTGGGCTTAAATCATATTACTAGGGAAGATGTGGTGGCCAAGAATCTTGCAATTCCAAGCCATTTTTTTGGTGGTAACTATAATGAACCGGCGGCCATTCTCGTATGTGATGGAACATATATTTATCTACAAAAGAGTTCGAATTTCCTTTTCCAGCGCAAAACTTACAGTCTTCATAAGTTTCGGAACTTAGTAAAACCCTTCCTTATAGTATGTACCGACGGCTACATAGTAGATGTTACGGGGCCTTACACTGCGACTACTTCGGACGCAAGCATTATGCGTGACCTGATGCAAGAAGATTCTCCGATTCATGGGTTCTTGAGAGTTAATGATGTTTTTATATTGGATCGTGGATTTCGGGATTCGATTGATAAAATTGAGGAATGCGGGTATAATCCTCACATGCCGCCTACAAGAGTAAGAGGAGAACAACTGACGACACTAGATGCTAATAAATCTAGATTAATAACAATGATCCGGTGGGTAGTGGAAACCATTAACGGCAGATTCAAGAAAGATTTTAAAATCTTCCGCCATGTATATTTTAACGTTGCCATGAGAAACATGATGGTCGACTTCAAAATAACTGCGGCCATAATTAATGCTACTCGCCATCCATATGAGGACCATATGTATGCGGAACAATTCATAAGAATTATAAATGAACGAATGAATGAACCCAATGAGATGGCAGAATATGTGATTAACCATAATTTAAACAGGCAGAGAGTAGCGTTTGTGCGACTCGATGGCAATGATCCGGATTTTGATGACTTTCCTCGGCTTACATTTGACGAATTAATATTGTTTACGTTGGGATCATACCACTTGAGAATCGCAAGATCGTATTGCCACGAGCACATGCGTGAGGATGGTGTATACACTATCGAACTATACCGGCACCAAGAAATGATTGAAAATAAGATATTGATAAGAGGCAGAATACAGTCACGACACGTCCGTGCAAAGCAGTACTACACCTATATTTTAGTAGATCCTACCCATATTGGAAGAAATAGCATCCAACAGTATTACTGCTCGTGTATACACGGCCGTCGCACTGTCGGAAGCTGTGCACATGTTGTAAGCGTCGTATACTTTCTGTCATGGGCCAGGCATCAAGACGTGATAGACGCGCCTGCAGCCTTTTTAGATGAATTAACTATAGATTTTGATAATGCAGAATAAAAATATTATTACCGCAAAATTGATTTTATTTTCGTATTCCTGGAAATTGTTCAAAACAACTGTTTTACAAAGTATTTTTACAGTCAGGCCAATAGTTTTTACTTAGTTCATTATAAAAATGCTATAATAATAATTTAAAAATGCTATAATAATTATTTTAAAAATGCTATAATATTAATTAAAAAAATTTTTTTTGCGGTTCTCCCATATCCTGCAATAATGCGACCCATACCATTAAGTAACATATACATTTAACTACATACCTAGCCCTGTTTCGTTTTTGTGCGCCGTGGGTCATATGTCCGAACAAAATGCCCAATGACCTTTCTTAGGTAATTTTGCTGAAATAGTTACGGAGGATAGTCTCTCTTAACTTAACTTAGGTACTCGTGTCTTACGATCTGGGTAGGTAACAGTAACTAGAAATGCCATTATTTTCATATAAATAAACAACAAAAGTTTATTTATTATATTTGAGTAGGTACTAATAAATAGACAAACAGCGTTTTGTCATATTATTGGATATGACAAGAATATTTAGTCAAAATAAGTAGGACTTCCCTTGATTATAAAGGTAACAAATTTATATCAAACAAGTAAATATTAGGCTAACATGTTATGCCGCATTTAACTTCGAGTTTGGCTAAAAAATTATGTAACTGCATTATAAATGTACACCACTTGGTATATTCGAGCAAATAAAACAGATTAAACTAAGGATAGGTGAGCAATCGAATAATTTATAACCTATTTTCTATAATTTTGATTCAAAGAGGCAAGTCGGAAGATCCCTGCTTCGTTTGACATTTCATTCGTTGTTCGGATGTCAATGAAGCTGAGATAATTCTTACGCAATTCAAAAAAATGCTTCAAAAGGCTGTTTTCAAGGTGTTTCGTTCGTTCATCTCGCTTTCGTTTTGACAGGCCCTTACACAATGCGAATTTGACAGTTGATCCTCGAAATGATTGTCAAAGTCGAAATCTGTCAGAAAAATCGAACTTGGGTTTTTTACACAATAACCCCGCAGGTGATTAGTGTTTATCTATAGAACTTCTTTTGTTATTGTTTTCTACGTATACCTACTAGTTAAGTAGGCATAAGGTGCTTCCAAATATGTTATTAACCCGAAAGCGGTCACTATCCATTAAACATTAGGGGCCTTACCACAAAAATAATAAGCACTTTTTAGCGCATGTTTTTAAAATTTCTATACATAAGTTGGAAAAGAGTTTTTTATACACAGGTGAAACAGTTGTTTAACTTTTTTGTGGCAACAAGATATACTTATTATTAAACATTCACTAAATTATAGGAGTTTCAAGTCCAGAGTAATCTCTAGCGCGTATCTTCATCTTCTCCATCATGGACCACACCGTCACTTACGGTGAGCTTTCACATAAAATTATGGATTAAAAAAAAATATCCTACTTCGAAAATTCATCATTTTAGTAAGTACCTACAGTTATGCCTTTCGTGTTATCATACGTATTCCGGAACACCCTGTATCTGAAGAATTACACAAAGAATTATCTACATTCTACATATACCAGTAGATATGAAACGTGATCATCGATGTGTAGCTATTTCTCGAAGAATATAATTTACTTATTCAATATTGTGTTTTATTGATGAGCTCTCCGTGGCCGTGGTGCACCGAAGAAGAATCAGCAGCCCACGTAGTCCTGGAATGCGTGGGGGTAACAGCGACTGAGGGGGAGCGGGGAAGTGTCATGGCGTGAGCCGTGCGTGTAGTGTTTTTGACGAGAAACCGAGGGTATTCGCTTTGCCCGGACCTCTCCTAATAAACTTAAATTACTCTATAAAAAATTTAGGGTCTAATGTACAAAATTAGACACTTTTTATAAAAAATATACTGTTTGTGACGCTGATATAATACTGATTACAGAGTCTTGGCTTCAGATGCAGAACTTTGTGATGGGAAATATAATGTATTTCGTAGTGATCGTAAATCACTGGGTGGTGGTGTAGTGGTTCTATGTCGTTCTCAACTACAGGCGCGTCAACGACCAGAATGGGAGAGTAGGAGCCGGAATGTATTTGGATTACCATCCCTGCCAAAAGTTTAGGCGCAACTAATGACATTCATGTTGCCGTTGCCTATATTCCTCCCGACTCGAGGCCGCCTTTCCGAATTTCATCCCTAACTAAAATAATCTCTAAAGCTCCTGATGATCACTTGATTGTTCCTGGTGATTTTAACCTTTCATGTAGTAAAAATCGACGGATATCCGAATAACACGGATATTCAAATATCCGGACTGCAAGACCCAGGCGTGCTCCAGGGTTCCATCCTGGGCCCTATCTTTAAGCTTGTTATTTGTACGATGTTGGTAATTGCTTTCACCACTCTAGGTTCCTTATGTATGCAGATGATACAATTTTTTTTATGAAAATCACAAGTCACTTATACTGCCATAATCTTCAAGCTGATCTTGATCGGCTCGAACAATTTTATAAAAGTAATCGTATTGGTATCAACATTAACATATAATAATTCACTAGCAAAAGTAAACCAGTTAAATTCGATTATTACCTATATACTTATCAGCAACAGAACGCATTCAACACAAGTTTGTTAAACACCTCAAATTATAGAAAGCATATTTATCCACAAATCTATAAAGCATCGTGCAGTTACCATAGTCTCACAATCCTTCAGGATCGACGAACTCTTACAGATATAGCCTTTCTTCATGGTCTATGCAATGGTCATATAGATTACCCTGATCTTACGGGTAGAGTTTTGCGTTTTTGTGCTTCGAAATACCGCACTAGACATACAAAGTTATTTGCTGTATCACACTCATCAACTAACTATCCACAACATACAATCGTTAACAGACGCGAGTAGTCCATGTTAACAGACTAGGGTAGTATTTCTAAGTGGTCTGTGAGACTACAAAGGAGTTCTTCTCGATTGATATTTGTCAAAACAACAAGAGAACTTTTAAAAGTGAAACTTGAAAAATAATTCTGAAGTATGATACACATGCTTGTTATCAACGCAACACAAACTACTGGTTATTATGGTATATACATATTACCCGTGCGCGATAAGTTGGGACCTGAGCGCGGTGACGTCATATTGGCGTGTTTGTACAGCCCGCAAAAAGCGAACGTAACAAGCAGCCGCCCGCGGCTTCGTCTTTGTTTTTTTTAACCCTATTTATTATGTTACTCAGTGAGGACGCTGCTTTTTATCTAATCTTTTTTACACTATTTGAATAAAATAAAAATACAATGTTTAAGTTTATACATTTATTTTATCTATTATTTACATTATCTCATCTTCGTCACTACTTAGTGGACAGGTAAACAAAACTGTTTGTTCCGTTTTTCGTTTTCAAAAAACTCTAACACTTTTAGCACGAGGTTTCTTTCTCCGCTATGCAAAGGTTTACCCTTCATAATGATAACAAAAACACTTAACAAGAACTATAACAACAAAAACTACAACAACAAAACAATAATACAAACGAAAACTAAAAGAATTCCAGAGCGCGTCGTTACGTGACGTAGGCCAGTACGAGACTAAAAACCCTAGTAAAAAATAGTGATGCGAACGGTACAATACGGGCGCCATCGGGGAAGTGCAGGGGAAGCGGTCGGGGAGTCGCATTCCTAGCAGGTCCCAAGTTATCGCGCACGAGTAATACCTATGTATGAATTTATGATATAAGTAACTAAGTATATAAATATACGTATTCTATATATTTTATCAACCTTTTTGTGTTTTTACACGTAGGTAGTTTAGTTTGTATTTTTGGTTTAATTTAGACTATTTATAAATTCTTTTTTATTTAAAGTAAATCCGTTTTTGGCCGTATGTTACGCTTAGTATAAATTAGTACCTATATTATTTATTAAGGGCTGTGGTTTTTGTTATATATATAAAATAAAAGCAAATAAAAAAAAAATATTTCCCTCACTCCCTGCATTTGAAAATACCCCATGTCAGATTCCCAATTTTATAACAAACAATAAAGTAAAAATTGTATGGTTAAAATATATTAAAAACGGTAAACCACGGTTCGCGAATATTTTAAGTAATATAATAATACTAGTAAAACGTTCGTGGTTTTTATTTTTGTGTCTTGTGTACCTAGTCTTATGGCGGGTTCCTATAACCATCTGTTGTGGACTGTATTTGGTAAAAGTTAAACCTTCGATCACTGTTAATTAATATTTATTTCTTAGAACTGTTCAAAGCGAAGTCACAATGCTGAATAATTTTGTTTTTTTTTTTTTTCGAATGGACTTATCTTGCTGTTGGCCTCTGAGGCCGTTGCAGCTTAACCGAGCTTTTGGCGAGCGCAGAAGGCGCTCAGCCCTATAATTTTATTTTTGATGAGGCAACTAGCGCAAGGGCACCACTTAGGTACGAACCTCGGCTTGGGCTGTTGCCGGGACGGGGATAGGAGAGAAACGCCCGGGTACGTGCTTGTACCTCGTGTAGGCGGCGACTAATGGGACTCGTCGACCTCGCTGGCGAGGTCGGTGTATTTGTGGAGTGTTTGATCTGTCTAATGTGGATGACTCACCTGCATTAGCGGAAGTGATATCGTCATCCGGGTCTCCGAGAACGTGTCGTTCGACGATCGTTCGCCTCTAATCTCTACATCTATACAATGCAATGAAACATAACATTTTCCTAAATAAATAGCTCGGCGTACGCTACACCATCGGTAACCAGCTACGACTCGTTTCTCCTTGAAAACGTGTCAAAAATTTGTCACTTTTTCAAGGAGATGCGAGGCGTAGTCGGTTACCGACGGATATAGGAACCAGCCTTTAGAAACCCAGGACCTCTACTCATTTTATCCGAAACGAAACTTCGCAAACGAACGAAAATTCGTTTCTAACTCTACTATAATTCATTTGCGGATTTACACACGAAGTTCGGATCCATAGACAATTTTTCTTGTCTTTCTGAAAACTTCTATTTTCGTTGAATTACAGTAGACCTACAGGTACTTAATGAATCGATTCTTATAATCTTTTTCAGGAGGATTCTATTCAGCAGCTATCCCTGAGTGTTGTAGGTAAGCTAATTTTATTGGCCTCTAATCGGCCAAACTGTACCTATAGTAGGTCTCTACAGCAAATTTATTTGAACTTTATCTTCTGTGTATGAACTCGTCATATAGATTTCAAATTATAGTTACGTTTCGTATATTACTGTAGGAGCAAGAGAGAGAGGTGTGCGCGCACGATTTCTTTCTCTCTTCCTCTCATAGCCAGTGCATGAAATATATAGGTATACATATCTCAGTCAGTAGTTAGTTTGATTATTTTTCGTAATTTCATTTCGTTCTTGAACAATTTTATAAGTACATTAATATTTTGAAAATTAGTTTTACTTCAGTCGTGTGGTCTAAAGCACACTCGTTTTTTGGTACTTGTGACGTCACTTCGTACAAAAAAATTAAATTGTTATATTTTTCGGTTTCATAGTGAAAAATTGTGAAAATGAATACAAAAAAGATCACACTGAGTAGATAAGGAGCATCTTATCGGAAAGATCAAGGAATTGGGAATAAAGATACGAAAGCTTCCGGTTTCGGATGAAGATAAATCGTTACAAACGACACCATAACTTAAGATAAAGAGTATTTTCTTGTTTGTGTGTGTTCTTGGGGGTAAGGATCCTATTTCAATCATCTACCGGTACACTACAAATGATCGTGGGGCGTCCTGCGGGGACGAACGTGATCAATCAAGACTTTTAGTGGCAAACCTGCGGGGTTTTGCGCCAAAAGTACTTGCGTTTGTATTTTTAAGTACTTATACCTTTTTTACAAGCAATGGTCAAGGCCATCCGTAAGGGGTAAACATGACCAAACAAATACTTTATCGGCCAATCTGTGGGATTCTGCACCAAAAGTTCTTTAATCGCCTTGCTGAGGCGAACATGTCCAATCCAGTACATGAGCTAACCTGTATTTTTTCTTGTGACGATACTCTTCTCACATGACAATACCTACTAAAAATATTTTGTTCTTACAGAAAGTGATGATGTTGATCAAGCATCTCAGGTGAGAGAGAGAGAGAGTGAGGAGTCACTCTCTCTCTCTCACCTGAGATGCTGAACCATAAGGATGAAATGCCTTCATTGGAATCTCCTACAGAACAAATTGAATTAATCAATGAGAAATCTGATGATGATCTAATGCTAGATGAAAGTATATTAGAAATATTAGGAGAAGTTCAGACAGAACAGAAAGGTGCAATGTTGCACAAAAAAATATCAAACAGGTGGATTGAGATTATTAATAATAGCCTGAAAAAAGAGGAGATAGAGGAAATAACAAAAAACAACCTTCCTTTTAAAAATTACAAAGAGTTGCACTAAAATTGAACCAGGAGGTGAAAGTGGCATTACCAGAATCTTCCAAGAAAAGGAGCCAGATTATTATAAACAGAAAGAGACTGATTTCAACTGTCTTGTCATGCCTTGGTTCTGCCTTGCAAGGCTGTATAAACAGTACAGATCATAAAGAAATATAAAAAAAATGTTTTTAAATGATATAATTATAGGAATAGTTATTACAAACCAAACCTCAAGAGTATTTGTTCGGAAAAGATCTCTCAGAACAGATCAAAACTGCAAAGAATGTAGAAAACTCGGTTCAAGATTTAAAAGTACCGCAGAAGAAAAACAATATTGACTGATTAGGATCAAATAATTGTGGTAATTTAGTTAAAAATAATAGAGTTCTATAAATAATGTTGACTATTTTTAAATCTACCAACTAGAGTTGCATGTTAAATTTGTATTTTTTCTTGAGTTATGTAGCAATTTAAAGGAGAATACATAAGACTTTTTACATCTACAGAGTAAATCCAGATTCCAGGCTCATCACCTTCGGACCAAGCTACAAGAGCATAATTAAATAGTCAAACAAACTTACCCCTGTAAGTGATGTTTGACTGGAATTATGCGAAGTGTGACCTGGTCCGAAGATGAAGAGTCTCACCCAACCCTGTAATCTAATACTTAGATCATAGATGTACCCTTAAAGTAAAATCAAAAAAGCTTATTAATTCAGTAAACTTAATGAAGTTGGTTCCAGAGAGAATTGGCAGCACTGGAACGATACGTTCCGTTTTATGCTGTTTTTAAACGAATGTAAGGTGATCCGATAAATTATTTTTACAATTATTTTTACATACCTACATTATATCTAGGTACTTATCTAAGGCTGTACCTAGCCAGAAGCACGGCCAAACATAACTAAAATATTTTGGCACATGCCCATATTTATTTTATTGTCATCAGCAACCCGCATACTCCGGGCGAACAAAGTCACCAAGGCGTTTAGGTTATCGTCGTCCACAAAAATCTCCGTGGAAAAAGGTTACTAAGGCGCTTAGGACCAAGCCAACCAGAAAATAATACACGGAACAAGGTGCTAAGCGACAAAAGTGAGGAAAAACACAGTGTCATATTAATAAAAAGTACCTACTCGGAATGGTAAATAGGATGTATTAAAAACAAATAAAAAAAATCATTAAAAAGTTTTAAACTCATACAAATAATCAGAAAAAACTGTCTACTGTAATGTTGGTGTTTTGAAACTGTTTCTTTATTCATTGGATACGACTATATCTAAACAAATGAACAAATGACAAGACAATACAATGACGCAATATCAATCTAGTCTTTTTTTTGTTATTATTTTTTACGGCCTTGGTTTTGTACCATCCAGCCTAATCAATTTGTAGGCCGCTCTCAAGGGTAAGTTTTAAAAAAGAATGATTTAATTTAATAATAAAATAAAATCAAACTAAAAATAAAAATGCCTTTTATTTCTTCCATTTTTTTTACACTTGTGACTTATTAATTAGGAATTTTAAATTGTTAGGTAAGTTAAATTATTGGTTAGTATTTAGTTTTTATTTAATTAATATTTATTATGTTTTTTTTATTTTTTTATTTTGCAAGAACCCCAGATGAAGACCCCAGTGAAGGCCTCCTCCGAAGATGCCCATTTGTCTCTGTCTTGCGCTATTTGGCCCCAGATTGGGCCTGCTCTTTTAATAATGTCGTCTTCCCATCGTGTCAGAGGTCTTCCTCTGTCTCTTTTGCCGTGTGGGCCTCTCCACAGGGTTATTTTTGCAGTCCATCTCTGGTCTGTAAGCCTCGCTATGTGACCTGCCCATATCCACTTTAGCTTTAGTGCGTAGCTCAAGGCGTTTGTTGCTTTTGTTATTGATCTTATTTTTGTGTGTCGTATTTTATCTAGTATTTTTATTTTTAGCATACTACGCTCTAGTCCTCTCTGACAGGTGCTGACTTTTTGTTTTGCTTTTGCTGTAAATTTCCACGTCTGGCATCCGTATGTCAGACATGGTAGGAGGCTTGAGTTCATGATCCTAGTTTTCAGACATATTGGCATGTTACTTTAAAATATTTCTTTTAGGCTCCAGTATCTATTCCATGTTTGCTGTACTCTCCTTTCTATTTCTAAGTCATGGTTCTTTCTGTCGAAACTAATAGATTTTCCCAGGTATATGTAACTTTCTCTGTATTCCAGTGGATTTCCATTTGCTTTTATTGGTATTCGATAGCTGTTTGTCATTGCCTTAATCTTAGTGAGATTGATTTCCAGGCCTACTTTTGTACTAGCTAGTTGTAAGGATTCGATTATGACCTGTAACTGCGAGCTCGTCTCAGAGAGTATAACTATGTCATCTGCGAATCTCAGATGACTTAAGTAGTTGCCTTGTATATAGATTCCTAGTTTGTTCCAGTCTAGCTTACTAATTTAATTTTATCTAATTTAATATTAAAAATTACAGAGTAGAATCTAATTAATCTACAATGAGTCTTGATCGAAGTTTGAACAAATAATGTTAATAAAAGCTAGGTATAGGTAAATTCCGTGGACGGCGCGGTTGACGTCAATCAGGTCACGTTCCGCTGATGTAGCTGGAACGTGCAACTGGTATGATAATCAGGTCGGTGCATGCGCAGCGATCCTCATAGTTTAGCATTGCGTAACATATTCTTTATTAATAATCCACAAAGTCAAAGATTACAAATGTAACTTTCACAAACAGTTCAATATTGTCCAAAAAATTAAATTTCCGTCCGAGACTTCTGTTTTCACTGGCGAATGCTACGGCATTTGTGAAAGCGTTAGAATATGTTTTGTTAATGAAACTCGAAAATACTGTTATTTTTAGCGATTCCATGAGTTCTTTACAATCACTTATTAAATATCGTTTTCGCTCTAAACTACACTTTCCACTTATATTAGAAGCTAGGATGAAACTGTTACAATGTAATGCGAAAGGATGTACTTTTAATTTTGCGTGGATACCTAGCCATTGCGGTATATTGGGTAATGAATATGCTGATAAATTAGCTAATGAAGCTGTGGAGTGCGGAGACCGTTTCCCTTACAAAAACTTTTCTCAGGATCTAATTGCTCTGCCCAAGGTTTATATTAAGGAAAGTTGGAATACAGATTGGGACGACTCCAGCAATACTAAGGGTAGATATTATAGGCAAATTCAAACAATGATTCCCATCAAACCCTGATTTTTAAAAATGAAACTCAGTAAACGTGCCACTACTATCATAATAAGAATGCGACTAGGGCACGCCAGCTCATCTAGCGCGGATGAAAATCTTAGATGACCCATCTTGTAGTTGTGGGGATAAATTTGGTGATGTAAATCACATTTTCTTTTCGTGTATTAACAATGACCACATTCAATTTTACAAAGATCTTGTATCCCTTCATGTTCCGCTTCCTTCAAATATTAAAATCCTTCTCTCCACCTTAGATCCATCCGTGTACCAATGTTTAGAATCTTTCATTTGTACATACAAATAATATTAATATATAAAATCACAAATTTGTGAATGTCAATTTTGTAAATAATCTCTTATCTTGTATAATTTCTCATTAATGTATCCTCTCCTGATCCTTTCCTTGTTTAGTGTATATAACCCGGGTTTTGTATTTATTCTGTTTCCCTAATTTTTTTTTATTTGCCAATGGCAAATGCACAAACAGTGCGACGCCACAAAAAAAGAAAAAACGTATGTAACTTTTTTTTTACTAAAGAGAAGCGACGAAAGATAAGCACACAGCCATTTCGCGAGTTTTTGAGTAATTAAACCTATAACCGGCAACGCCGTAGGTAATATTACGAGTACATCCAGCTACTTGTAACAAAAAATCGAATGTCGATTTTCAAGGGTAAAATATCGATTCACTGAATCGATTCAGTACAACATATCGATTTAAAGTATCGATTTCTTTGGTCCCAGGAATCGATTCTTCGATTAATCGATTTCAGATCGTCATTCCCTACTATCATCTGTTTATAAAGTAGTACATCTAATGGTCTTTGTATTTATCGGTGTGATGTGAATAATACCTACCAGCAAATACATTTTCAGTGTAAATATATCAACCAAATAATTAAAGCAAATCAACATCTGCTCATTATTTAACTTAACAACAAATTAGTTAAGCGCCTACTTAACAATTTAATTGGCTTACGAGTTTTCATAAAAAATGGCTTCTTCAGAGTTCACGGATGGTCTAAACTCATGGTGCAGAGTTTGCCTAGCCATCGATGTGAAAATGCATTGGATTAGAAGCACTCGCCTTCTGGATGTATTCGAGAAACTTTCAAGTACAAAGGTATGTACTACATGCTCTGGATTATTTTGTCGAAAGAGTCCCAACGACGTTTACAAGATAATGTGCAGTCGCCAAGAGCGAAGTGTGGCCGTGTGGTGAACTTTGTTTGCAGTGAGTAGGGGCTGATATCAAGGAGGGTGGCGTTTACTTGCTTTGTCCACCAATTACCAGTAAAAAATAACCTTCCTACTTACTGCAAAGGCGCAAGACTTACGTTACACAATAAATATTTTTTTAAAGACAAAGGACTAACCCAAATAACGGGACTAATGTTCCTCACTGTTCAAACCAAAAAAAGGCTGGGCTAGCTTCATTCAAAACATGCAAATGAAAATGTTTTTAAATTTGATGCCCTTGACTCTTGTCTACTACCTACAGATACAAATCCTTACTTGTATCCGTCTGTGTTGGTCCATAGCTGAGTCTACCCTTGCTATTGCATGTTAGGGTGAGAAACCCGGACACATTGAGGCAGATGGGTCTAGCGGTGCCGCGGCGCCATGTGCAGGCGCAGAGGCCGCGAAGGGACCGCGCGCGCTTCGCACTATTAGCGCGACTGACAGCTTGCCCATTCGCCTTATGTAATTAGTTTCTCTCTCAACAAACAGACAGTGTACAGACATAATCTACATTGACAAAGCTACTAAAGTTTTACCGCCATTTCCAAATTGTTTGTTACCATATCAGCAACAGGATGTCTACTTTCATATTTTATTCCATTTATTGCCAACATGGACAGTCATTCAATACATCTTTTAGGTCTAGCTTAAGTAGGTTTGTTTAGATGCACCCTGCAGGGCGCTGCAATTTTAATTGAGTTTAGATTTATTTATTATAAGTATGTCAATGTTACGTATGATTAGGTTGATATCTCACAATTAATAACAGTTATAATATAAATGGCAGCCTAAAATTCAGAGGATTAAAATAAAATTTTGCAATAATACCTAATAATAGTAAAATTATAGCTTTAAGAAATAAAAAAGTATAAGTAAGTATTGCTGGACATTTCACACAGCGCTATCTAGCCCCAAACTAAGCAGAGCTTGTACTATGGTAACTAGATAACTGATAGAATACTTATATACTTTTTATTTTTGTAAATACTTATAATATATAGGAAAACACCCAGACGCGAAACAAATATCTCTAGGTCATACAACCATTTGTTCCGCGGCGGGAATTGAACCCGCCTGCTATACAACTGCGTCTCAGCCAGCTATACACCCACTGCGCGCAATAGATCTTGTGTGTTTTAAATTTAAATCCTGAAAAGATAACCTTTATGGATTTTTACTTTTGCGATTGAAATAAATATCTCATTGTTTCAGTTGAATGCAGATGATGGAAGGCCGCACACAATATGCTACATCTGCTACTCACAGCTGCAGAGATGCTGCAGGTTCTCTGACATGTGTCACAAATCTGAACAATTCCAGAGAGAGCATTTACTCCATGGCACTGAGGTATAGTTAGCCTAGTACAGTTCTTTGTGAAGATGTTCGCCCAGTGAAGTACTACCACCTTGTTATTTCTTCCACCAAACTGTGTTTCGGTTTAAAGTGTATGGGTGCTGGTGAAATAACAGGCACATTTGGCTTTACACCTGTATGTCCCATGTCGATAGACGCAGGGTAGTGAATTCTAGGGCATGTTGATATCATCTGGTAGGCAATTTGCTTGTTTCATATCCAAATTGTATCAAAAAGAAGAAAGAAGAAGAACTCTATCATGTAACAACTGTTGGTGGACCTAATAAATAAATCTAAATCAAAAAAAAATATTCACAATGTCTGACTAACTTTATTTATTTATTTAAAATAGGGACGCCAACAGCTTAAGTATTACATTATTGCTTTAGTTTTGTTCTAATACTTTGCCATTTACAGGCGAACACATCATGGCTGATACAAAATTCCTTTCTCTGTTTACATATAAAAAAAGGAAAAAGAACAATAACTAATATCACCTGACAGTCAGTCAGTCACTCACATAGGCCTGATATCACATTAGGATTCCTTTTATTTGTGGTGTCAGGAACAAGAAGTGCCTGCGCAACACAACATCCAAACTAATGTTTGCATCATCTACAATTCTGCATTTCTATAATACGCTCAAGTTAATTAACATCTGTTCTTCCTGTCTGATCTATCATTAGTATGATATTATACATTGTATACATAAAGATTTTTAGGGTTCATATCTTAGCTCTCCCATCTTAGCATTACTTAACTAAATGTCTGACATTTAGCTAAGTTTTAAAATTCATGCAATATGGTGGCCAACAATGGTAGACATTAATATTAATTTTCGTTTGTTTTCAGGCTGACGAAGCAGTTTCACCAACAGCAATCACTCACAACCTATCTGTGTCTGCTTTACCGTTCATATCCACAATTGATTACTCAAACCAAGGAAATACTGAAGTTAAAGTTAAAGAAGAACTTCTAATAACAGAAGAATCCATTGACATAGAGGAGAGTACACTTGCAGAAGATGTCACAGTCGATGATAATATAATAAGCTCGGAACTACCTCCAGTAAAAGTAAAAACTGAGACAAGCAATGTGTGTGCTTTGTCATTCTGTTGTGATGTGTGCAACAACACATTTGCAATAAAAAGAAAACTAGCGCAACACATGCTGATTCATTTCAGTAAAAAACAGCACGTCTGTAACATGTGCAATAAGACATTTACTAATGGCAGTAGCTTGATTAAACACAGGAGAATTCACACCGGAGAAAAGCCATATGCTTGCAATATGTGCAATAAATCATTTACTAGAAGCAGTGATTTGATTAAACACAAGAGAACCCATACTAGAGAAAAACCATATGCTTGCAACATATGTAAAAAATCATTTACTCAAGGCAATAGTTTGAATGAACACAAGAGAATTCACACTGGAGAAAAGCCATATGGTTGCAACATATGCAAAAAATCATTTACTCATGGCAGTAGTTTGATTAAACACAAAATAATTCATACTGGAGAAAAGCCATATGCTTGCAACATATGCAAAAAATCATTTACTCAAGGCAGTAGTTTGATTAAACACAAGAGAACCCATACTGGAGAAAAGCCATATGCTTGCAACATATGCAAAAAATCATTTACTCATGGCAGTAGTTTGATTAGACACAAAATAATTCATACTGGAAAAAAGCCATATGCTTGCAACATATGCAAAAAATCATTTACTCATGGCAGTAGTTTGATTAGACACAAAAGAATACATACTGGAGAAAAGCCATATGCTTGCAACATGTGCAATAAATCTTTTACTAAAAGCAGTAATTTGATTAGACATATAAGAATCCACACTGGGGGAAAGCCATAATGCTGTATGGCAGAGAAGCCTGTGCAGTTACTATTTTGTTTCTGAGAACTAAATGATGTACCTATATATGTACGTGTAGGTATACTTAGGGCACGTTTATGGAGACGCTGTCTACTCGAGATATGCCACAGAATAGGAACAGAATTATACTATATTAGTTTTCTCTTAGAAACAAAACAGATTGATTAAAACAAATATTTGTGGAATGATTATGAGTATTGTTAGTACAGTTGCATCAGAACTAGATGACATTTTTGGGAATTCAGAAATGATTATAAAAAAGTTGATGAGACTTTTAACTTTATTCGAGCTGCCATCAAAAAATATACAAGCTTTCATTCTTAATACATAAAAAAAGCTGGAGGAAAATACTCGCTGGTTAAATGGGTTTCTTTCCACCATAAGTTCAAGGATTAATATCCACCAAAAAACCTTATTTTTGTTCGTTACAATTATATTTTAAATACTTTTAAGGTTGGCAGCTCTTTTTTTAAGTTAAAGTTCTGTGTTGGAAGAGTCTCCTCTTATGCAGTGGTCTGTAAGAACTTTCAAACAAAATTAATTTAAATTTTAGTTAAAAATAG
Organism: Philereme vetulata; assembly: GCA_918857605.2. Lineage (NCBI taxonomy): Eukaryota > Metazoa > Arthropoda > Insecta > Lepidoptera > Geometridae > Philereme > Philereme vetulata. The sequence continues at coordinate 3,616,548 of OU975427.1, read as the reverse complement.
GTATGTTTTTTTTATGTTATTTGTGGGGAAACAGGCTTACGGCCCATCTGATGGTAAGCGGTCACCGTCGCCTATTGACACCGGCAACACCCGGGGTATTGTCGATGCGTTCCCTGCACTGTAGAAACCTCTTTGCATTTCTCTTTGAAGCGTGCCATGTCGTAGCCTAATGGGAAAACCTCAGATGGTAGCTCATTCCACATCTTGCAAGTATGGGGTAGAAAAGATCGCGTGAAGCGTATGGTGCGCGATACCCAATTGTCGATGATATGTGGATGAGCTTTATTATGTTGTCGAGAAGTGCGGTGGTCAAATCTCGACGATGGGATGAGATCAAATAGCTCCTCAGAACGTTCCCCATTATACAGGCGGTAGAATACACTGAGCGATCCGATGTCACGGCGTTGACTCAGCGGTTCCAGCCTGTCGGCAAGTTTGGGATCACCGATGATTCTAATGGCTCTTCTCTGAAGGGAGTCAAAACGAAGCAATTGGTACTTTGGAGCTCCGTGCCAAAGATGGGAACAGTATTCTACGTGCGGCCGAACTTGCACTTTGTACAGCAATAGCCGTTGTTGTGCCGTAAAATACTGTTTGGCATGGTTAAGGACTCCCAAGTTTTTTGGAGGTTAGCACAGCTTTTGCTTCTAAGTGACTCCCATACTGGACCTCATTAGAAATTTCGACTCCCAGAATCCCTATACTCGCCGAGACGGGGAGAGGAATGCTTTGGAACCGTGGAGCTATTGTGAAAGGGGCCGTCTTTGTGGTGAACGCACAGACTTGCGTCTTGGTTGGGTTAAAGGTTACCCCATTCCGACACGCGCTCCAAAGAGCCTTCAACCTCAGACACAAGTCTTTGTCTGTTGTCTTCCACTTCCGACCGAGAGACATTAGGGCGGCCAGTGTAGAAAGTATCACCCATACTGTCATCCGCATAACAATGAAGGCCGCTTATGTGCAGCATATCATTGATGTGAAGAATAAACAGTGTGGGCGATAGCACTGACCCTTGAGGTACACCAAGAGTTAATAGGTTAATGGTTTATACTAAAGTGCTAAAAAAAAAAAAAAAAACTATTTAATAAACGGGTATCCTAAAATTGTACTGACTATCAACCAACGCCATCAAAACTATACTGAATGTTCTTTTATAGTTATAATATTCCGATCCGGAATTTATGGGACATTCTAAGACAATATGTTTTCCGTCGATTGATCCAACAGCACGCGGGAATTTCAATGCAAAATCTTTTTCTATTTGTAGCCAAAAGGGCACGATGGTAACTGCAACAATAAAAATAATCATTTTAATTTATTTCTATTTTAGGAGGAGCAGTCTACTAGTAGCGGAGGAAATGAACTTAAAGAAAATCAGAGTAATCAAAATCCGCAAGCTGATGATCAAAGTCAAACAGTTAATACAAATGCAACAGCAGTATCAACAATTCGTCGGCGAAAACACCCCACCGAACTCTTTCAAGCAGAAAAAGTTATGAAGGAAGCCTTGTCTACGTTTAATGCAACTGTTAAAAGAAATACACCTCAACCAATTCCAAAAGAAGACGATGATTGTGACTTGTATGCAAAGTTTTTGGCTACAAAGTTGAGAAAATTACCGGAAGGAAATAGATTAAGATTTATGCATGATATAGATGGCATGTATATGCAATATGCAATACATTCTGAATCCTCATCACCAGTACCAACACCGTCACCACAGCCACAACATGCCAGTCAATTTATTCTATCAAGCAAATCATCTCACGATCAATATCAACAGAGACCTGGAACCTCGTCATCCTCACATTCCGAGCCGATCATTCATTACTCACCAAATTCAAATATTAATATTCAGTCGAATGACGTCATTTACCCACCAGTTATTCACATTCCTGATTCAAACAGATGAAAATTCACTCGAGCAAGAGCAATGTCGGTTCGTTCCATTATAATTTTTCTTTTGTCACTTTTTTTGTAGGAAAATCTAATATTTTTCAAAATCTTCGATAGTGACGGCAAGCTTCCTTTAAACAAGTCTGCGTCTTTTAGGGACGCCGCCAGTTTTTTTTAATGGTAAACATGGTTGCGAATCGCAGCGGCGTCAAATTCGTAAATTTTTGTGACAGGAGCAGCCTTTCTTTTTTTTTTTATTTGACGTTGAAAGCTTTTTTCCTCGTCTTCAGTCAATACTGCGGTTGAAGGTTCGCCATATTTTTCTTTACTGATGCGAATTACAGTCGCACGACCAATGCCAAGAGCATCTGCAACTCTGTCACAAACTTTTGCCATGGGTAATAAAAATGGTCCACCATTTTGGTTTTCTCGCTCAAAATATTCACGCAAGCGAATCATAAACTCATGACTTTGACTGTTCGAAACAGTTTTCTTTTCGTTCTCTTTGGCATTATGCCAACAAACAATGAAAACAAACAATAACAACAAAGAAACTAACAATAATAAATAAACTTAACAAATTAACAGCAATAGTAACAAAAACAAAGTGATGAGAACGGAAAACACGCGTTAGCACTCGTACTGAGGAGAATGGGTCATGTCAAACAAGATGGCGGCGCGTTGGCGCCATCTTGCGGAAGAAGACACGCCGCGGCCAAACTTCTCTCGAACCCCAAAGTTGTCGGAAGGAATGTTACGAGTAGGTTATAATTTAGATTTTATTTACTCACTATTGTAAATAATGTTATTTTTTAAAATATTCAATAATGTTATTTTTTTATATGTTAAATTAATTTTGAATTAAGTTTTATACAAAATGTCGAGTCTGTGGTCACGATGATTTATCGCTCATCACTATAATTAGCTCAGCATGCCATGCCCATAAAGTATGACATTGACTGGTACGTTTGTCCGTACTGTTAAATTAAGAACTTCATAGGCGCGATTTTACTAACAGCTGTCCCAGAGATCAAGCTATGTTTTTTCTATTTAGTATAGTTTACTAGGCTACTAGTGTTTGGGCTCATTTGAATCTGCTTGCGGTTACATTATGGGGTCACCAAAAATCCAAAACGGTGGAAGTAACAATAATGAGTTGCAGGTTAGGTGTTGCAGTTTGTTAGCATTGAATGCGTTGATGGCGTGTCAATAACCATTCAGGTATGTAGAAAATAACTTAAACAATTAGCATTTTATATATTTTTTATTTAGATGGAGAAGAAGTTCACGATTCACGAAACAGAAAAAAAAACGAAGTGAAGTCCGTGTTTCACCCTCAGGTCGAATAAAATAAAACTGGCCAAGTGCAAGTCTGACTCGCGCACGAAGGGTTCCGTACCATTATTATAAATGCCAATAAAATCGCGTTTGCTGTTTGGGAGCCCCCCCCCCCGCCCCCCCCCCCCCCCCACCCCGTAAATATTACTTTTATTTTAATTTAATGATTTGTTTTAAAGTGAATAATATAATTCAATATTCTGTGAATATTTCAAGCGTTTACTTGTTGTCGTTATCAATATCGAGCAAAAAAATCACGTTTGTTGTATGGGAGCCCCCCTTTAATATTTGTTTTATTTTAATTTAATTATTTGTTTTTAAAGTGAATATATAACTAAATATTCTGTGAATATTTCAAGCGTCTACCTGTTGCCGTTGTCAATATCTAGCAAAAATGAGCAACAAAATCACGTTTGTTGTATAGGAGCCCCCCTTAATTATAATGTATTTTATTCTGTTTTTAGTATTTGTTGTTAAAGCGGCAACAGAAATACACTATCTGTGAAAATTTCAATAGTCTATCTATCACGGTTCATGAGATACAGCATGGTGACAGACGGACAGACAGCGGAGTCTTAATTTTAAAAGTTAAGTTTTGTAACAACCGTAACAACTAATGAAAATAAGTGTTCACAAAATATGTAGTCGAACAAATTGATCAAAGTTCCTCGATGCGCGCGTCTGTGTACGTGCAATAGTTATCGCTAACTTCTGATCCTATATATTTTGTGAAATTAAAGTAATTTTCCAAGTACATAAACAATAACCACTAATAGTTACCTAGATAGACCTAGAGAATAGACCTACGACACGACACGATGTGCCTATCTATACTATTGTTTCTATTATAAAAGTTATGAGCTGCTTTTTAGATGCACTTTTTAGGTAAAATTTATATAAATTACAAATATTATTAATTACCTATTCTTTTGTACCTAATTATTCTTTCCTGTTTTCATCATGTAAGTAGTTTGGCCTAACATAGGATAACGAAAAATTTATTAAACACCAGCGCGCGTACGTAGACTAACACACATACCTACCGGCAGACAAAGTTGCAACGGGTCAGCCAGTAAGATAGTAGGTAAGTAAATAAAATACAGTGGCTCAAACAGTCATGTGAAAAAAAAAATCCCTCACGCCCTGCATTTGAAAATATCGCATGTAAGTTTCCCGCTTTTTTGTATTTTAAAACAAACAATAAAGTAGAAATTAAAAGGTTAAAATATAATAAAAACGGTAAACCACCGTTCGTGAATTTATATAAGTACTTAATTATATAAAATTAGTAAAAAGTGTGTATTTTTGTGTCTTGGAAAGACTCAGAAACAAGGTATTGAAACGATTCTGAAAATCTTTTTCACTAGGTAATAGAAAGCAGTAGCTATCCCTGATTGTTGTAAGATAATTTTATTGGCCTCATAAAGGCCAAACTATAGTAGGTCTATAAAGCAATTTTATTTAAACTTTATCATCCTTGTATGAACTCGATATAGATTTCAAATTATTTCGTAGACCTAAACTCAATTAAGCACACGAAATTGTTCAGTCACAAAAATCGGTCCGACTCTGTCGATAATAACCTACCTATATTATTATAGTTTCGAAATTTTCATTCGTTCATTCCTTTTATTTCAATCTAAAATAGCACCAGCCTTACAGAACAACGAGAGGACTTGCAAATAAAAAGGTAGATTAAGTCTGTTAATCAGTTAACTGAGTTAGGGATGGGCACGTGTAAAAAATATATCGATATTTTTAAACAGTATCGATAATTACTGAGCGTAAAATCTCGATATATCGATCGTCAGTTTTCGCATTATTATTCATACATATTCTGAAAGCATTAAAAATTCATAAAAATGAAGAAAATAGTATTATTTATTAATGCTCAAGCCGAAACAATTTTAAACTAGCGGTTCGCCCCGAACTGAGATCTCGCGGGTCTCCGATTAAAATAAAATATTATTTGTAATCTTTGACAATCAAAATATTGCCACATCCATAACCAGCTAACTTAGCCTACAGTTAATTGGTTACTCATTTTAAATGGCAGTTATTCTGAATTTCAGACTTTTGCGTATATTTGTGTCACTTAAGCTACACGCATACCAAATTAAAGCATTGTGGGGTCACTAGTGTACCCTGTGAATTTCGTCAAAGTTCAGTTTTTATTAAGGTTTAATAACTCAAAAACTATATGGACTTTACTAAAAATATAAATGGAGTCTAAATGTACTAATGATAACCTAAAATTTGACATCCTATTTGACCTAATTGGATCATTTGAACATTTAATTTCACTATGATCGGATCAACGCTTTGAAAGTTATCCTCGGACAAACAAACATACATACATAATTATATACAACGCCGATTTGCCCAAGTTTATTTAGCGATCTTGCTTCGCTCTATCAACAATTTAATCAAACCAGTAGTCATCAGATATGGACAGCATATCAACAAACAGAGCACACTCTGTATGATGTGCTCGATTGTCAAACGGCTCTTCTATTGTCGGGTACTGTCAGATTCACAGCTGAAGCAACTCTTTCGGAAGACACCGTAAAAGCCTGTCAAATTATGTATGTAAGGGCAACTTTTTTTGTCTGAACCTTGTACTTATAATATATTAGGCTATTAAAATAAACAACACTTACATACATAACTGTTATATTTTCCAAATAATAAGTATTTTATACTAAAATTCTGGAAGAAATCATAAGATTTTCGTGTTCTACCTGTGATTTTTATTGCGATTCATTTACAAAATGTTACATATTTTAATTAAGTTGGTAAGTCTTTTTATCGTTTTTTGACCGATGGAGATGGAGGAGCCACCGGACCCCGGGGGCACGGTCCCTCCGGCTAGTAACTTTGTAACAATCTCCAACAGTTTCGATAAACTTGCATCAAATGAGTCCGGTATGGACATGGACACTTCTGTTTCAAACTCAAAGCAATGTCGTAAACGAAATCGTGTAAACAAAGTGACGTGCAAGCACTGTAATAAAAGGAAGCGGAAACATGGTTCAAATGAGTCTAAAGGTTGTAACTGCGATGGAAATATATCACCGAGTAGTGATAATAATGACCCTATTCCAGTATCCGTTTCTCCTTCAGTCGATTCATCTACTCTTACATCATTAAATTCATCTCCACCAGCCGTGACGGTGACGCCGCCAGCGCTGCCAGTCACAAGAGCTCAGTATGACTCTACAGATAATGCCCCATTTATTGTACATGTGCAACGAGTTACTGACTCTCCCAATGACGGCTCCACACTCCACCCCATCATCTTTGGGAAATTCCTGAAACGTAACAGTATATATAATGTTGTGAATGGTAGTGTTAAGAGAATAGGAAGAAATAGAGTGTCAAGCATTTATACCAAATTATAACATCTCACGCATGGGGGTAGTCCGCGCAGTGCCTACAGACATCTCTCCAGAGGAGATGATGGAATGCACCACGGTTCCCAGCAGTTGTTGGAAGATATTAAAAGTGAGGCGTATCAATTACAAGGAAATTATTAATGGAGCTCCAGTGTGGAAATCAACTCAGACGGTGGTTGTAACATTTGATGGTCAAGTGTTGCCTAACCGTGTTTATATATGCTATAATGCCTTACAAGTTCAAATATATACCTACCCGACCATTCAATGCTATAACTGTTGTCGTTTTGGACACACTAAGTTACAATGTAGATCTAAGCCACGATGCTACAAATGTGGTCCAGAGCACTCAGGTGACTCATGTGATATTTATGAGGAGTGTGTTTCTTGCTGCACATGCGGGGGAATACACATTGCAACTAGCAAATCATGCCCAGAATATACCAGACAACAAAAGATTAAATTCTCAATGGCTGATAAGTGTATTTCCTACGCGAAAGCTTCCAGGATTCACCCACCTCTGTCTCGATCTTATGCTGAAATTTTAGCTACATCCAAAGATCAAACTACTTCATCTAATAACTTCCGCAAAACTAATTAGTTTTCTTCTAGCGAGCCTTCCTCTTACAAAAAGACAATATTCATGAAATCGCGTTTGCCTTTTAAACCAGTCAAAGGTTATAACCAGAAAGAGCACCGCAATCTTATTAATGAACCATCCCTGACCCTAACAAATGGTTGCGCTCTAAAAGAGGTTCCTCTTTTAGATAAGCAACCAAGTATATCAGATATTATTAATCTATTAAATGCATTATTAAAATCCAAAATTATAGAACCGTCCAACGCAGCCATAATAACAGACACAATTAGTATTCTCAACACCCATAATGGATCACACCAGATCCGCAGTTCAGTGGAACTGCAGCAGTCTACAAAGCAAAAAACTGAAATTGTATACTTAATTAATAAATATGACCCTTTTATTTTCTCTATCACCTGGCTTAAGCCAGGCTCTGTGTTTAAATTGAGTGGCTTCTCCTGCCTCAGAGATGATAGACCTGATGGATGGGGAGGAGCCGATCTTTTTTATAAAAAAATCTATTATATTTTCTCATTTTCCTTTACCTTCTCATAATAATGATAACTTTACTGCTGTAGCTTGTTTGATAGTTAATATATGTTTTGTATCTATTTATATTCCACATACTTCCATCCAAATATTTAGTGAAGTTGAAAATTTACTTGCATATCTTCCAAAGCCATGTGTTGTTATGGTAGATTTTAATGCTCATCATAGGTCTTGGGGTAGCTCAGTTTCTAACTGCCATGGTAAAGACCTCCTAGAGGTGATAGACAATCAAAACCTTTGTGTATTAAATGATGGTTCTCCAACACGTCGCACAAACCCACTAATAAATCAGAGTGCTGTTGATTTGTCCATTGTTTCCCCTAGCTTGGCATCTTCTATTGCCTGGAAAACAGTACCATCCACACATGGTAGAGATCATTTTCCCATCATCCTTAGTTTTTCTGAATTTAAACTCAATGACATTCCAAGTGCCCCACCTAGAATGAGATACAAAATTAATAAGGAATGGAGTGACTTTAAATGTCATGTTGAAAACAATGTGAACATGTTACAGAATATTTCTCAAGGTGTTTCTACTTGCGCGGATAGTTTCACTAAAAGTTTATTAGAAGCTGCTGATTCAACTTTTCCGTTGAAAAAGAGTGCTTCAGGCAAGCTCTCCACCATGATGGGATGCAGAGTGTAGTGTGGCTGTTGCTCAGAGAAAGGAGGCAGAATTAACTTATAATATAGATATGTCCGAGGATAATTTCGACAGACTGACTGGCATTGTAGCGAAAACTAAAAATTTACTCAAGGAAAAGAAATTCCAAGGTTGGAGAAGATTTTGCTTGACTATATCTCCAAGTACAAAACCGTCCGAAGTCTGGAGAAATATAAGATGTTACAGATCTGGAGTTAGTCCATCAACTGTTGTAACAATGCCACCTTCTCTGAATGATAGTTTTCTAGACCGTTTGGCTCCACCGACAGTGCCAACAAAACAATTATTTATTTATTCAATCCCGGCAACTATTTCCACTTGCCCTTACGGCCTAGACGCTCTTTTTTCTATGAACGAGCTGAAGGGTGTTTTATCAGAAAGATATGATACGGCTCCTGGTAGAGATGGTATTCCTTAATCATTCTATACACATCTTGGTGATAGCGCCTTGCAATATTTTCTTGACGTTATCAATTCCGTCATGTTGACAGGTGACATTCCTTAAACATGGAAAATCCAAATTGTATTGCCACTATTAAAACCAACTAAAAATCCTTCAGATGTCATGTCATATCGACCAATAGCACTGTCTCCGGTTATTATAAAAATTACGGAACATCTAATTAAAAATAGAATCGAATTGTACATTGAAAATCAGAATATTTTACCTAATAGCCAATATGGCTTTAGGAAAGGTAGGAGTTCAAAGGATAGCGTGAGTGTTTTTATAACAGACATTCGCTTGGCCTTTTCGCAAAATAAATCCGTTGTTGCAACATTTTTAAATATAAAAGCTGCGTATGACAATGTTTTAATTGAGTTACTAATAAACAAATTAAATATATTAAAGGTCCCATATATTTTATCCAACTTTATACGAAATATGTTAACTGGTAGAGTTTTTATTTTAAATTCTACAGAACTCTCCAGAGTTGCATGGAGAGGTTTGCCTCAGGGTTCTGTTTTAAGCCCTCTTCTCTATAATATATATACATATGATTTGGAAGCGTCTGTGAGTGACACAGTTAGTATATTACAATATGCTGATGATTTGTTAATATACTCCATAAGTAGTTTCATGGATATAGCTGCATCTAATATAACATTTGCTCTGAGATTTTTAAAATTATGGTTATATAAACACGGCTTGGAACCTGCAAAAAGCACCGTGGTTCCTTTTAGTCGTAAGCTTAACCCACCGCCCATAAATATTAAGTACGATGGTATTACTATACCCGTTAAAAGCCATGCCAAGTTTTTAGGCGTCACCTTAGATTCTAAGCTTACTGGTCATCCACATTGCGAATATATTGTAGAAAAATGTGAAAAACATCTTAATCTGCTAAGATGCCTCACTGGTGTATGGTGGGGTGCCCATCCATTCTCTTTAAAATTTGTGTACAATGCTTTGATTCGAAGCACTCTTGATTATGGCACTTATTTGTTAGAGCCTGGTAGAGTTACTGCATTTAAGACTTTAGATTCTATCCAATCCCGAGCAATGCGTATAATTATGGGAGCAATGAGATCCAGTCCTATCAATGCGTTGCAGATAGAATGTGGCGACCCACCTTTACATTTAAGACGTAAATTTTTGGCAAACAGGTTCTTCTTCCGTGTCCTACAAACGTCTAATCATCAGCTACTTCCTAGAATTCGGCAACTTTCAGAGCTTGTTCGCTCATCTTCGTACTGGAATCATAAATTGCCTCCGAATCTCATTTATAGTTTTCACACAAATAGAACCTTTTACAGCCCCAACCCATCAATCATTACTTCTGCCCATTTTCCATTGCAACTTCCACGCCGTAATAATGCTCCCTAATGTTTATTTTGACCTGAATGTTGATCGTGGTGACAAATATACTAATATCTATTTTAATTCAATTGTCGATGAAAGATGGCATGTATGGCATCAAATTTATACCGATGCTTCCAAGCATTTACAGTCAGGTAGTGTTGGTGTAGGTGTTTATCACAAACAGTTCAATATTGTCAAAAAAATTAAATTTCCGTCCGAGACTTTTGTCTTCACTGGCGAATGCTACGGCATTGTGAAAGCGTTAGAATATGTTTTGTTAATGAAACTCGAAAATACTGTTATTTTTATCGATTCCATGAGTTCTTTACAATCACTTATTAAATATCCTTTTCGCTCTAAACTACACTTTCCACTTATATTAGAAGCTGGGATGAAACTGTTACAATGTAATGCGAAAGGATTTACTGTTAATTTTGCGTGGATACCTAGCCATTGCGGTATATTGGGTAATGAATATGCTGATAAATTAGCTAATGAAGCTGTGGAGTGCGGAGACCGTTTCCCTTACAAAAACTTTTCTTAGGATCTAATTGCTCTGCCCAAGGTTTATATTAAGGAAAGTTGGAATACAGATCGGTTCGACTCCAGCAATACTAAGGGTAGATATTATAGGCAAATTCAAACAATGATTCCCATCAAACCCTGATTTTTAAAAATGAAACTCAGTAAACGTGCCACTACCATCATAATAAGAATGCGACTAGGGCACACGTGCACGCCAGCTCATCTAGCGCGGATGAAAATCTTAGATGACCCATCTTGTAGTTGTAGAGATAAATTTAGTGATGTAAATCACATTTTCTTTTCGTGTATTAACAATGACCACGTTCAATTTTACAAAGATCTTATATCCCTTCATGTTCCGCTTCCTTCAAATATTAAAATCCTTCTCTCCACCTTAGATCCATCCGTGTACCAATGTTTAGAATCTTTCATTTGTACAAATAATATTAATATATAAAATCACAAATTTGTGAATGTCAATTTTGTAAATAATCTCTTATCTTGTATAATTTCTCATTAATGTATCCTCTCCAGATCCTTTACTAGTTTAGTGTATATAACCCGGGTTTTGTATTTATTCTGTTTCCCTAATTTTTTTTATTTGCCAATGGCAAATGCACAAACCGTGCGACGCCACAATAAAAACTCTGTGTGTGATATGATAGCGATGGAACATTTCACAGGCAGCATGTGAAAAATCATATGAATGAAATTCCATTTGTAGCATCTGCTACTTTCGTTCGCATAACCTGCGAAAAATCATTCCTATGAAATCACGTCGGGTTTCATCGTTCGCAGTTCGTATTCATTCGGGTCTGCTAAAAATCGCAAATGAGTGAGCCGCGTCGTTCGCTCTCAGCGGACGGAGCTCGGGAGCTTGGCGGGACTCGTCGAGCGTTTTCGTTAGTAGCCACCGCCATCTATTGAGTCTATGAAGAAACTTTGTTTGATTGATATTTGTTGAAGGCAACAGAGTTTAGAATCGCCACCTTTTTTATTTCCACGAAATAAACCAACTGGAATTAGTCTTGGTTTCTTAAAAAAATATTTTTCTTTTTATTTAGACTATTAACATCCCGATAATTTATTATACTATTTTCGTTATTTTATTTGTTCGTAACAAATATGTCTGATTTAAATAAAGTTGATGACTCATTTAAACAAAGTTTTTATATACAAAAAGTAGTTTTATTGGTCTTTGTTGTATAAATTTGGCGCGAGTAGCGTTTTATTTAGCAAAACAAACAATCGAATGAACCAGACATACTTTGGTTCCGGTTTCGGCGTCAAATAACAGTTCATAAAATATCCATGTCATAAGTTTAAATTAATTCTATTGTATGAATATTGTTTGCTTCATTAGCTAATTCACCAATTATTAAAAAAAATTATAAAAATGCAAAAAAAAACGAATAAAATTGCATATTACAGTCAGTTCCAAGCCTGTTCAAGTAAGAGGGAAAGTTCATTGTAAATAAATACTTAGTACACACGGCTACACATCAAGCTATACATTTTCAGTATAAGCTGACCTCGCATTGTGTAGGCTCTTCGTAGAATGAGAGGTCAGCTTATACTGGAAAAGTATAGCTTGATGTGTAGCCGTGTGATCTTTTAGTAAGTCAGTAATATATTGACAAAGGCGTATTGCTTTTTAACTGACCCTTTTGCCATACCCATCCATGCCGTGGCGGTCTTACTTCATTAAACGTCACTGTCAAACATTTCAGACAGTAGCACACCATACAACGTCATAAACGTCACTCACTCAGTAGCACAGTAGCAAGAACAGCGAAAAATTGTTGTCTGTGATTTTTCGTATGTGAAATAGCAATAGCAATTGTGAATCCTAATGAAAAATCATTGCCTGTGATTATTCACAGGTTAAATAGCAGTGAAAAAAAAATCTTTTCATCATATGAATATGAATTAAAAATAGCAATCTTTTGCATGTCTAGTGTGTGAGTGTCATGAGTGTGAATTACCTACCTGTTTTTCAGTGTAAATGTAATAAATAACCAAATAATTAAAGCATATCAACATCTGCTCATTATTTAACATAACAACAAATTAGTTAGGTACCTACTTAACAATTTATTTGGCATAGGTACGAGTTTTCAAAAAAATGGCTTCTTCAGAGTTCACGGATGATCTAACCTCATGGTGCAGAGTGTGCCTAGCCATCGATGTGAGAATGCATTGGATTAGAAGCACCCGCTTTCTGGATGTATTTGAGAAACTTTCAAGTACAAAGGTAAAGCATAGGACTAATTAACCCAAATAACGGGACTCATTGTTCAAATCAAAAAATGGCTGGGCTAGCTTCATTCAAAACATGTTAACGACAATGTTTTCTAATTGGCTCTTGACTCTTGTCGACTACCTACGGATACAAATCCTTAGTTGTATCCATCTCTGTTGGTCTAAGGCTTCCCCTGCTATTGCATGTTAGGGTGAGTAACCCAGACACATTGAGACAGATCGGTCTAGCGGTGCCGCGGCGCCATTTCTAGACGCAGAGGCCGCGATGGAACCGAGCGCGCGCCCCGCACTACTTGCCCACTCACCATATGCAATCAGTTTCTTTCTCGACAAACAGACAGTGTACAGACATAATTAGGTACATTGACAAAGCTACTAAACTTTTACCACCATTTCCAAATTGTTCATTACCTTATCAGCAACAGGATGTCTACTTTCATATTTCATTTAATTTATTACCAACATGGACAGTCATTCAATACAGCTGTTAGGTCTTACATTTAGCTTAAGAAGGTTTGTTTACATTCACCCTTCAGGGCTCTGCAATTATAGTTGAGTTTGGATTTATATAATAATAGTATGTCAATGTTAGGTATCATTAAGTTGATATATCACGATTAACAACAGTTATAATATATATGGCAGCCTAAAATTTAGAGAATATAAATAAAAATGTGCAATCTTGGATTGTGATCTTGGAGTATTCTTTGACTGAAAAATGTTAATGTCTGACCAAGTCCTGGTAGTTACAAAAGCTTGCAGAAATCTAGGGTTTGTCTTACGTGTTAATCGGCAATTCTCCGACGCTGATTGTATTAGAGTTCTTTATAATGCTGTTGCACTATGTGGAACCCACCAACATACTTATTATATGAGCAAGATATTAAGCGCATTCAATCTAAATTCATTAAAAAGTTAAACTATCACACCCATTGTAAAAGAAGCATGACTTATGAGGTATGGTGTAGGTTTTATAAACTCATGCTGTTAAAGGATCAGCGCTCTTTCCTGCTGATGTTGTTACTACACGACGTTTACAGTAATAGAATTGATAGCCCCGAATTAGCGTCTCTCGTTCTTCAATTCAAAACACCGTTTACACGTACTAGACACACAACCCTCTTTCATGTTCCTTTCAGTCACACCAACTATGCCGAAAACTCTGTCATCTGTCACGCACTAGATAGAGACAAAAAGGTTTTTTCATCAATAGACATCTTCTCTATTAGCAAAGCATCTTTTAAGAAACAATTTATGTCTGTTCTTAATCATATAGGTATAGCGCGTTCCATAAAATATTCAGAAACTCATACATCACACACTACACTCCCTCCCTCACCCCCTCGAGTATACACATTTACTGTTTTAGTACAACTTCCTTGACATTTACACAGCATCCCTCCCTCTCTTTCGTTCTTCAAATGCGTACCTAATACTAAATTCCTTGAAAATTAATTATAGGTATATTGTGTTTTTAATCATTTTCTCTATGTGACTAAAAGTTATGTCACGTTCTGGACATCACCAAGACACGTCATATGACCGAGGTCTTCATATTCGCGCATGAACTTGTGATATTGACTTTTTAACTCGGGCTCCCGCTCTAACTTTGACTCTAAATTGAGAAATCGACGAGTAGCCATTTGACTAGAATCGCCGAGTTCAACCGATGGTCGAAATGGATACTTGACCACATACCTACCCGTATCTTCGCGTCGATGCTCTTTCGCAAATAAGCTTTCCGCTAACTCATCGTCTGGACTACGAGTTGGCACCTCAGACGGGACATTTTCGACCTCCCAAAATGAGTTCATTATATGCTCGAGGTTCATGGTGAACCCACAGAATGGATTATTCGAACCAGTATTGGTGACTGGTGAGGCAGTGCCACCATGCTCCGACCGACTAAGTTCGGTCTGGCCCATAATAACGTACCCAAAGACGGAGCTCATTGCCACAGGCAAGCCAGGTTCGCGTGGAAGAATTTTTTCACCATCATAAATGTATGGAAACAGGTCACCGGCTATCAGTAAGTCGACAGGCGCGGGCTTATAAGCCCGCGCCAGTCGACTACTGTAGTAAGAAGGGTCGGCTAACAATAAATGTTGAAACTCAACAAGAGTTCTATTTGAGAGGGGCATTGTGGGTAGATTACCTGCAATGTTGGAGACGATAACCGCATCTGTTGACAAGATAGGACCAGCGCAGTGTCGTGGTTTAACCTTGCAAGTAGTTAATCCGAACTCCCTTACTGAATTGCCACCTAGACCGATGGGCTCAAAATTACATTTACGTCTTGACAGCCCTAGACGTTTCGCACAGTCTTGAGTTACGTAGCTCGACATAGCACCGCTGTCAATAATAGCACGTACGGTTTGGTACTGGCCCTGGCCCCAACAATCTGCGACGTGTATAACTGCGGTGCCGAGCAATACTGTTACATTTGCTGCACACGTTAATGCAATTGCACTAGAACTCGAATTTGCTACAGAATCTATGTGCAGTGTGTGGTGATGCCTTTTTTTGCAGATCGTACATAGCACCTTAGACGGACAGTCGTCGACAGAATGTTCTCGCAAACAGTTTTCACATAATTTGCGTTGTTTGATTTCGACGAGACGCTGCGCCGGGGTCAGGTCAGTGTAATCGATATATAGAATGCATCTTTTTACAATACAGACACTCCATGGATTTTTGTGATTTAACAGGCTGGTCTGTATTGACAACAGCTGACGACAAGGTTGGTCGCTGTGATTTTGAATTTGAACCAGAAGGCTGGTTGACCTTTGGCTGACTTCGAGTGTATCGACACTTTGAGTATCAGTGGATTTTGTAGTACACTCCGACATCTCAAGAACGCGCACATGCCTCTCAATAAATTTTATCAATACGTCGTATGTAGGTAGCTCGTCTTGCTCTAATCCTTTTTCTAACTCACGCCTAGTTACGGGGTCTAGGTTACGCAGTGCGACATAGAACAACAGAAAACCTGACAAGTCTTTGATATCTAGCAGCTGGAGCGCTTTAATATTTTCTTGAAATGTTTGTAAGAATCCATTAAGCCCCACGACTGATTCTTTTATCAAAGGTTTGAAGTTAAATAACTTATCGAGATAGGTATTCGCTATTGCGCGCCTATTTTCATAACGTTTTTCTAAAGCGTTCCACACTATCTGATAGTTATCCGATGTAACTGGCATGGACTTAACAATAGTTAAAGCGGACCCGCTAACAGCCGATAAAAGATAATAATACTTTTCAATATTCGCTATTTGTTTGTTGTTGTGAATCAAGCTAGTAAACGTATCACGAAACGTGGGCCAGTTTTCGAGCTTACTATCAAACGGAAACAATTCCAATTTAGGTAGCCTAGGTTTAACACCGCTCCCTTCCGATTTATGTTCATCGTTATTTCGCTTTTATCTAAGTTCATAGTGTGAGAAACACCGCGAATGAAATAATAAATTTCGTCAAACTTTTAATCTCTTTGTATGACTGAACATAGTCGGGAAAATATTTTCGTTTTAAAACCGTAATATTATGAATACTTTGCTCGAATTTTTCACGCCAACTCGACAAATCGCTATAGCGGGCATTGAACTCATCGGGTAACTCAGGCTTATCACGAATTCCTTTCGAAATCTGATATAACGCTTGCAACCTCAAAAAACACATTTATTTTGTAGTTATGTGTCGTTGTACTAATTTATCGTAATCATCCGCGGCAAGTTTTGAATCTTAACTTCGGAGGCATTTTACCAACGAGAAACAAACGCGGCGAAGTAAAAATGGCGTCCGCCCAAATGGGGTGGTAGGTAGATGATTTTGCAATAATTTAACAATTGAATTAAGAATTATACCAATAAATACGTGTAAATGAATAGATATTTAACTGTATTGATTTCGTAACTGGTTAATCCTGGCGAGAAAGACCAAAATGTGCGATTCGATAGCTTTGAATCAAAATAATTAGGTATTGAAATATTCGACACTTGATAAATGATCTCTCACCGTTTTATTTCGCCAACTAGCCAGGTCCCGGGACACACTCACTTTGAGGGTTGCACAGACACTCTAGGCTCAATCACGAAGGTTTTACTGCTTGGAAATGAGGAAATTGAATATATTTCATAAAATGTTCGAGATGCGTACGCGCGCTCTTTTTGTTGTCAAGTAACAGACTGCCCTGTTATTGGCTAGGGCCGCCCTGCGTCCATCGACTGCGCGCGGGAACTGCGAGTCGTATGATTTGGCGGGAATGCGGGTCGTGGTTCAAATATCAAGCATTTTAAACCTAACAGTTTCATTCAAATTACAGGTAACGGGAGTTCATGTAATTTGGTTATCTTTTTTGGGGTACAAATTGTAGTTATTCTGGATTTCAGACTTGCCTATATTTGTGTCACTTAAGCTACACGCATAGGTACCAAATTTTAGCACTGTAGGGTGTAAGTAGATACCCTGTGAATTTTGTCAAGTTTTAGTATTTCTCATAACTCAAAAACTATAAGGAATTTACTAAAAACAAAAGCGGAGTCTAAATGTACTAATGAAGACCTTTCATTTGACGTTCCACTTGACCTAATAGTCTCATTTTATTTTTTTTACTCCTCTTGAACCTCAATAGGTTATCAGTAACCTATCTAAACATTTACAACATTTTTAGCTCAATTAGTCACACCAAAATTGTGCCATCACTACCTACCTATGTATCTAATTTCACAATGATCGGATCAACGCTTCGAAAGTTATCCTCCGACAAACAAACATACATAACATACAATGTCGATTTGCCCAAATTGATTTAGAGATCTCGCTTCGCTCGATCAATAATCTTTCAAAACTGTTTACAACCCTATGCAATAACCAAATTCAACAATAGTTACATATATTTACACTAAATAAATGAAACGGCTTCTATTGCACCTTTTTTCGGCTGTAAATATTCAATCCTACGAGTATTGTACGTGACAGACACAAACACAAGGCTATTTTTTTCCATGATAAAATAGGTAATAAAAATTTATCAACGTTGATCGTTGATAAATTTTTATTACCTATTTTTATTAATCACGAGAAAGCAAAAACAAGCGGATACTCAATGCACGCTCACAACCACCGCCGCACGCCTCGTCAAGCTTCGTGTCGACGTCCGGGTTGACATGCATTATACCCCGGACATCAGCTGCACCGCGAGCGACGAGAGCGGGTCGCTGCCTCCGCCGACGCGACCACCTGCGCGGCGAGGGCGACTTACTGTCGGCTGGCTCGGCGCCGGGCATGCCTCAGCTCTACCGTGCGCGGCCCCGACGACGTCGATAGCGACAAAGTGCTTCACACATGACCATTTCTATTTTCACCCCGCAGGGCACGCTTGTGGCGAGCGTTCGGTGCGTGGCGACACTGCGGAGCCCCATTGCTCCCTGGGGTTGACAGAAACCCCTGACCCTTGGTTTGCCGGTCAAGGGTGGAGGCGCAAGAGCGGAACCTATGCTCCTCATATACATTATTGCAATAGTTTAACCATCTGTCCCACCTCGCATCTTGCAATATATGAATTTTATAGATACTTAAGACCAATGAAAACAGGCCTCTTTCTTGTTGGCTCCAGCCTCGGTAATGCCTATGTTAAAGGTCCAGGCTTAGTGCCTGTGTTGTAAAATAAATACTTGGAATAATAATAAAAAAAATCTATAATGTCATAAACCGGTAGTGAATAAAGATTTGTTCAAGTTTATCTATTAAACAAGTCACCAAGCTTACGATTATATAGAGAAGCTAAAAGTTAATGTGGAATTTTATATAGTCAAAAGTATAATTAATGTAACTAAGTACCTATTTAAATACTTTGTAATGTGACAGTAGCTTTAGGAAATAGATCTTGTGTTTGTCTTAAATTTATATCCTGAAAAGGTAACCTTAATGGATTTTTATTTATGCGATTGAAATAAATATCTCATTGTTCCAGTTGAATACAGATGATGGAAGGCCGCACACAATATGCTACATCTGCTACTCACAGCTGCAGAGGTGCTGCAGATTCTCTGACATGTGTCACAAATCTGAACAAATCCAGAGAGAGCGTTTACTCCATGGCACTGAGGTATAGTTAGCATAGTACAGTTCTTTGTGCAGATGCTTGCCCGGTGAAGTACTACCACCATTGCTATTTCTTCCACTTCTATTTATTTCACCACCATAGTTATCCTACACACAAGCTATATTTCGGTTTACCCTCAAGTTAATTAACATCTGTTCTTCCTGCCTGACCTATCATTAGTATGATATTATACTTTGTATACTTGAAGATTTTTAGTAATCATATCTTAGCTCTCCATCTTTGCATTACTTAGCTAAATGTCTGATATTAATGATATCAGACATTTAGCTAAATTTTAAAATTCATGCAATATATGGCCAACAATGGTAGACATTAACATTAATATTAGTTTTCGTTTGTTTTCAGGCTGAGGAAGCAGTACCACCAACATCAATCACTCACAACCTATCTGTGACTGCTTTACCATGCATATCCACAATTGATTACTACACAAACCAAGGAAATACTGAAGTTAAAGTTAAAGAAGAACTTCTAATATCAGAAGAATCCATTGACATAGAGGAGAGTACACTTGCAGAAGATGTCACAGTCGATGATAATATAATAAGCTCGGAACAAACTCCACTAAAAGTGAAAACTGAGACAAACAATGTGTGTGCTTTGTCATTCTGTTGTGATGTGTGCAACAAAACATTTGCAATAAAAAGAAAACTAGCGCAACACATGCTGATTCATTTCAGTAAAAAACAGCATACCTGTAACATGTGCAATAAGACATTTACTCAAGGCAGTAGTTTGATTGAACACAAGAGAACCCATACTGGAGAAAAACCATATGCTTGCAACATATGCAATAAATCATTTACCCAAAGCAGTAATTTGATTGCACACAAGAGAACTCATACTGGAGAAAAGCCATATGCTTGCAACATATGCAATAAATCATTTACCACAAGCAGGAGTTTGATTGAACACAAGAGAACCCATACTGGAGAAAAGTCATATGCTTGCAACATGTGCAATAAATCATTTACCACAAGCAGTAATTTGATTGCACACAAAAGAATACATACTGGAGAAAAGCCTTATACTTGCAACATATGCAATAAATCATTTACTCAAGGTAGTCATTTGATTAGACACATAAGCATCCACACTGGAGAAAAACCATATGCTTGTAACATGTGCAACAAATCATTTACCCAAGGCAGTAGTTTGATTAAACACAAGAGAACCCATACTGGAGAAAAGCCATATGCTTGCAACATATGCAATAAATCATTTACCCAAAGCAGTAATTTGATTGCACACAAGAGAACCCATACTGGAGAAAAGCTATATGCTTGCAACATATGCAAAAAATCATTTACCCAAGGCAGTAGTTTGATTCAACACAAGAGAACCCATACTGGAGAAAAACCATATGCTTGCAACATATGCAATAAATCATTTACCCAAAGCAGTAATTTGATTGCACACAAGAGAAACCATACTGGAGAAAAGTCATATGCTTGCAACATGTGCAATAAATCATTTACCACAAGCAGGAGTTTGATTGCACACAAGAGAACCCATACTGGAGAAAAGCTATATGCTTGCAACATGTGCAATAAATCATTTACCACAAGCAGGAGTTTGATTGAACACAAGAGAACCCATACTGGAGAAAAGCCATATGCTTGCAACATGTGCAATAAATCATTTACCACAAGCAGTCATTTGATTGCACACAAAAGAATACATACTGGAGAAAAGCCTTATACTTGCAACATATGCAATAAATCATTTACTCAAGGTAGTAATTTGATTAGACACATAAGCATCCACACTGGAGAAAAACCATATGCTTGTAACATGTGCAACAAATCATTTACCCAAGGCAGTAATTTGATTACACATAAAATAATCCACACTGGAGTAAAGCCATATACTTGCAACATATGCAATAAATCATTTACTAAAAGCAGTAATTTGATTAGACACATGAAAACTCATACTGGGGGAAAGCTATAATGCTGTATGGCAGAGAAGCCTGTGCAGTTATTATTTTGTTTCCGAGAACTAAATGATGTACCTATCTACCTAGTCAGGTCATAAGTATTGTCACACAGTAAAAACTTTTCTTTTAGAATGCTGGCCACAAAAAAGTTTATAAAATTCGAATTTCGAATTGTTCATAAAAATAAAAATGTATACTTTTTAGAATTATACTCATTTTTAAATATGGAGTGGACGCTTAAAAAAGACCGTGTTGCAGTTATTGCGTTGCATCGTTGCGGTTACGCGCCAATTCAAATTTTTGACATACTGAAAAATTTTAATATAACCAAAAGATTCGTTTATTGCACCATCAAACGATACAATGAAGACTCTAGTGTAGATGACAGGTCAAGAAGTGGTCGCCCTCGGTCTGTTAGGACTCCAGCAGTGATAAAAGCTGTGAAGGCGCGAATTCAAAGAAATCCCAAACGTTAGCAGAAACTGTTGGCCCTTCAGATGGGGTTAAGCAGAACCACGGTGAAAAGGGTGTTAAATGAAGACTTAGGGCTTCGGGCATATCGAAGAAAAACAGGACATCGTTTGAATGCTCGTCTAATGGACCTGAGACTGAAGAGATGCCGCGCTTTGTTGAAGCGGTACGCGGGAAAAAATATCGGGAAATTCTTTTTTCGGATGAAAAAATTTTTACCGTAGAAGAGAGGTACAACAAACAAAATGATAAGGTGTACGCACACAGTAGTGAAGAAGCGAGCAACCGTATTCCGCGTGTCCAACGAGGTCATTTTCCATCCTCGCTCATGGTATGGTTGGGAGTTTCTTATTGGGGCTTAACAGAGGTACATTTTTGTGAGAAAGGTGTAAAAACGAATGCAGTTGTGTATCAAAATACAGTCCTGACGAACCTTGTGGAACCTGTTTCTCATACCATGTTCAATAACAGGCACTGGGTATTCCAACAAGATTCGGCGCCAGCTCATAGAGCGAAGAGCACACAAGACTGGCTGGCGG
Organism: Philereme vetulata; assembly: GCA_918857605.2. Classification (NCBI taxonomy): domain Eukaryota; kingdom Metazoa; phylum Arthropoda; class Insecta; order Lepidoptera; family Geometridae; genus Philereme; species Philereme vetulata. Next base: position 3,594,468 of record OU975427.1, on the reverse strand, counting down.
CGCGTGAAATCGACTTCATCCGGCACGAAGACTGGCCCTCCTCCAGTCCAGATAAGAATCCGTTAGATTACAAGATATGGCAACACTTAGAGGAAAAGTCGTGCTCAAAGCCTCATCCCAATTTGGAGTCACTCAAGACATCCTTGATTAAGGCAGCCGCCGATATTGACATGGACCTCGTTCGTGCTGCGATAGACGGCTGGCCGCGCAGATTGAAGGCCTGTATTCAAAATCACAGAGGTCATTTTGAATAAACTTTAGTGTCATAAGAATCTATGTTTTGTTAAGTTCATTTTGGTATATAAATGGTTGCATAATGAATAAACTTGTTTCAATTATTGTATATTAAACATGTGACAGAATTTATGACCTGACTAGGTATGTACGTGTACGTATACTTAGGACACGTTTATGGAGACGCTGTCTACTCGAAAATATGCCACAGAATAGGAACAGAATTATACTATACTAGTTGACCCGACGAACTTCGTACCGCCTAGACATGCATATAACGCGGGCTGTCAATATACGTCACCCTGCTAGAATTGTCAATTGTTGTCCCCGGCCATCATTATGTATGAGAAAATGAATGACTTCCACAAATAATTCAATACCAAAATTAGCCAAATCGCTCCACCCGTTCTCGAGTTTTAGCGAGACTAACGAACAGCAATTCATTTTTATAACTACATATATATAGACAATATCTCGGGATAACTCCGACCGAAGCATATATTTCAAACTATATTCATTTTTTACATCCTCTTGGACGATATTTGCAGCTCTCGTTCTGTCAATTCTATGTCAAACGTCATATGTAACCTACATTATAAAATTATAAAGTAGGTGGTTAAGTATTCTTAAATTTTCTAATTTTGCGCGCAATTTTCCTAATTTTTTCTTTCATAAGAACTTTCTGCTGACAATAAGAAATACTTACAACAAAAAAAGAATTAGCGAAATCGGTCCAGCCGTTCACGCGTGATGGCGTGACCAAGGGAAGTAGGGATTCATTTTTATATATAGAGATTAGTTTTCTCTTAGAAACAAAACAGATTGATTAAAAAAAAATAGTTGTGCAATGATTATGAATACCGTTAGTACAGTTGTATCAGAACTAGATGACATTTTCGGAATTCAGATATGATTATAAAAAATTTGATGAGACTTTTAACTTATTCGAGCTACCATCTAAAAATATACAAGCTTCCATTCATAATACATAAAAAACCTTATTTTTGTTTGTTACAATTACATTTTTAAATACTTTTAAGGTTGACAGCTCTTTTTTTAAGTTAAAGCCCAGTGTTAGAAGAGTCTCCCCTTATTCAGTGGTCTGTAAGAACTTTAAACAAAATTAATTAAAATTTTAGTTAACAAAAATATTAATGATAATTATGATAAGGCATAAAATACCTACTTTTGATGATGACTGTACTCAATATTTTCTATTCATAAAAGTACGGAAGAATAATTATATTCTTGTTAAAAAACAGGTGATTAGTGTTTATCTATAGAACTTCTTTTGTTATTGTTTTCTACCTATACCTACTAGTTGCACGAGGTGCTTCCAAATATGCTGTTAACCCGAAACCGGTCTCTAACACATTAAACATTAGGGCCTTACCACAAAAATAATAAGCACTTTATAGCGCGTGTTTTTAAAATTCCTATTCAAAATTGGAAAAGATTTTTTTATAAGTACACAGGTTAAACAGTTGTTTAACTTTTTTGTGGTATACGGTTACGGTTACCACCGATGCAATATGCGAGTTCAACAAGTGCGGGGCTAATTTCTTACACCGGTATTTTTGTTTATTGACGTATTTTGACTTAAATCAATTTTGACTAAGTATTTTTACTCTTTTGGAACATTATAGAACCAACCTAGAACAATACAGAACAACTATCAACAACTGGAAAATCAAAAAGTGCGGGGCTAACTTCACGCTTCGGTATTTCAGTGTTCTGGCATCAATTTTGATGATAGAATTTTTTCCTTTTGGAACAACGCAGAGTTAACCTAGAACAATTCAGAACAACTGTCAAAAACTGGAAAATCGAAAAGTGCGGGGCTAATTTCACACTTTGGTATTTCAGTTTTCTGGCTCCAATTTTGATGACAGAATTTTTTTTCCTTTTGGAACAATGCAGAGCTGACCTAGAACAATTCAGAACTGTCAAAAACTGGAAAAACGAGAAATGCGGCACGAATCCCGCACTTTTTAAACTTCGTTAGAAACAGTTTTTTGCGTTTTTTAAATTCAATTTCGATTTCAGAATGCTATTATTCTGGAACAATGTAGAACAATCCAGAACAATTAAAAAAACTAAAAATCAACAATTGCGGGGCTAGGGTGCAATCAGGTTTTTGCGATTTCTGACTTCAATTTCCACTTTAGAGTGCTGTTATTTTGGAACAATGTAGAACAAACCTAGAACAACCCAGAACAGTCATCAAAAATCCAAAAGTGCGGGGCTGGCTTCGAAAACTGGTATCTTCGTTTTCCAGCGGTATTATTGACTTTAGAGATGTAATATTCTGGAACAATGTAGAACAAACCTAGAACAACTCAGCACAATTGTTAGAATTCAGATTACTTATTCAAAAGTGCGAGGCTAACTTCACGCACTCCGCAGGAGATAGTTTTCAGGCCATTTTATTTTTATTTATTTTCAAAATTTTAGGAAAACTTACAGCTAGGTCTTAAAAATAGTTATTTACATATTACATGCCGGTATATATCAGCGCATGTGTGCTGATGGCCAATTAAAAAAAAAAGAAACTGCACCTGTATCTCCTCTGGTTACAGGTGCTGCCGTACTGTTACAGTAAAAAAAACACTGTATAATATTCCAGTAATATAATTTTTTTTTAATAATTTTATATAATTTTTTTTTTATATAATTTTTTTTTCACCAATACAGTAAGTATCTGTGGTTAGATGGCATGCATTATGCAATAGCACAACATACGTTTAATAAAGTGTTTGTTTTAACATGCCAAAATAAATTTCACATTTCTTTGGTAAATATTTCACAAATTTATTTATTATGCTCATCTAAATAACCCCTTTCATTTTTTTGCGTATATCACCAAACTGGCTATATAGAAGCAGTCTTTGCCCGTCCGAAGATTCCGAAGACTCCCGTCTACAGTTCACAATTTTATTTTTGACGACCTCCGTGGTGCAGTGGGCGAATAGCCGGCTGAGACGCAGGAGGTAGCGGGTTCAATTTCCGCCGCGGAACAAATGTTTGCATGATGTACAGATATTTGTTCCGGGTCTTTGTTTTTCTATATATTATAAGTATGTATTTACAAAAAAAAATGTATATAAGTATTCTATCAGTTATCTGGTTCCTATAGTACGAGTTCTACTTAGTTTGGGGCTAGATAGCACTGTGTGAAATGTCAAGCAATATTTATTTATATTTATTTGTGGTTACATCTTCACAGTACAAGTTGCGCGAGTTGCGCGACTGTGGAACGCCTTACCAAAGTCCATACGGTCGTCCCAATCTCTTCCTATTTTCAAAGTCAAGGTATACAACCATTTCCTTTCGTTGTCTCGTAACTGCTAGTTAGTGTTTATGTTATATATCCTCTTTATGTAGTGTAGTTTATTTATATACTGAAAATCTGAACAGCGGAAGTTAGTCAAAATTGATAAAAAGTATTCTCATACAACAGGACAAACAAAATTCCTTCTACAAACATTTTATTAGATTCTAATTGCACATTAAAGAAGTATTAATACTGTAGCGATTAAGAAGTTTAGGAACTCCATGCTCTCATGAGTAATTCAAAAACATTTCATATTTCAAACATGGTTCTTGCACCTGTCGGACTTTTATATCAGTCATTGCATCATATTATTTGTCCTATCATGGAATTGTCAAATACCTACGCAAAAAGTAGACCTAAAATTTTTAACTATGTTTCGTTACTTCCTTTTTGGTTACTTTGGCGTGGTAACATATGCCGAGGAAAATTAAGTAACAAAAACTGGAAACTATAAAACCGCGTTCATATCAACAGAACACTCACAATGGCGTTAACGGCAGCCCAGAAAATGAAACGATATAGAGAAAAATCAAAAAACAACCCCGGAAAATTAGAAGAAATAAGAAAAAAAAAATTAAACCGAATAAATTGAAATATAAATATAAAAAAATCAGAAATATGTATGACAGAAGAGGAAAAAAATGGAAGGAAGAAAACCAAAAAAGAAAAATTAAAAAAAATGTGCCACTGAAGTCGAGCTACAAGTTCCAGCAGGCTCGTCTACAGCCTCGGCAAATCCAGAAGAAACCACGTCGAAAACAGAACAGAAACTAGCCAAAATTGTTTCCAATTTAAGGAAATCGAGATATAAACTTAAACTTGAATGTGATAATGCAAAAACTCGCATAACTTATTTAGAACAGCTTTACGAAGCGACAAGAAAAAAAATATATAGGTTAGAGAAAAAGAATTCTCCAAAATGATGGCTAGAAATGAAGTTCTAGAAGCTTCTCTAAAAATGACATATCGTCTGACATAGACAGTCCGATACAAATAACACTACCTGCCGCCACGAGCGTTGACGGCGTACTGACAGAGCGCAGCAGCCGATTCTCCCCCCCGTCTCGCCGCGCGCATACCTCAGGGAGTGCACAGCACTAATGGTCACACTTTATTTATCATAACAGCTGTCACAAATAAAACGTTTACAGCTGCAAAAATAATTAAGAAAGGGATCTAATAAAAAAATCGCCGAAAATGATGTAGTTAAAAATAACAAAACACAGACGTCAATTTCGAATCAAATGGGAACACGGGTTAGAGTTAAATAGTGTGCTAAAAGAATATCAGAAATAAAAAAATCTATTATTGACTTTTACCATCAAGATGATGTAAGCAGGGCTACAGCAGACAAACGAGAATGTAGAACGGTAAACAAAAACAAATAATATATCTTAATGACTCTTTGCGTGTCTTACATACGAAGTTCAGAAACGAAGGGGGCACTGCTTCATTTGCAACGTTTTGTCGCTTCAAGCCATTTTACGTCTTATCACCAGCTTTACATAACAGAAATACCTGTCTTTGCATTAAACATTCAAATATCAGCCACAAAATCGACGCATTGAAACACCACAAAATAATAAATTTTCAAAATAGTCATGCTCTGTTTCAGAAAGTAGGTAGCTTGTGATTCAGAATCGTTTAATTGTATGCACAGTAACTGTGATAGGTGTAAGAATATTTCTTTAACATATGAAAATTATGCGGAAGTCCAAAATACTAATATAACGTGGCTCATGTGGGAAACTCAAAATCATACATACAAAAAATTTACGAAAGACGGAGAACAAGAAATACAAACTAAAAAGACAGTAATAATACGATAGTTTCCGAATTTATAAAGCTGTTTGAGGCCATAATACCAATACCAATTTTTAAAAAGCACTTTTATATTAAGTATGTCACATCAAGCGAAATGTTACAAAGATTGTATCGCAAACTTGGAAGACAACGAAATGGATGTGCATTGTGATTTCTCTCAAAACTATGAGTGCAAGATGTCAGAAGAGATCCAGTCTATGTATTTTGGTGTATCAAAGATACAGATTACTTTGCACACTGGAGTGATATTTTATAAAGGTGGACAAAAACTATTTAACACCGTTTCCCCCGTCCCAATGTGCATCAGCCACACGCAATAAGGGCTCACCTCAAGCCAGTCATAGATTTGGGCAAAAGCTTGGTTCCAAACCTTACGACCATACATGTTTTCTCAGACGGACCTAGTTCACAATACAGACAAAAAAAAATCTAATCTTTTATTTTTCTTTACTCTTATAATGTGAATATTACGTGGTCATTTTTCGAGAGTGGTCATGGTAAAGGTGTGGCTGATGCTATAGGATGAGTTTTTAAAAGATGTTTAGATAGGCAGGTTTCTTACGGACATGATATTGTAAACGCCTCAGATGTTTGTTTGTTTGTGTTTAGAATGCTTTATTACCTCATAAGAATTAACAATTCACTTACTGAGATAAACTTATACTAAATATACATTTACTGATGCCAAAAAGATGTGTATTCGACATTGCAATTGAAAGTCCAAACCGTTCATGTTGTTTACATATCTGAAGAAGAAATTGACTCTGTCAAGGAATACCTAAAAATCTTAAAACTATAAAAGGAACTTTAAATACAGACACAAAAACAGCTTAAGCAGCAGCAGCGATACTGAGTCTGGTTGTCAAAATTACCAAATTCAGCATCGCATCTTAAGCTGTTTTTGCAGTAAAGCTAAAGTAACTTGTAACTGCTTTAATCCAACAAGCCACGTGTTTGATAATATCCCCAAAACAACCATACAACTACACCGATCTGGACATGTAAATTCACGTACCACGGATATACAAAATGACATTACAAATACAATCCAAGACATAACTACAGAGCATGTTACAAATTTTTGATTCGAACATTGATACTACGATTGATTGTGATTCTTTGTTATATGATATTGACATTCGTGATTTGCCAGTTATAAGTTTTGAAAATTACGATCCTACAACAGCAATCACATACTTACTAACGAATCAGAAAATAACAATTATTTATAAGAACGAAGAAAATGACAAAGAAAATAAAGAACTTGTTAGTAACCATGTCTTATCAAATAGAACCAAACCCTACATCATCAAAAAGTCGCTTGAATTCAGACAGCAAAGTCGAAAAAAATAAAACAATCCTGGGGCAAATCACTCACGTGCAATAAATCTACGCCAAAGTATGATTTAGTAAAATTTATGAGCTGTAAGAAAAACTACTATCTAACTTGCACTGAAGGTCAACGTTTTTTTGATTACATATGTAATCCTTGTTTAGAAGAAATTTAAGCTCATGTTTCCTGTTTTTCAGATACTACCAACATGGTTGTTTACTGTGATGTTGATAAAATTCTTCAAAGGAATGATTTGTATTTATGTCTCAAGGAAAACTTTGTGTGGCCTTGGGTTACAACTCATTTCATATTAACAGAAAAATGTCACGGTTGTGGAAACGCAACAAACGAATTAAATGGTACATCACTTCACTTTATACTAATAATGAACAGAAAGGATATAACATACTTAATGGAAAGTTTTTTTTTTGGTGCCAATCATGCAAATATTAGTGTGTATGACCACATGCCCGAAGATGAATGTGAGTTTTGCAATAAATAAGTGCTTATCTAGTAGGATTAATATGATGGATCTCTATTGAATGTGCCAAAAATGTACCTTTTTAAAAAGTAAATTTATGAATAGTGTAACTAGCTTAAGCTTATTTTTTTTATATTGTTTACTTTTTCAAGGTTAGTAATTATTTTGATGTTACCAAAATATAATGTTACAAAACTAGTTTATTTAAAGTTTTTCGATAAAAATATACCTAGTTTATATTAATTTTCGAAATGTTTAGCTTATTTAAGTAAATACCTACGTTATTAGCAGCGTTTTACCTGAAATAAAACGCATATTATAATACTTACCTCACTGGAAGCTCTATATAATGAGCATATCCGTTTGTCGTATTTCTACCATTTTTTTTATCACGTACTTTTTTACCTAGTGTTTCCGGTCCAGTGGCGACACCTGGCGGCCGTGCGCCATCTTGGTTTTGTTAAATGTACCGCACCATTTGGAATTCATTCACCAGGCAGAATTAAAAGTGAAAGCTTCCAGTGAGGTAAGTATTTTAATATGCGTTTTATTTCAGATAAAACGCTGCTATTAAAAGTACTTGACCGTCACTGGAAGCTTTATATAATGAGACATGTTTATTATCGCCTGGTGACGCCACTTATAATTATCACTTAGTGTAATACACATGAAACTATTATATCGCAAATGTGACACGAAATTTAAAAATAAACAACAGTAAGTTCTAATTTAAACATGTTGTAACGTGACAATTTTATGACGCGTTACATTCTTAATTTAACTTAACATTTACACTAATAAATAAAAAAACAACATACCATTACACTGATAAACAAACAGACCACGACATCTAGCGGCATGGCGGCGTACTCACTGCCCAAACACTCGATTTAAATACCGAAATCCAAGCGTCTTCTCAACACAGTTCGCCAAGTTTACGGCAGATGGCGCTTGTAGAAACTCACTACCTATTTTTATTGATCGATAATAAATTTTAATCATCGGAAACATTTTTAAATACTTATATTAAATAATTATTTGCTTATTATAACAAGATAAAAATCTTAAATAATAAAAGACCTAATTCAATTAGTGTCTTTGACTGAAGCAAAACTGATGGGAACATCACCTTTATCTTGAGTGACACCGGATGTGTCAGATTTTTCTATATGGGATCACCAAAAAGTATTGCATCATCCAATTCTAGAAGGTTTTGGAACAAATTGGATTTTAAGAATTGTGATAAGACGGTTGGATCTCGTATCTATATAAGGCGAGTGTAAATCTTGCTCGCTCTCTTTTCCACGCCTGGACTTAACAGTAAAACTTCTTATCAACGTGCTACAAATTTATTTTCTGGACAGTAATTCCCGTGACTTTATATTGTAAATTCGTGCAGTTACTTCCAAGTCGGGAAGTCTTTCACGCTCTTCGCTGCTGGTTCCGATTACTTCTCGATATCTACACCTGACGCCCGTCAAAACCGATCACCGGAGCCGTCGAGAAGCGTGGTGATTCTTCAGTCACCCTGCTGGCTGGGACCACGCCTTCACACAAAGCCTACCGCCACGAGTTCGTTCGCCAAGCGACCTGCTAGCTGCCTTGACAGACGCCAGGGACCACGCCTGCCCACGAGGTCTACCACCCAGCTCAACACCCGCTCCATCTCTCCGAGCAGACGCCAGGGACGTTCGACGAAAATAACACGAGGTGTATCTATTCCATTATTTTATCCGGATTGAATCCTAGTAACCTTCCTCTCTTTTCTGACGCTAACGTCAGATGGCGCTCACTTCTTTAAACTAGATAAATCTGTTGTACCAGGTGCTCAACATTCTGTAATTGCTGCACAATAGGCCATAATCCCTAAGATTCTAAGCTCTTCAAGCCAGCGTCTGTCTGTACTACCTTCACTATAAAATACTTAATCTATAATCTGTAACCTGTAATCTCTAATCTAAGTATATATTCATCGTTAAACCAAGTCATTTGTGATTAACCTCTGTTTATCTTGCCACATGTATAAGAAGTAAAATCTAACGAACCTACTCGCTCTACCGACTTCTCTTGTTTTTATTATTACATATATGTACTGAAAACAAATCTAGTTTCATTTATATCTATTATATAAACTATACTGTTACAATGTATTTTGTTAACTTAATATGCAAATTATATTTTTTTTTTTTACAATCAGTTAATTAATTATAATCTATATAATTCAATAGAATCGGAAATCAAATAATCACATATTATTTTATTTGTTGAAACATTTGTGTAACATTTTCAGGTTGATTGCTGGTAATAACTTCTCGTCTGTAAGACTGTTGGAATGTATTAGCTGATCGCCAGTTCCCTCTGGCTAAAATTTCATCAAGTGGGTGATTTTCCAACCAACTTTTTGAAGCTACCGCAGATCGAATGCTTCCTGGGGGAGCTGTAATGCTGGCTTCTCTAAACAAAGTTTTGACCCAGCCTACTATAACAGTGCGCGAGACGGGCTCAACCAAACCTCTTACTGTAATAAATAGATTAAAAGATTGAGCTGCGTTGCGTCTTTCATTTAATAAAGTTATGATTTTCTTTACCCAAACACAGGGTTTAATCTCAAATTATTTGCATATAAAAGTAGTTTCCAGTCAGATTGTCTATAGTTACTGCTGTTTTCGAACCAAATCGAGGCCAAAATATAATATTATCATGGGACTGATGCAGTGATCAGGATCACGCAAGGTCAAATCATGAATGCGTCTTCCTGAGCAAAAGAGTAATAGTATAGCAGGATGACGCGATACTTGAAAAACATTTTTCATATCTATTGTATAACTACATAAATAAGAAGTAAGCTTACTAATATCCCAGACCGGTAGTTTAGAAGACTTTGGATTTCTTAGACCTATCGACTTTAAAATATGTCTTATAGAACGTGAGAACTTAAGCGACTCGATATCTCAGCGTTACACAAGGTAGAAACAACAGACTTGTGTAAAAGTATTGTATTATATGACAAGTTATCAATTAAATGTAAATCGGAGAGAAATTGTACTAATTGCGAACCTGTAGGATTTATTGTGTCCACGTTCTTAGGAATAGACCAAGAAATCTAACGTTTCCCATCTCATAGGTCTTCCGAGTTGACTTTGCCAAGAATTTTTAAGCAACGTCAATTGATCAGTGTTCCAAGTTTTTATCGCCTTGGACCACCCCCACATTTCCACACGTCTAAAATGATGTTCTCGACTTGCGGAGGTGGGAGGCCCGTGAACATGTCGACTAGATGTTTTTTCAGATTTATCAGGGTTAACGGTACATCCAGCGCTCGGGCTTTGTGGTCTGCGCGTCAAAATATCCTCTACCATCGAGTTACTATGAATAGGTAAACCCCCGTCGATTGATTTAGATGAGTCAACACTTTTGGGACTAGGAACGTTGGTGGAAACACCCACGCAAGTGGATAAATGCATGGAATACTGAATGCGTCGTGAAACAGGGCTTGACGGTCTCTGAAATCTCGAGACACGTAATTGTGAACTACGTCTCTGAGGCAAACAAATCTATCATCGGGGTTCCCCACTTTGTAAACACTAAATCCATACAGGCCGACAATAGGTGCCAATCCGGATTTAGGCGACGTCGCGACAAGTGATCGGCGTGATTGTTGTACTTGACTGCGATATAGTGTCTGCTGAAGTGAATTTGATGGTGATCTAACAATTTTAGAATTTGATAAGTTATGTCTAGCAATCGTAATTATTTCGTTCCTCCTTCTTGTCGAAGGTGAGTGACTGCAGTCCTGTTGTCGCATTGAATAAGGATCGAGCTGTGGCTCAGTACGTGAGCTTGGCTCTGAAGTGCATGAAGAATAGCTAGCATCACTTTCTGATTGCAATGTAGTGCTTGCTCTTCTTGCAACCAAGTACCGGTAGGGGCCAGATCATTTATTTGTGCCCCCAAGCTTGGTCTGACGCATCTGACGTCATTTGCAAGAAAATTTATTGGCAGAGGATAATGAAGCGGCGTTGCCAACCGACAATTCCCCCAATTCAGTTCTTCGCGAACGTACAGAAGTAGTGGGATAGGCCTTCGACGATAGGTCTGGTATAGAATTCATGAAGCCGTCCTCGAGGTACAACAAAACCGGCAAAATTTAGAAGTCCTACTATTCTCTGTAAATCTTTTAACGTTACTTTTCTCACCTCGAGAACCTGACTTACTTTTTTGATTATCTCGACTTTTCTTGGGTAAAGTTTTTAGATTGTTCCAGGATTTCCACGGTACTCCTAGATAAGTTATGCTCTTTTGTGTCTTGAGAACAGACTTCTCAAAATGTATATGCCACCCGAGATTTTGCAATGACGTACTGCTAGCTTGACATGCTTGTGAAGAGGGTGCATATTATGATGCACAATTAAGTAATCGTCGAGATATACAAGGATTCTTACATTCCACCTTTCTCGTTACATTAGAGCCGCCAATTCGTGAGTATTTTTTGACTTGTGCTCAATCTGAAGGAAAGGCAAGTCATCTCTAGCAGCTTTTGGTTGTATACAAGGCGTAGGAAGTGTCTGTGCGAGTTTGCAATTGTTAAATGAAAGTAAGCCTGAGAGAGATCTAACTTGCAGAGCCAGTCCTGCGGTTGCAGAAAATCTGGAATGCGATACATATTTAGGAGGTGGAAGGGTTCGGTCATTACGTAATCGTTTAGCGCTTTGAGAATGAATATAGGATGGGCTGATCCGTCGGTTTTTGGCACAAGAAACAGGAAAGATATGAAACCTGGTGAGGGTTGAGCTACCTTTAAAATGCCTTGGTTTTTCATTTTTTGTACATGACAGACATTTCGTCCAAAAAGGAATGTGAAAAGGACCTCTGATTATATTTGGGTAAACAAGTGGAGGTTTCTGAAAGAATGGTATACGGTACCCCTGAATTAACTTTCACATCGTTTCTGGTGCCCCTATTTCTTTCCATTGCGAGTGGAAATGCGCTAACTGACCTGCTTGAAATGGTTTCGAGACATTGCTAGTAACGTTTTGGGTTCCCTTTGTAACCTCTCGGAACATTTGAGCATCCTCGGTTTATGCCACAATCGGGCCGCGAGCCTCGGTTGTGAAATGAACCTCTCTTATATGAGTTTTGGTGTTCATACTGAACATTCGAGGGTTGACCTCGGTAATTATATTTCGCATAATGGTAGCCACCCCGCGAGGGTGGATTGTTTACCTACAAGCATGCATATGCATTGGGAAACCTTGTTCGTGGAAAGTGCATTGAGCTCAACGCGATTGAACTGCTGGCTTTCGTACGCCTTGCCCCCAGCGAGGGGCGGCTTTGAGACTGATTAGATCTAGTTTGCGAGAACCCTTCTGAATTTACGGGCCAAAAGGCTTTACGGACCCCTCCGGCTTTTACTAATGTCGCAGTGAACGGTTCAGACTCGAATATGTAAGTAGAAGACGGAGGTATCCTATTCAATGATTTTACCCTTGTTATAGTTTCCCGACGCATTTCGATACTTTCGGCACGACGGCCACAAACTAATTGCAAGAGGTATGAAGAAACCTCACTTAAATCCCCTTTTTTGGAAAAGCTCATCAACCTTTCCGCTCAGATTGTCAAAATTAATCAGTACATTTAGTCCATAAAAGAAGATTGCTAATACCTTCTTGCAATGTTTCTTTTTGTTTTAGTATGCAGTAGGTTATAGCTGCATAAGATTTATCAGCATAATCTGCCAGATGACGAAGGGTGTCATATATTTTTACCTCTTCGTTTGTTTCCAGGTCTATGAACCCTGGAGTATGGTTATATGTTTTTTGCGTATCAGCGTATCTCACTTCCAACCAACAAGTGCTATTAGGTAGCACTTCTTGGTTGGAAGTGAGATACATCTGCAGAACATCTCAAGTAACATCTGCAGAAACCTATCAGGGGTTTTCGGAACAGATGGTTCCTTTAATTTTGTCTCGATATCAAAGGTGAAATCGCTAATATTTCGATTATCATCGCCAACACACTGTTTGTCAGTGACGTTATGATGATCGTATAGCTCTCCACAACTTCAGAACAGAGTGACGCAGCATCGTGATAATCTGCATTATTTCCATTTATGAAATTACTAACAATGTTTTGGAGCTCACCCACATCCTGGACCAGTTTATGCACCTTGCGGTCTGTACGCTGAGTGTGTCTTCTTGCGGCGGTGGCTGCGTTGACGCCGCTTCTTGTTGGCAGATCCTCGCTGATCACCGTCCGAGGTAGATGAGCTTGATGAACTGCTGCTCGTCGAGTTGCTGCTACTGGAGCTGCTCGTGCACGTTTGCGAGCATCTCTACTTGGGCCGGCCATAACCTGTGACTCGGTAGCCGTGAAAGGCTCATTATTATCCATATGCAAAGAAATAAGTTTAAATATCTCTGCTATAAAACAATACACAGACAAATTCATTATACCATATCGTACGAAATACCCTGGTAGATTCAAAAAACAATGTACAAGATCTGAACGGAAAACCCGTTAAAATAATGATCCAGTACCTATTAAGTGTAGGTAGGCTGCAATTTAATTGTAAATTCAAAACTCGACCGAGTTGAACAATAGCTCCTACCACAAAATAAAATATTAAATAAAATACATTACTTACGTAATTTATCCACTTTCACTATAATATAAACTATTTTTCAAAAGAATTTGCAACGGACACAGAGACAGAGCTGTTGTGCAGGTGTTGCTTCGACGGAATACGAGACGCCAATGAATTCCAAATGGTGCGGTACATTTAACGAAACCAAAATGGCGCACGGCCGCCAGGTGTCGCCACTGGACCGGAAACACTAGGTAAAAAAGTACGAAAAATGGTAGAAATACGACGGAAACGGATATGCTCTCATTATATAAAGCTTCTAGTGCGGTCAAGTACTTTTAATAGAAATACTGAAGATTTAAGTCGGATTAATGATTCTCAAATTGTTGTGTTAGATATAAAAATTTAAAATTGCAATGAATAAGTTTAATTATAAAGATTAATGTTGTGTAAGGTTTTTATATATAATTTAAAATACTTTTTCGCTTGCTTTTATTTTAAAATAGTATTCAGAGCCTTACACTTTTGTTTGGTTACCAAATAATCCAGTTTTTATTACTGTCCTAGTCCCAGGATTCACTATTTTTATTAGATAATTTTCATATTGAAACATTTATAAAACTTAGGATGCATATTAAAATTATAAAAAAATATATGGAAGGCTCAGAAAACATTGAATTTACTTAGAATCAGAACTTTATATATGCTTTTTTATGAATATTAACAAAATAAAAATAAAAATGCTGACAATTCATTGATTTCTTAATATTTGGGTTTTATTTTCAGAATCAATTATAATATAAGCAGTTAGGTTTAGTAAATTTATCACACTCATCACAAAAATGCCAAGTTTTTGAAGATATTGATTAAAGAAAAAATAACAAAATAGGAACTTTTAACACACCTTCATTTAGTTTTTGTAATTTTGTTCATTAAACATACGTACTATAGGAATATTTCCAGAAAACCTTAAAAATAATGTATCAATCAATCTGATTTCATGATAAAAAAAACGATACGTTAATATTTAAAATTACGAAGCAATTTCAAAATTATGGCGAAAAAAATGAGAACTGCTCTGATATAAGTATTACGAATCGACACACTACTATAATTTACTAATACTAACTTATAGAAGCGTGTCGTATATATTTTTCTGTCATTGAAATTAAAGCAATATATCTATACTCCCTACCCAACCCTTATACTAGGACTGTTGATATTTTTAAATATATAAGATGAACATCGGAGTTGGATAAATCGAAAAAAATATCAATATTTTTTTCGATTTTATTTTATCGGCTTTGTTTAAAAAAAAAACAATCGTAAGTCAGCTACAACGATAAAGAATGTAGATTGTTACGAGCTGAGGGCTCGGGATAAAATAATGAAAATCAATCTTACCAAAATAACACTTTTATTCAACACTGAAATGATAAATACACGATCTTAATCACAATTCACATCACTGTTGCACAATAAACCACTAAAAGTCACCGAAATATTCGCACCAAAACCAGACTGACTCCTTAAGGCGTATCCACGCTCTATTTATGCCACACGCAGTTACTAGATGCTTCGAGAACGTTCTCAGTGGTTCCACTGCCAACTAGAACGTGTAGGTATTTCGACCGACTACTATTTATTATTTGTGCAACTGTAGATAAAAACGTAGTATGTAGGTATATTCCACAACCTATTCTGTGACACAGTAGGTATAACTTCGAGAAGCCGACTATTACTTATTCTGTAACAGCCTTGGCGTAACAATATGTTTTGCTGCATATTTTGCAGGCAAATGGCTATTCTCCAGAGTGGGTTCTCATGTGATAATGCAAGGAACTGTTTCGAGTGTATGTTTTGCTGCATATTTTGCATGCATATGGCTTTTCTCCAGTGTGGGTTCTCATATGATCATGCAAGGAACTGTTTCGAGTGTATGTTTTGCTGCATATTTTGCAGGCATATGGCGTTTCACCAGTGTGGATTCTCATATGTCTTAAAATATGTTGGTCAGAGAATGACTTATTACAAATGTTGCATGCATATGGTTTTTCTCCAGTGTGGGTTCTCATATGGGTTTGCAGTTGCTTTTATATGAGAATTGCTTGTTGCATGTAATGCACACATGTACTTGTTTTCTAAAGTGGCTATGCATATGTTCTTTAAGTTCTGTTTTAGCAACAAATGTACTGTTGCACACGTCACAACAAAATGGCAAAGCACATACATTGTTTGTATCAGTTTTTACTGTAGCAAATGTATTATAGTTTTTAAAATCTGTCTCAGATTTAATATTCACTAATGATTGTTCTGAATCTATTAAATTGACATTGAGATCTTCTCCAAATAAACTCTCTTCAGGAATGTATTCTTCAGTGGCTGTGAATTCTTCTTCGTTACATTCTTCCTTGACTATTAAATCAATGTTTCTTTTGTTGAAATAATGTAATATAGTTATGCCTGGAACAGCTGTCACAGTCAAGTTATGAGTGATTGGTATTGGTGGTGCTTCCTCAGCCTGGAAACAAACATATTGAGATCAGCGCTGTCATGTGTGTATCACAAGCAGTCAGCCTTAGCCTGTAATACAAGATGACAATACCTATGCATTTGGAGTGGAAAGTTGAGGCACAAATGGCAGCTACTAGAAACATTACTGGAGTCATTTTTGTGTTGTCATGTTACCATTTTTTTGGTCAAAGTTTTTACTTTTGAATCTGTAATACTTATCAAATAAATTTCTGTAAAGTCAGGGTTAGACTGCCATGGATGTAGCTTTAACAGTTCTTGTAGTTTTATTGTGTGTGTCGATTCTCAACTGTCCAAACAGTGTTCAGACCACTGACACATGTTTTCTGTATCAAATACCAAACATAGTATAACAATAGTAAGAACTAATACCTCAGGGCCATGGAGTAAATGCTCCCTCAGGAGTTGTTCAGATTTGTGACACATGTCAGAGAATCTGCAGCACCTCTGCAGCTGTGAGTAGCAGATGTAGCATATTGTGTGCGGCCTGCCATCATCTGCATTCAACTGGAACAAAGTAGTATTCAAATTGAATGTAACTGACAACTTGAGAATGCTTTGTTGTATGGCAGGTGCCTATTCCACGCTACAGGTGTAGATATCATTAGTAGGTACTGAAACTAAGTAGATGGAGACACAGGTGATGCATTCTGCAAAAGTAATATATATCTCCAACAAATTCAAATGTCTCAGCTCTGTGACTATCTCAAGTTATTATAAATGTATATCTCAGTACTATGCTGGACATTGTTAGTTCATTGTAGTAAGTAAAGAAGTGACACATAATGAATAGGTGTTACATTATTGCATCTTCTGCATTTAACTGGAACAATGAGATATTTCAATTGAATGTAACTGGCAACTTGAGAATGATTTTGATGCACAGTCCATAGCAGTCTATTAAAAAGTACTCCGCAGTGCCCATGCCACTGCAGCCGCTGCAGGTGAAGGAACCACAGGTTATGCATTCTGCAGTTATTATACACTAGCAAACTAGTCAGTAAATCATAGATAATGTTTCAATCTAGGTCTATATATTTACATAAATACCAAATTTGATTAAAATAGGTTCAGCCGTCACAATATGATAAACTGCCATACAAATATCCATACTAGAATTTATAATACCTATTAGCAGACCTGCGCATTGCTTTGCACGCGTGGTTTGTCAAAGAAACATTACCTCCTGCAGCACAGTTCAATAAAAAGTAGCCCGTCTCAACCCTGGTCTACCTATTTGTAGGTATATACAAACTCTACAACCAACTCGAATGTCTAATTGTCTCAAGTCATGGTAAATGTACATCTTTGTTCTATGCTGGAGATTGTAAGTATCATACAGAGACATTGAATAGGTGTTACATTATTCACTTTTCTAGATTAGAAGTCCACATACCTTTGTACCAGCGAGTTTCTCATACACTTCTACAAGGTGGTTGTTTCTAATCCAATGCATTCTGACGTCGACTGTGAGGCACACTCTGCATCGCGAGTTTGGAGCAATCACACGCTCGGAAGAAGACATTTTATAACAACAACATGTAACTTTTCCAGATTTCCCAGCCAGTTTGACTATGTTTCAGCCGTTTCAGGGAACCCTTGGTTGGTTCTAATATACACATACAGCATATACGCAGGGATGTCAGACGGCCACTCAGGAATACTTGTATCGAGCTAGCTAGCTGAAAGCTGATATTGATTGATTGAACAAGAAAAACTGGTACCCTTGTGCTCCGCTGCGGCGCTGGCAACACTGATAAATAAACTCTGTCGAAAATCGCATCCTAGTGTAAAAAAATATATTTCAATTTCGTGTACCTACCGTTATTAGAAGGCAGTAAATTATCGAACGCACCGAAGAAATATCACTCCAAACCTTTCTTTTTGATATTTTATAGCATTTCGGATATAAAATGAAAAATTGAAAAATAAATAAATAATTCGTAACGAAGATTTTTATCGGAAACGAGGGTTCGTTCGCATAAGCAAACAATAGAAAAGAAATCCAAAGCCGAATGATAGTATTAAAGTAAAATAAATAATGTTGGAACTTGTGAAGCATGTTTTATATTTTACAATAGAATGACAAGTTAACAAATAACAAAGAACAGTTGCTATGGAGACTGAAGGTACAGTCCTATTTTAGGAACTGAGGCCAAGAGCTTTAGTTAGCTTTTCCAGCCTGGGTGCATACCTATACGGGCTTTGTGAAACAATCAGCCAGTTGGTCCTCAGTTGTAACTTGCTTGACCTCAAGCATGCCAGCTGCCACACACTCTCTGACATAGAGATACCTCCGTTGTATGTGCTTGGTCCGACTATATTGCTCGTACGGCGGATTGTACGCTAGCTTTAAGCCGAACGTCCACCGCCGGCTAAACTAAGTTAGTTTAGCTTAGTTCGCATAGTTGAGCCAGTTTTTCATACATGTGCGTCCACCGCAAACTATGCCAGCTAAGCTACGTGAAATGCCCCAGCTAAGTGGAACTAACTTAGTTGTATGAATATGTCAAGCAGTATCCTGTGTTGTATAATCCAGAGAACTATCGTGAGACAAATAAAAAAGACGGTTTATGGACGAGGATAGTGGATGAAATGAAAAACCCGAACATATCAGACAGTAAGTTTAATTTATATTGTTATTGTTAAAATAATTACAAAAGGATTCTCTTACATGAAATGCTTCTCTTGTTGCTCGTACATTGTCATGTAGTTGTCCCACTGAACGTAAAACTGATCCGTCTTCAGCATATGCTTCATCAAAAGCTGTTATTGTTTCATTAGTTGAAAGATGATTGTGTAGCACGCAAGCAGCTTTTGTTATTAAATCAACTGATTATACTTTACACTGGCCGACGAAATATCCGAAATCGCATTGACAAAATACCAAAGGCATTTTCTACCACATTTCGCGCACTGCTGAGACGTTAATTAAAGTTCCTTTTTTCTCTACTGTTACGACATGCGCTGTGTGGGTATGGTCTCATAAAATGTTTTTGTAAAGGAAATGCCTGGTCACCTATAAATACGTAAGGTATTGCAGTACCACCTATAGGCAAATTTAATTCGTTATTTTGTAACCTTCGTCCAAATGCACTGTCAGAAAAAATACCACCATCACTAAATCTGTCCATGGAACCAATATCTATTATAGTAAACTTCTTGTTTGCATCAGCAACTGCGAGTAATACTACAGAATGGAAATGTTTATAATTAAAATACTGAGAACCTGAATGAGGTGGGCATTTTATGGATATATGCTTGCCGTCGACTGCTCCAATACAGTTGGAGAATCGCCATTTCCGCATAAAATTTTCAGTAACTTCTTTCCATTCTCTTTCAGTCGGCAAACACATGTAAATTGGTTGTAAATGATTCCAAACTGCTTGGCAGAGGTTTCCTACAATCCTAGAAACTGATCTGTCACCCACTCTATAATTGTATCCAATTGTTTTGTAGGAGTCCCCTGTTGCCAAAAACCTGCAAAAGGCAACACTTTTTAATGAATTCATATAATGTACATACATTATCGCACTATAAAATCACAGTTAACATGATTATAAGTTTAAATTAAGAAAGTTAGCCCTAACCTTTTTTTATTACTGTTTCAGTTAAAACGGCAAATAACGAATGGAAGAAACTACGTGATGGGCATCGAGAATCAATAAAAAGAATTAAAAGCTCAACAAGTGGCCAAGCTGCATCACCAACAAACACTTGGAAATATGCCAGTCTACTTGAATTTTTATTGCCTTATATGAAAAACCGCCCAAGAAGTGGTAACGTAAATGAAAGCCAGAATAATAAAACAAACAGTACAATGGAAGCTGGTAATACAAGTGAAAGCCAGGATATTACAGTTTCACATACTGAGACACAGGAAAATACTGATCATGTTTCTAACACTGAATCTATACCATCTACATCGCACAGCTCATCGTCTGAACAAAGGCAAAGAAAGAGAAAGAACGATGAATCTTTAGCGGTTGTACTGAGAGACGTTGATGTAGATTATGAAAAGCGTCGCCGTGAGATATAAGAGACAGCTGAAAGGGAATCAAGAAGACATCCTTTAAAACTGTTTTTTGACTGTATGAGCGAAACAGCCATAAAGTTTCCAGAGTGATTGCAAAGAGACATTAAAAGGAAAATCTTTACCATAATGTCTGAAGCGGAAGATAAGTATGACAATTACTTATACGGAAGTCAGTTCTCATATGGATATTCAACTTCTGCTCAATCTACTCCACGCTCCTAAGACACTCCAGTCTCCCAAGATAATCCATACTTCCAAGATACTCAAAATAACGAAGGCACTCCGTTCACCGATACTACTTTCAATTGATATCTTTATACAACCTAATTTTCAATAAATATACCAAAGTAACTGAATCTGTTTAATTTTAATGTTGATACCACAGAACACAAAAAACAATAGAAGTCGTAAGTAGGCGGGGCCCGCGTAACACCAAGTACGCGGAGTTCCGCGCACTACAAGCTTCGCTCACTTCAGTCGTGTTTCAATTACTGTGGGGTAAACGTACTTCAAAAAAATATAAAAATGACATATTGTGCCGTTTTGGAATATAAATATTATAGCCGAACCAAAAATTTAATAAAAGGGAGAATATCCTATCACCGGTAAGTATTATTTTATTGTTTTTTATTAGTTTTGTTTAAAATGCAAAATCGTCAAACAAAATAGACTGTGAATCATACACTTTAAGGTCGCGATTCTCTTAAACCTCAACTTAAGCTACTCAATTAGGGATGTGACCCCAATATACTGATGAATGTGTTATCGATAGCTTTAATTAGTTACCCCTATTAAAAGGTGTATAAGTTTTAGGGCGTTAATTCCTTGTCGTTTTATTGATGATTTTCTGAATGTATTTTAGACCTATGGTGTAAAATAATATAATAACTTCTGCTTTCAGTTTCCCCAAGGCGCAAACAAAAAAAATTTAAAAAACGTACTAATTATGAGTCATCCAGCATACAGAGTCATGACCTGGCACCGTGTGACTTTTTCCTGTTCCCAAAAATTAAGAACCAATTACCCGATCAACGGTTTTCATCACCAGAAGAGGCTGACGAAGAGTATGAATAACATGTATCTGACGTCACCACCGGAGGAGTGGCGCAAATGTTTTCAAAATTTGTTCAATCTTATGAAAAAGTGCATTGACGCAAAGGGAGATATTTTGAGAAACAATAAATTCATTTTTGACCATTATTAGTATTTTTTTATTGATTCCGGAAACTTTTTTGTGTCCCTCATATAATAATTCAGTATACAGTGTTTTTTTACTGTAACACAAAATGTTTGTAGAAGGAATATTGTTTGTCCTGTTGTATGAGAATACTTTTTATCAAATTTGACTATCTTCCGCTGTTCAGATTTTTTTTCATCCGATACAATAAAATGATCCTTACAAAGGACTGCATCGATCGGCATCAAAAAAAAATTACCAACTTGATTCATTTTAAGGCGCTACTCACACTTGACCAAAAAAAATTTAATGCAAAAATATTTTTCTTCGAAAACGAGCTGATGTTTTAAAAGAAACTGCACCTGTATCTCCTCTGGTTATGGGTGCTGCCGTACTGTTACAGTTGAAAAAAACACTCTGTATAATAGTCCAGTAATATAATATATTTTTAAGTAAGTATTTATGAGTTGGATACCTGTGATTATGTTAAGAAAAAAAGAAAAGAAAAGCTTTTTATTTCGACCACCACAAATATAACCTGATGTACCTATTTCGTTACCCGTAGTAGGTAGGTGATAACCGATATCGATACATTCGTCTTGTATGCTCATTGGTACATCACTAAGTGAGTAGCGCTGTTATTTAAGCATGCGAGTAACAGCCAATGCATTATCGATCTTATACTTTGCTGTTAGAGACTATAACAAAAATCGTTAGCAACAGCGCCATCTGTTGTTGAGTGGCTTTGTTTTGTGGGTAATCAAGTATCAGCCATTGCATTATCAGTCTTACTTCTAATTAATAGAGACTAAAATAAAAATATTTTCTAAAGCGCCATCATTTGCCGAGTAGAAGAAGTAAACTTGAATTTTTTGTTACTGTTTATTTTATTGAATTTTAAACCATGTTCCATAGTAGCTAAGGTTTTACATCCGTTAAATTGGTTTTATGGTTTTAGGCCTCTTTGAACGTTCTCTTTCAACCAATTATAACTTTTATTTCTAAGTGTGCTAGTTTTTACATGTGTGAGTTTAGCTACACTGGTTTTCTTAGTAAAAAGTCATCATGCTAGTTCTATTGTTTTTTATGTTCTGTGCTTACCTCAAACAAATAGCCAATCTTCTGGCGATATAGCTTTTCGAAAATTAGTATCAATCTTAGCAATATCTTTGGCAATAATTGTAAGTAACTCATCAAACTGTTGTCTAGATACACGATAGTACATATTAAAATTTTCGTCGTCTAGTTCATTAAACAAAGTATTAAATTCGCTGCTTGTTTTCCAGGACTGAATGTGTTGAATTATCCAGTATCTATGTTTCCGTTTTTTCTTCATAAAATAAACAATAATCAATCTTCTTTAATGACGATAGTCCTCCTCTAAAGTCTCGTAATTGCTCGTGTCGTCTTCCATATGACGTCCGGTTAACTCGACGTTCTAGCTAGGGCTTGCATTATCCGTAAGATATTGGTATCCGAATAATTCAGATAGTAGTGAACTTTACTATTCGGATATCCGGATGTTATGGATAATTCGAATAGTTTTGGGAAAAGCATTAAAAACAATAATAATTGTTATTACGCTATAAACAATGTTTAAGTTATTCCAACATTCACCGTTAAAATATAAATCACTTTTATCCATAAGGAAACTCAATAGGTATACGATCACGTTTTCTGTCACAAAATGCGACATATATTAAAAATAAAGGATAAACAGTGTTTTAAATTGAGATTACTTTTTAGATACATGTACTTATTGCACAAAATTATGAAATTATGGTTTTGATGTAGTTAATTTCAGGTTCGTCGTGATTTTTTGATGAATTTAAATATTCGTTTTATTCGAATTATCCGAATATATTGATCGTCACTATCCGGATAGTAAAATCACACGGATATCCAAATAATATGGATATTCGGATATCCGAATTGCAAGCTCTAGTTCTAGCACAAACTGGCCATCACTAACGTAGTTTTAGCTTATTTATTGGTGGACGGACAACGTAGTTCTAGTTTAGCTTAGTTTAGTTCACCGAGTTTAGTTTTCATTTAGTTTAGCCGGCGGTGGACATTCGGCTTTATTGTTGACTCATTGTCAATATAAAGAAGTGGTGGCTTTTCAGTTTTCGTGATTTCCTCCAACATTTGTTGCAGCCTTAAACGTATGAAAGTACGGATTTTTACGTTTTGTTGTTTTTTTCTGTAGCCATAAACAAATTGTTTTATTAAATGTCAACACTGCTACGTTGGTAGTCAGAGCAAGATAGATAGTTAAATATGAAAATGTTTATGAGAAATTATAACGATGAACTTCAAGGTATATCGAGGGTTTACGTAAAATAAATAGTTTTATAGCATTTCACTTACGGTAAGGACGAAGAATGAGGAACAGCAAAGCGGAGAACTTTCGATACACACTGCTGTGCTGACACTTCAATCGTTTAATCGTCTTTGCATCTGCTGATCTCTCACATCATGCACTCAGTAAATAAACCACGAAAAAAAAGGCGGGAAACTTCGTAAAAGGCGGCAGCTTAAACATTCCTTCCTAAATTTTAATATTAATATTATTTGATAAAGTGATCAAGAGAGTGTAATTTACTTGTTATCTTAATTTTTATTGTATTTATAGTGTAGTTTACATATTTTAATTAGTTGGTAAGTCTTTTTATCGTTTTTTGTCCGATGGAGATGGGAGAGCCACCGGAGCCCGGAGGCACGGTCCCTCCGGCTAGTAACTTTGTAACAATCTCCAACAGTTTCGATAAACTTGCATCAAATGAGTCCGGTATGGACACGGACACTTCTGTTTCAAACTCAAAGAAATGTCGCGAGACTATGATTTGAACCATGTTGCCAGCGCCCAGAGTTTATGCAGGTGCTGGCAGAATGGTCCATTGATATTGCTGTTGCTGCTGAGCCATATTGTGTCCCCGATAGTCCCTCCTGGGCTGGAGCTACGGATGGCATTGTAGCTATTTTTTCTCGTAGCAACGCCTGATCCCCTCTCCTTTCAGCAAGAGAGAGACGTTCGGGCTATGTTGCAGCTGCATGGGGTGATGTGGCTCTTATCGGTGTTTATTTATCTCCCAATAGAGGCCTCTCCGAGCTGGAAGCGTACCTGCAGGTGCTTGATGGTGTCGTCAGGAGGATGTCTCCATCACAGGTCATTGTAACGGGGGACCTCAATGCCAAGTCTGCAGCTTGGGGTTGCCCTATGACCAATGTACGTGGTGAAGCGGTGGCGGACTGGGCCGCGACAGCTGGTCTAGTTCTTGTCAACCAAGGCAACGCTATCACGTGTGTGAGGCGTGGTGGGGGCTCAATAGTGGACATTACGTTCGCTACCCCTACTCTTGCCGTGCGTGCGTGCAACCGGAGGGTCCTACAAAACGAGGAGACACTGTCAGACTACCTTTATATAAGGTTTCAGGTCGCACCTTCCTCTGGTCTTGGAGTGGCGCGATCATCACCTGGCCTCCTGGCTGCGTTCCCACGCTGATGCTTGGGGCGCCTAGATAGAGAACAGATGAAGGAGGCTGCAATTGTGCAAAGCGGGTGCCCTGTGTCGGAAACAGACTTAAGTGTAGACGCAATAGCAGATCATTTTCGGGAGGCCTTAACAGCGGTGTGTGATGCATCTATGCCTCGCACGCGGAGACTGCCAGAGAGAAAGCAAGTATACTGGTGGTCGGACGAAATATCTTCTCTCCGGTCTAACTGCATCAGCTCTCGCCGCGCGTATACACGTTGCCGTAGAAGGAGTATCCGCACCGCTGACGAGGAGACAAGCCTCTATGAAGCTTATAGGCAGACAAAAAAGGCTTTGCAGGTGGCAATCTCCAAAGCCAAGTCTGATGCTTGCCAGGAGTTTATCGAAGATCTTAACAGGGATCCTTGGGGGCGCCCTTATCGTACAGTTCGCAAGAAACTGTGCAATCAGGCACCCCCAACCGAATCGTTTGAGCCCGAACACTTTGCGCACATCGTAAC
Organism: Philereme vetulata; assembly: GCA_918857605.2. NCBI lineage: Eukaryota > Metazoa > Arthropoda > Insecta > Lepidoptera > Geometridae > Philereme > Philereme vetulata. The sequence goes on along the minus strand of OU975427.1, from coordinate 3,568,938 downwards.
AGGGCTTTGGGAGGGGGAGGGGGGGGGGGGGGCTTAGTAGAGGCTGGCATCACTGCCTACCTAAGAATAGAATGTAATTTTAGTTGACGATGCATTGCCAACAAAAACGAGTGAGCTTTGACCACACGACTGAAGTAAAACTTCTTTTTCAAAATATTAATTTTTAATTACAAAGTTGTCCACACGTATGTAGGTCGATCAGTCTATGTTCATTCTGGACAGACGCAACTTGCACTCGCACAATATCGTTTATAAAATAAAAATAAACGAAACTCTCTCTTTCTATCTACTATATTTTAGCTCCCTCATCAGTGTTTCCACTTAAGATTTTGGTTTTGCCTTAAATTCTTCGGAAATTATCCCAATAAATCCCTAGTTCTTTTTTGAAATGCCCTAATTTAGGGCGTAAGAATTGTATATAAAAAAACAATTTCTATTTTTAAATGTAATACGAAAATTGAACTTATCTACTTAAGTGTAAGAGTCAGAAGCAGAAGCATTACTTTTGTATGTTTTCGCAGCTTTGAGCATAGTCCTAGTAAGCTCCAAAATTGATCAGTTACTAGCCAGCATTCCTAATTTAGTGTGAAGTATGTACTCCGTTGAGGGTTTCATTAGTCATCCTGTTTCTTTTGTCCGTTTTGACATTTTTCAGGACACTGAATAATCTTTCTACTTCAACGTTTGAAGATGGCACTCCTAGTAATAATGAAATTACTGCTTCGAGGTTTTCGTATAGGAAATCACCACGATGGTTTTTCAAACTTAGTACCTTATTCCAGTAAAGTTCAGCTGGCATTCTTTTTAGTTGTTCTTCATCGTTAACTCCAAAGCACTTGGGTTCGATTAGAGCTTGATTTCGCCATTCGTTATCAGCTTTCTGCATGTTGCATTTTGTGACCAAAAAACCAAAATAGTCAAATACGTCTTTCATAGACTGCTTTTCAAGATTTCTTGCTACCTCAGGATCTACATATTTCATCAAATCAAAAAGTTTCTCGTCTAACTCGAACCGTTTTTGAATCTGTAAAATAATTTTTACATAAAATCCCCGGCAATTGGTATAAAACTTGCTCATCTCTTCTGTTGGAGCTTTCGTCTTTAAATCTTGTAGAATGACATATGCATCCAGACCGACATAAATGTGGTCATTATTTAGGTGACTTTCTGGTTTAGTCACATCTATTGTCATGAAGTGGTTGAGATCTCCAGGGCTTAGGTACTGTTTTTTAATGAAGTTACACAGAAAACTTTGTAGCATCTTTCGAATCATCTCTGGTAGCATGTAAAGTTGTGGTGATTTTGATTGAAAGAAGGTATTAAACTCATTTGTTATCGAGAAGACATAGCTCATAAAGTGCAAAAATGCTTGATTAAATGTGTTATTCAGACTTGTCAGTATGGAATCAATGGTATTAGAGGGATCCTGAAAAACTGCCTCAGTAATTAATAATTTTAAGGCATCATATTGTTCCAGTATTCTGTCGATACAAGCTTGCAGTGACAGCCATCTTGTATTAGCTGCGGTTAACAATTTATGATAGTCAATCTTCAGAAAATCTTGAAACTGTTTCAATGATTCGGTTCGCTTCGGGCTCATGTGAAAATATGTTGGTATATTACGGCACAAATCTTTTAAATTTTTGGGTAGTTTGCGGGAAGCATGAGATCTTGCAAGGTGAATTAGGTGACATGTGCACCCTACAACGACAAGATGTGGAATCTCTTTTTTGAGTAATGCCTGAACTGAATTGTGTTTTCCCATCATACCATTTGTTGTATCAGAAGTGAAGCCAAAAACATGATGAAGTGGTATTTCATGTTTGGCAAATATGTCTTTCAATGTTTGGAATATGCCTTTTGCTGACCCATCAACTATATCAATCATATCGAAAAATCTGCAATCCACTTTTTTTGTATCGCTGTTAAAATATGTTACAATTATAGCCAACTGTTTTTTCACAGACAGATCTGTTGTTTCATCAATTATAATATTGAAGTAGCTTTTCTTCATTATATCTACGACTTCTTGTTTATAGGAGGAACCTGTTACTTGGCGTAAAATATTTGTTGCTTTTTTTTTCCAAGACGCACATCTTCTAAACGACACTTACGAGAAACTTGTTTCCCGAGTCTAAATGACTCGGGAAACAAGTTTCTCGTAAGTGCCATAAAGTCATGTATTAAGGAAATAGGTAGATCATGTTTTGCGAGAAAGCCGCACATTTTTAATTCCATATCTAATACCTTAGCAGTATGTGTTTGATTTTTGTTCAAAAATGTTGTAATTTTTCCACTTTTTGATACAACAGCCATTTGCTTTGAGTGCTTGGCACTTCTGTTGTGTCGCAGTAATTCGGACATTCCACATACAATATCACAAGCACATACTTTACAGTAAGCTTTTGTCTCACCTTTTTCAGATCTGTTTAACCAAGACTTAAAATCTGGATGCTCCAACCAAGAGGTTTTAAATTTTTGCGCATATTTCTTACCATCTTTACTTGCATCTGACTTCTCTCCTTTAGCGTGAGATTAAGAAGGCACTTGCTCTCTATCATCATCCTTGTCTTCCATTTTCAATTATAAAAACGACGTAAAATTAGCTTCTATTGTTTCGCGACCACTAATATAAATAACATAAATGAAATTAAAATAATCCCTAAATCGTGTAACTAATTTCTGATGTACTTTACAAAATAAGTAATAGTATTATCCAAAAGATATACTAACATTTGTCGGATTATAATACGAAGCTAGTTTGGGGAATCCCCTTATAAGTAGAGCCATAGACCATAGGCTAAATAGGGTTATTTCTTCCCTAAAATTCCCTAAATCCCTGTCGCACTAAAAAAGCCCTAAGTCGTACATGAATTAGGTAGTTTCGCCTTAAAAAAGTGCGAAATCCCTAAAAGTGGAAACACATAACTTCGGTTCGTAATTTTCGTTACGCATTCTCCAGCTTATTACCAAAGTCAAGCGTGCGTAAAGAAGTTTTACTTCAAAAAAAATTACTCGATGTGTGAATAACATCTTCTGTATTTTATCTTTTGTATTTATTTGAAAAATAACCCCAGCCAAACAAAATGGCTGAGGATTTCAGAAAGGAATGCAGCTTCCTTTGCTAAATGTTTTTTTATAGCAAGATAGACTTAAATCAATCTTTAAAATGAAAGAAATCAACATTAATATCGAGGGCTACAATGTTAACGGGATATGCGTCGGCTGTTTGAACTATAATCGTCAAATGTTTTACGACTCTGATGTATTGCAGTGTTTCAAAACTATTGGAAACATCGATGTAAGTACAATTTCCTTATTATTTTAGCTCAGAAACGCAATAAATAGACCGTAAATTATGGAATAGCACACCTATCTTCTGAACTTTCATTTAGAAACTACCAAAAATGTAATATTTAAAAATAATCCAAAGAACAAAACTCCCATGATCGGCGGATGTTTACGACATTAAGTTTTTAAATCAAACTTCTAGGTTCCCGATGGTTTGACTATTCAAGTTTGCTGGGAATGCCTCGCCGCTGTGAAGACAGTTATACGATTCCGAAGACAAATACTTGCAGCATATGATGTACTTATTGACTACTCTAGACAGGCAAGTATTTACATATTCTACTAGATACCGCCTGCGGCCGCGGCTTCTCTATAAAAACATTACTCTCCAGTGCAGTCTGGTAAAAGTAGCCTATGCCTCACTCTACGTCATAAACTACATATATGTAAGTATGCCAAATTTCATCAAAATCAATCCAGCCGTTTATTTGTGAAAACGTAACAGGGAGACAGCGTTACTCTGAAATTTAGATAGATAGATTGATATACCTACTTACTCAATTTATTATAATACTAGTGGTTCGCCCTGAACTGAGATCTTGCGGGTCTCCAATAAAAACAAATAAATATTATTCGTACCTAAACTTCCACTATTAAAATAGTGCCATGAAATGCATAACCACTTGAACTACAGTTTCATTTAAATTACAGGTAACGGGAGTTCATGTCATTTGGTTATTTTGTTTGGGATAGAAATTGCAGTTATTCTGGATTTCAGACTTTTGCCTATATTTGTGTCATTAAAGCTACACGCATACCAAATTTCAGCATTGTGGGGTCACTGAACTTTGACAAAATTTACACTATTCACAGGGTGTGAATAGTGTGAATTTTGTCAAAGTTCAGTTTTTATCACGGCTAATAACTTAAAAAGTACAAGGTTTAAACTAAAAATAAAAACGGGGTCGAAATGTACTCACCAAAGACCTTTTATTAGACGTGCCACTTGACGGGATAGTCCCATTTTGGTTGTTTTTACCCCTCTTGAACAACAATCAAGATCAATGATGTTGATCAATCTTGATCAACAATATATCTCAACAACCCCCCACATTTTTAGCTGATTTAGTCACACTTAAAATTTTGCCATCACTTCGAAAGTTATCCTCGGACAAACAAACATACATAAATACATACAACGCCAATTTGCCCAAGTTGATGGAGATCTCACTTTGCTCGATCAATTAGTATGGACAATTGTAAGATGGTAGGGAATGAAATCTGCACTGAGGTCCTGCATTGGAGTGTATTGTGTATTACCCCTTGCTAATCTGACCCCAGCCATCCTAACTCCTTGAAGTAGCACTTTGGGTGATGCCTTCCAAGATCCCCGTGGATGTTATCCATCAAACAACTTAGTTGCTCTTGGTAAATTAATTTGTAACTATTTGTGCGAGGCAAGACGTAGTTCGGAGTGGATGCCACTCACCCTTATGAAGGTTCACGAATTGAACCGAAACATTATCGTTCGAAACACCGATAACACAGTACCTGATAAATCCCGTATTTATAACAATGATTAATTTGTAAACTATTCTATTATCTTATTTTTCAGCACACATTCCTAAACTCTCCAAAAGACTTCACCGAGCACTCGAGGAGCCGGTTGAGCACCTCACAAGTGCTGGTTTATGACTCTACTGCCACCCCTGCTAATGAGCCCGTACAGATTGAGATACACAATGAAATCAAACTGGAAACTAAGGATAATCAAATGCAGTTTGATGTAGGAAGTAAGTTTAGAATAAAGTTATTAGTTATTTCTTATACAAGAGTGCAAAGTTGCTTTTTAACCGCGCGCTCAATTTTGATGAGCGAGCAAGCGAAGGTTTCTAAAAGTGAAAAATCTTTGCACTCAAGTGCAACACGTAACTTTTCATCCCACCTCAGCGAGGAAATGACTAAATGCAAAAAATTTAATACACCAAGAAGGTCTGAGTTTTTAACAAATTAAAAAAGGTTGTATGTTAAATTCGGCACCATGAGGTAAAAGTGATGTTTTGAATTCACAAACTTATGTTTGGTTGTTCGAGGATAACTTTCGAAGTTATGGCAAAATTTTGGTGTGACTGAATCAGCTAAAAATGTGGGGGGGTTGTTGAGATGTTGGGGTTCAAGAGGGGTAAAAACAACCAAAATGGGACTATCCCGTCAAGTGGCACGTCTAATAAAAGGTCTTTGGTGAGTACATTTCGACCCCGTTTTTAGTTTTAGTTTAAACCTTGTACTTTTTAAGTTATTAGCCATGATAAAAACTGAAACTTGACAAAATTGACAGGGTACTTACTTACACCCTACAATGCTAAAATTTGGTATCTATGCGTGTAGCTTTAATGAAACAAATATAGGCAAAAGTCTGAAATCCAGAATAACTGCAATTTATACCCCAATCAAAATAACCAAATTACATGAACTCCCGTTACCTGTAATTTGAATGAGACTGTAGGTCAAGTAAGGCGGTTAATTTTCGTGGCACTATTTTGATAGTCAAATATTACAAATAATATTTTTTTGTTTTAATTGGAGCCTCGCGAGATCTCAGTTCGGGGCGAACCGCTAGTTACAAATTAATGAAATTATTAGGGCCATGCATACAACATATTAAAAAAGTATCCCAGTTTTGATGGATGCGGACATAGTCATTCGTTGTTTCCAAGATAATCCAAAATCTTATGCTGCGCGCGCACCATCCTCGGAGTCAGGCTCACAGACCGTATTAGAAACTCAACGCTGCGCTCCAAAACACAGATAGCTGACGTGGCTCTGATATCCGCTAAATTAAAGTGAGACTGGGGCTGGATACGTTTGTCGTATGCCGCAGGAGCTATGGCCGAATACCACAGAATAAATAATAAATAAATAAATATTGGTGGACATTTCACACAGCGCTATCTAGCCCCATACTAAGCAGAGCTTGTTCTATGGGAACCAGATAACTGATATAATACTTATGTAATTTTTTTTGTAAATACATACTTATATATACTAATATTTTAAAGAGGAAAGATTTGTATTTTGAAAGATAATATTTTAAAGAGGAAAGATTTGTATTTTGAAAGATAATATTTTAAAGAGGAAAGATTTGTATTTTTGTGTGTATGTTTGTAATGAATAAATCCAAAAACTACTGGTCCGATTTCAAAAATTCTTCCACCATTGGAAAGCTACATTCACCGTGAGTAACATAGGCTACTTTTTACCCAACTGCGCAGAAGGAGGGTAATGTTTTTATTGAAAAACTACGCGTGCGAAGCTGCGGATCGGTCAGCTAGTATTAAATAGAGAAACAACCAGACCCGGAACAAATATCTGTAGATCATGCAAACATTTGTTCCGCGGCGGGGATCGAACCCGCTACCTCTTGCGTCTCAGCCGGCTGTTCGCCCACTGCGCCAAGGAGGTCGTCGGAATGGGTTCCAAACGGGCGGCGGCCTTGTGGTAGACCCAGGCGGAGATGGAGGGATGAACTGAACTGGACGCATATGTACAGAGTGGCCCCGAATAGGTAGTGACCGGGATTCGTGGGAAGAGGGAGGGGAGGCCTCTGCCCTACAGTGGAACTCTACGCCCTGATAATAACAATATAAAATAGTTGACGACCTCCGTGGCGCAGTGGGTAAACAGCCGGCTGAGACGCAGGAGGTAGTGGGTACGATTCCCGCCGCGGAACAAATGTTTGCATGATCTACAGATATTGGTTCCAGGTCTGGTTGTTTCTCAATATATTTGGTAGGTATGCATTTACAAAAAAATCTGTTCCCTGTTATCTGGTTCCCATAGTACAAGTTCTGCTTAGTTTGGAGCTAGATAGCGGTGTTTGAAATGTCCAGCAATATTTATTTATTTATATTTATAGTTCTGTCGGTCAACGGACTGATAGTGAAGAGCCTTGACCGATACCTTAAGAGGCTCTCGCTAGAAAGTTGGATCAAGGGTCAGGCGGTACTCCTGGACTCGGCACGCATAGTCAGGGGATTCCTCTCTGCAGCCCTAGCCACCGATCACTCGGGCCTTACTTCGCGGTCGGCGGTTTACCGTTTTTATAAATATATTTTCTTTTTTGTAAGATACTTTGTAGTGATAAATGTTTTTTTTATAAACGAGTTTTAAAATAAATATGTGTGAATAATAATAAAATGTTATGACCACGATGGGAATTGAACCTGCGTCCTTCCACTTGATACGGGTGTGCATCAAGGGTATTCACCAACCATGCCTCTACATGTAAATGTTATAAAGAGTTTTAATAAACGAATTTGTTTCTGTAAGGTGTAAAAGACGAAGATACAGAAGACTTGCAGTACTCGGAGCTGACCTCGCTCGACCAGCCGGAGTCCTCAGACGAGGACCTCCAACTCTCACAGATCAAGGAGAGGAAACAGAAGAAAGATCGCAAGAAGAAGAAGAAAGATAAGGTATGGTATAGTATAAAGGCGAAGACACAGCAGACTTGAAGTACTCTAAGCTGGCGTCGCTCGACCAGCCGCAGTCCTCAGACGAGGATCTGCAGCCCTCACAGATCAAGGAGAGGAAACAAAAGAAAGATCGCAAGAAGAAGAAGAAAGATAAGGTATGGTATAGTATAAAGGCGAAGACACAGCAGACTTGAAGTACTCTAAGCTGGCGTCGCTCGACCAGCCGCAGTCCTCAGACGAGGATCTGCAGCCCTCACAGATCAAGGAGAGGAAACAAAAGAAAGATCGCAAGAAGAAGAAGAAAGATAAGGTATGGTATAGTATAAAGGCGAAGACACAGCAGACTTGCAGTACTCTGAGCTGGCGTCGCTCGACCAGCCGGAGTCCTCAGACGAGGACCTCCAGCTGAGAGCCAGATCTGTGAAAACAGATCAAGGAGAGGAAACAGAAGAAAGATCGCAAGAAGAAGAAGAAAGATACGGTGTGGTATAGTATAAATCCTGTTCGTTACGATTTTGCGATGAAATTATAACCAGGAATGAGATATAAGCTACTGTTCACCTGACTGCGCAGAACGGTAATGTTTACATTGACAAACAACGCGCGCGAAGCTGCAGGCGATTCTAGTTTCATATAATAAAACACATTTCATCAAAATCAGTTTAGCCGTTTAGTCGTGAAATAGTAACAAACAGATAAAGAGAGGGTTAATTTTGAATTTATCACATTAAGGCGCGCTAACCGTAGCCGATAGCCTTGAAGGAATGGGCGTCGCTATTGTTTCGGCCCCGCACCAACCGCACCTTCCGCCACACGCATCTAACCGACCAGCAAATAGGTGAGCGTGAGGCAGACGAGCACAACCCTCCTGTACAACAGTCAGCGGTACACTGCCGCCCGTCGCCCGCGCCACCACCTTCTAAGGGTACGCCTGCTACTTATTCGAAAAATTTAAAATAATTAATTGCCACGTGAAAGACCGTCGCAGCACATCATCATTTGTTGAAGGTGTAGTCTTTACTCACATATAGGTGAAAGAAAAATTACAAAATTTTACGTCGTTAAGAGGTTGAATCAAATTGAAAGTCGAAAACAGCTATATTTTAATATTTTTTTCTCATAGTAAATAAACAGATAGAACTTTTTTTGTATGTTTACTTTGCAGATAAAAGGGCAATGAATGACATATATTTTTTTGATTACATAAAACTGATTCCTCCCTGAGGAGAAAGTCTCCAAATAAGAGCAATCAGCTACTATATTCGCCTTAATATGGATAACATTCTTTTGGTCAGAGAATATTATTTGATTATATGTCGCTAAATATTTATGTATTTAATAAGAACTAGCCGCCGAACTTCGTACCACCTTGACGTGCCTATGACGCGGGCTGCCAATGTACGTCGCCGGTAAGATTGTCAATTGGCCATCATTATCTGCATCTATGTATGACAAAATAAATTTTGTTCATATTTTTTTTTCGATATTTTAATAGTTATTCTGCTATTCGGGGCGGAGACTAATCTAACAAATCGAAGATCATCAAAATACGTCCAGCCGTTTTTGAGTAATAAATGGTCTAATGGAATAAAAATAAAAAATCTATACTATTCTTATAAAGAGGAAAGATTTATATTTGTGTATAAAAAGTGCCCTAAAACGTCTTTCGTCGCATGCGCTGCGGAAACTATAGATGATAGAACAAAAGTATGTTCTACAATATTAAAGAACATATCAATATCTACAAAAAACTTCGTAATATTATAAAGAGGAAAGATTTGTTTGTTTGTATTAAATAGGCTCTGAAACTACTGGACCGATTTTAAAAAAAAATTTTAACTGTTGGGAAGCTATACTATCCCCGGGTGACACAGGCTACTTTTTACCCAAATGCGGAGAAGGAGGGTAATGTTTTTATTAAAAAAACTACGCGTGCGAAGCTGCGGATTGGTCAGCTAGTATATATATAAATTGACGTTTCTTAAAAAAGTATAAGTATGTATATTTTAATTGTTATGAGGGTTTATTATTCAGATTCATTCATTTTTTTATATCATTAGTATGTTGTAGGTACACCATTACACCCCAGGTAATGTCCACACAGTACATTCCATCCAATGGTTAGAGACAGCTACTTAGCGATAAGATCGCCAATTGTATCACATATATTTACGTTGTTCTGTTTAATTGTATTTAATTGTATTGTGCAATAAAGTATTATCTATATATCTATTCCGCCGCGAAACAAATGTTTGCATGATCTACAAATATTTATATCGGGTCGTCTGGATGTTTTTCTATCTATATTATAAGTATGTATTTACAAAAAAAATATGTACCTAGTCAGGTCATAAGTATTGTCACACAGTAAAAACTCTTCTCTTAGAATGTTGGCTACAAAAAAGATTATAGAATTCAAATTTCGAATTGTTCAGGAAAATAAAAATGTATACTTTTTAGAATTTTACTCATTTTTAAATATGGAGTGGACGCTTAAAGAAGACCGTGTTGCAGTTATTGCGTTGCATCGTTGCGGTTACGCGCCAATTCAAATTTTTGACATACTGAAAAATTTGAATATAACCAAAAGATTCGTTTATCGCACCATCAAACGATACAATGAAGACTCTAGTGTAGATGACAGGTCAAGAAGTGGTCGCCCTCGGTCTGTTAGGACTCCAGCAGTGATAAAAGCTGTGAAGGCGCGAATTCAAAGAAATCCCAAACGTAAGCAGAAACTGTTGGCCTTTCAGATGGGGTTAAGCAGAACCACGGTGAAAAGGGTGTTAAATGAAGACTTAGGGCTTCGGGCATATCGAATAAAAACAGGACATCGTTTGAATGCTCGTCTAATGGACCTGAGACTGAAGAGATGCCGCGCTTTGTTGAAGCGGTACGCGGGAAAAAAATATCGGGAAATTCTTTTTTCGGATGAAAAATTTTTTACCGTAGAAGAGAGCTACAACAAACAAAATGATAAGGTGTACGCACACAGTAGTGAAGAAGCGAGCAACCGTATTCCGCGTGTCCAACGAGGTCATTTTCCATCCTCGCTCATGGTATGGTTGGGAGTTTCTTATTGGGGCTTAACAGAGGTACATTTTTGTGAGAAAGGTGTAAAAACGAATGCAGTTGTGTATCAAAATACAGTCCTGACGAACCTTGTGGAACCTGTTTCTCATACCATGTTCAATAACAGGCACTGGGTATTCCAACAAGATTCGGCGCCAGCTCATAGAGCGAAGAGCACACAAGACTGGCTGGCGGCGCGTGAAATCGACTTCATCCGGCACGAAGACTGGCCCTCCTCCAGTCCAGATTTGAATCCGTTAGATTACAAGATATGGCAACACTTGGAGGAAAAGGCGAGCTCAAAGCCTCATCCCAATTTGGAGTCACACCTTGACCACCAAGACATCCTTGATTAAGGCAGCCGCCGATATTGACATGCACCTCGTTCGTGCTGCGATAGACGACTGGCCGCGCATATTGAAGGCCTGTATTCAAAATCACGGAGGTCATTTTGAATAAACTTTAGTGTCATAAGAATCTATGTTTTGTTAAGTTCATTTTGGTATATAAATGGTTACATAATGAATAAACTTGTTTCAATTATTTTATATTAAACATGTGACAGAATTTATGACCTGACTAGGTATATAAGTATTCTATCAGTTATCTGGTTCCCATAGTACAAGCTCTGCTTAGTTTGGGGCTAGATAGTGCTGTGTGAAATGTCCAGATATATAAATGAATTGCTGTTCGTTAGTCTCGCTAAAACTCGAGAACGGCTGGACCGATTTGCCTAATTTTGGTATAGAATTATTTGTGGAAGTCCAGAGAAGGTTTAAAAGGTGAATAAATATGAAAATGCTCGGAATTAAATATATTTAACATAATAACTGTTAAAATATGTGAAAATATCACGCAAAAAGAAATTACGAAGAAAATTCATTTTCTCTTACATAGTGATGGCCGGGGACAACAATTGACAATTCTACCAGGTTGACGTATATTGACAGCCCGCGTTATACGCATGTCAAGGTGGTACGAAGTTCGGCGGGTCCACTAGTTCTCGATAAAAACAAATACTTAACATTTCAGAGCAAAAAATCTCTGGGATTCTACCAGGGTGACGTATATTGACAGCCCGCGTTATACGCATGTCAAGGCGGTACGAAGTTCGGCGGGTCCACTAGTTCTTGATAAAAACAAATACTTAACATTTCAGAGCAAAAAATCCCAGAGCAGAAAACTAAAGAACCTCCCCGCAGACATAGTAGAGCTATACACTATGACAGAAAAGGAGATGTGGCGAGTGAGGGCCGATGACGTCGCGAGCGAGTGTTTCCAGCGATTACGTCACAAGTGCGACCTCTGCGTCATAGGGTTCAACACCAGGAAACTAAAGGAGTATCATGACAACGGAAAACACAAGCCGGTGAGTACCAAATGAATCGTCAGCAGTCTAAATGTATCACTAGCACCAGATTTGAGATGTCAGAATCCTAATCTTAGCCATGGGCGCGCTTAATGCAATGTCAGCACCCAAAATGGAACGTCAGCTTGATAATAAGCTATAATACATAGAGAGAAAGTGCTTCCAGCGATATCGTCACAAATGCAATCTCTGCGTCATAGGATTCAATACTAGGAAACTAAAGGAGTACCACGACAACGGAAAACACAAGCCGGTGAGTACCAAATTAATCGTCAGCAGTCTAAATGTATCACTAGCACCAGATTTGAGATGTCAGAATCCTAATCTTAGCCATGGGCGCGCTAAATGCAATGTCAGCACCCAAAATGGAACGTCAGCTTGATAATAAGCTATAATACATAGAGAGAGAGTGCTTCCAGCGATATCGTCACAAATGCAATCTCTGCGTCATAGGATTCAACACTAGGAAACTAAAGGAGTACCACGACAACGGAAAACACAAGCCGGTGAGTACCAAATGAATCTTCAGCAGTCTTAATGTATCACTAGCACCGTATTTGAGATGTCAGAATCCTAATCTTAGCCATGGGCGCGCTAAATGCAATGTCAGCACCCAAAATCGAACGTCAGCTTGATAATAAGCTATAATACATAGAGAGAGAGTGCTTCCAGCGATATCGTCACAAATGAAATCTCTGCGTCATAGGATTCAACACTAGGAAACTAAAGGAGTACCACGACAACGGAAAACACAAGCCGGTGAGTACCAAATGAATCGTCAGCAGTCTAAATGTATCACTAGCACCGTATTTGAGATGTCAGAATCCTAATCTTAGCCATGGGCGTGCTAAATGCAATGTCAGCACCCGTAATGTTGACAGTTGACGTGAAGGCTCATGATGATGATGATGTGTGTATGTAAGCGTATGTATGCGAGGGTGTGTGTGTGAACTTGCGTGTGGTTGTGTGTGTATGAGCTGCAGTCTATATAGCAACTTTTAAAGGGTCTTCAGTTTCTTAATACGACAGTAAACGATTGCTTGAGCTTTTTGCAACTACTAATGCAGTAGTTACTTTTAGCTTAAAAGTATTTTGTTCCACTTTGGGGTCGTCCATTGATCACGTGATGGTTTTTAGCAACTTTTAACCCTCCCCTCCCCCCTTCTTGGTGATACAATCAACATCCACGGGGATCTTGGAAAGCTGCATTCATCAACCCAAAATCCTGCTCCGTTACATCAAGGAGTTAGGATGGCTGGGGTCAGGTTAGAGGGGGGGGGGGGGGGGTATACACCCCAATGCGAGACGTCAGTGCAGATCTTATTCCCCTTACCCTAGAATTAGAAGCATCGTGATGAAAATGTCGAGACAGACATTAAGGTTGGTTAAATACACGCCATATCTCACTACACCCCGCCCTCCTTGGAATTTTTTTGTAATTTTTTCCGAACCCCATTCCCCCATTTCGAGCCTCATGATTAGTGGACGATTATTTCTCATATGTGTTGGTTGTTAGCGTAAAGAAATACTAGTGGTTCGCACCGTACTGAGATCTCGCGAGTCTCCCATACAAACAAAAATATTCGTGATCCTTGACTATCAAAATAGTGCCAAGGAATATTAACCAACTGACTTGACCTACAGTTTCATTTAAATTACAGGTAACGGGAGTTCATGTCAATTGGTTACTCTTTTTTGGGGTAGAAATTGCAGTGATTCTGGATTTCAGACTTTTGCCTATATTTGTGTCACTAAAGCTACACTCAAACCATATTACAGCACTGTGGGGTCACTGGTGTACCCTGTGGATTTCGTCAAAGTTCAGTTTTTATGATGGCTAATAACTCAAAAACTGCAAGGACTTTACTAAACAAAAAAAAACGGAGTCGAAATGTACTAATGAAGACCTTCCATTTGACATTTACCTTGACCTAATAGACTCGTTTTCATTTTGTTTTACCCCTCTTGGACTCCAATATCTCAACACTCCCCCCGCATTTTTAGCTCATTTAGTCACACAAAAATTGTGCCATCACTACCTACCTATGTATCAAATTTCACGATGATCGGATCAACGCTTCGAAAGTTATCCTCGGACAAACAAACATACATAGGTATATTACATACAACGCCGATTTGCCCAAGTTGATTTGGAGATCGCTTCGCTCGACCAATTATTCTATTTATACAATGGTGACTATAAGGGCGACTTGCGCATCGATGCTTAAACGTTCTCAAAAGAGATCTTTGAGAATCATTCATGGTTTAGGTAGATTAACATCAGTCAGAGCTTATTTTAGGAAATCAAAAATCTCACTAATCGTAATTTCACTATTTATACTTAATTCCTTGATAGAAATACTACATGTATTAAAGACGAACTACCTATGACAATGCACATACATAATTATGATACTCGAAACAAAGAAAAATTATACATACCATGAACCAGACTTGTCAAAACCTTAAAGGTTTTGTATAAAGCTCGCTATGTACAATATGCTTCCGTTAGAAATAACACGACTTCCTTTGAAAGGATTTAAATTAAAACTAAAAACTTTCTTAGAAAACCAGCCATTTTATCATCTAAAGGAATATATGAGCTGTTCATTTTCTCATCTGCATGAGTAGTATCTACTGTAACCTCGTAGTTTAGTTGTAATGATTTTGTATTGATTTTATTTATTCTATAGCTGACATAATTTGTAATATATTATTGACATACAAATATTATGAAATGTAATGCAATGGTGAATAAATGAATATTGAAATACTGAAAATACGTATTTAGTGGCCAAATATGATTTAGAGCAGTGTTCCGCAAAGTTTTTGTGTTCAATTTCAAGGTACGAAATCGGCCAATTTCAGACGTACCTACACTATAAATAAAAAAACAAATTTTAAATATTTATTTATCGTTTATTCTTAAGTTTTCATTTCATTTTGCCTTCAAAACCTTTGTATTCGGTTTATATTTGGCTTACGCAAGTATGACCATGTCTCAGAATTCCGCGCAAAACTCAAGTGGCTCCCTATACGTCTTCGCCGGAATGCACATATTCTAACACTTCTTTATAAAATTCTCTATAATCCCACTTCACCTGCTTATCTAAAGGAGCGTTTCGAGTTTCTGTATCAGGCACACTCTCGAACCCGTCGTTCTTCAGAAGCTCTACAGCTTCGAACTCCCGTCCATAGTTCACAATTTTATGGTGACTCCTTCACAGTACAAGCTGTGCGACTGTGGAGCGCCTTACCTTTGTCTATAAGGTCGTCCCAATCTCTTCCTATTTTCAAAGTCAAGGTATACAACCATTTCCTTTCGTTGTCTCGTAACTGCTAGTTAGTGTTTATGTTATATATCCTCTTTATCTAGTGTAGTTTATATATATATATATTATATTTGTATGTATTTAAGTTTATTTTTATTAGTATAATTAATAGGTATATTTTATTTTGTGGGTTCTGTTTATGTCTGTACTCTTAAACCGCCGTCTTTTGATTTAGTTTATCCTGTCCATCCAAAGGTTGTCTGGAAGAGATCGCTTTTAGCGATAAGACCGCCCATTGTATCTTTATCTATTGTTTATTTCCATTATTACTGTATTTTTATTTGGTGTGCAATAAAGAGTAATTCATTCATTAATTTCAGAAACTTACACTTAATTTTAAAGCATAAGAGGCGATCTAAATTTGGAGTAATCGTCGACTTGCGTCCGGCTGCATTTCCGTCCGCCTTTATAATTTTATAAGAAATAGATTTTTCCCGCGGCACACCAATTAGTGAGCATGGTACACCAGTGTGCCGAGGCACACACTTTGCGGAACACTGCATTAGAGTCAAATCATACAAATACGGCAAATTTAAACATGTTTAGTAGCTATTAAGTTTAGGGATCTTTGTGTGATTTTTACTATAAAATATAGGTAACATTGGTTATTTGTTGTAGAAAGCGGGCAAGTCCCACCAATGCGACGTGTGCAAAGCCTACTTTCTTACAAAGGACAACCTCGCCGTGCATCGCGCCCTTCACCAATCCGCATACAGGTGAGTAATTACGCAGCGCGACTCGCAGCCACGGAGGTGTGTGCAGGCCTATTGTCTGTATCACACTGTAGGAGCAAGATAGAGCCGTGCGCGCGCACAGTTTTTTTCTCTCTTCCTCTCATAGCCAGTGCATGAAATATACTATAGCTGACCAATACGCAGCTTCGCCCGCGTAATTTTTCAATAAAAACATTACCTTTTTCCTGGTTGGGTATAAAGTAGCCTATGTCACCCGGGGATAGTGTAACTTCCCAACAGTGAAATATTTTTTTAAATCGGTCCAGTAGGAGCCTATTCAATACAAACAAACAAATCTTTCCTCTTTATAATATTAGTATAGATGTCTAAGCCAGTAGCTCGTTTGCGAGTTTGCTAGCGTTACGCGAACGGTGATTTCTTGATTATTTTTCGTAATTTCATTTCGTTCTTGAAGAATTTTATAAATTAATATTTTGTTTGTTGAAAAAGATGTTTTACTTCAGTCGTGTTGTCAAAAGCACACTCGTTTCTTTGTACTCAGAAATGTTTGTCTACGGAAAATATTGTAAGACTAGTGAATTATGTCAAATTACATGTCATGTAAACCTACACGAAATTAAATTGATTAATGGCGGGCTCCTATATCCGTCGGTAACCGACTACGCCTCAGTTCAGTTCTTGATTACTGTGACTAGGGAGTGTTACAATTCCGCCAATGTCGATGTCACGATATTTTCATAAACTTATTAGGAGATAGTGTAGGTCGAGAATATGACCGGTATTCTAAATTTGGAAAAACTTGATAACTCGACTACGCCTCGTATCTCCTTGAAAAAGTGTCAAACTAGTGTCAAACTTTTGACAGGTTTTCAAGGAGAAACGAATCGTAGCTGGTTAACGACGGATATAGGAACCCGCCATAAATCTTTTCCGCTTAGCCGGGAGTTGTATTGAATTTCATTATGCACTCGCTTGCATAATGTGATTTAAATTTGGAACGTCTTGGTATTAAAATTTGAACCAAAGAGACCCACACATTAAAAACTTATTCGTAAATCGAACTAGCCTCTGTACAGAACACATAAATGTGTATTTTGCATTCTTAGGTTTTTTTATCTCTTCTCAAGTATTCTTAAGTCTTTTAATGACATTTTATGTCTTACCTTATAAAAAATGCCGCGAAACACTGTAAATTTGTCTCGCAGAAAGTGTGAAAAGTAGAGTATTCTCCTCGTGGAAAAAGCTGTCTGCATCTTGGGCGTGCTTATATCCCTCTCTGCACGCAGGATTCAATATAGCGGGCGTGACGCAAAACAGTGCTTTATCCCCACGTTTAATAATGTAGTATTATATTGTCAGGTGTCGCGAATGCGGCGTCAGCACTACCATGAAGGCGGCGATGGGCGAGCACGCGTGCGCGAGGAGCTCCGCGCCCGACCAGTACCCTTGCACCTCGTGCGATAAACTATTCAGGTAACGACAACAACAACAATCTTGTTACTACAAAAACAGTTAAACACTGATTGACGCGTGTCTAAAAAATCCTTACCAATTTTTGTTTAGGTTTTTATACAGTGTCTAATGGGTGATTAACTTTTTTTTTGGTAAGACCACAAGTATTTATTTATTCGTATGACGAAAGTCCAAGACGTCGGAACAAGGGTGGTGGAACTCGAGTGGTACTGGGCAGGGCACTTGGCTAGACGAGGTGGAGTAAATCTGTGACCGAATGGTGGCCCAGAACAGACCTAAGAAGTCCAGGACGTCCGTCGGCGCGGTGGGTCGACGACATAAAGAAAGTCGCGGGCAACTCCTGGATGCGGGCAGCACAGGACCGGGAAGAGTGGCGTATACAAAGGGAGGACTACACCCAGCAGTGGATACTTATGGGCTGTGGATGATGATGGCTTTAGTATACGCCAAGACTCGTAGCAGACGGGCCCAACCAATACACAATCATTTATTGTACTGAGATCACGCGAGTCTCCCATAAAAACAAAAATAAATAGTGGCACAAAATGTATACCACGTACTTGACCTACAGTTTCATTCAAATTACAAGTAACAGGAGTTCATGTTAATTGGTTACTGTTTTTTTGGAGTAGAAACAGCAGTTATTCTGGATTTCAGACTTTTCCCTATATTTGTGTTACTTAAAGCTACACGCAAACCAAATTACAGCACCGTGGGGTCACTGGTGTACCCTGAGAATTACAGCACTGTGGGGTCACTGGTGTACCCTGAGAATTACAGCACTGTGGGGTCACTGGTGAATTTTGTCAAAGTAGTAACTCTAACTAATAACTACAAGAATAACTAAAAATAAAAACGGAGTTTAGTTCATTTCGTGGCACTATTTTATTAGTAAAAGATTATGAATGATATTTTTTGACGTGATAACGTATTATAAATTGATGAACGCCGGCTGCACGCACGAAAAAGTGTCACGTTCCGCCCGAGCCGAGCGTGCAAGCGAGAGCGCGAACAAGCGATGGAGAGGCACGATCGACCTAAGCGTTCAGCTTGTGACGCAACTATCTCTCTTCAACTCGTTATCACGTGAAATTATCATCCGTAAACCGACTTTACAGACAACCAATTTTTTTTGGTTTGGTTTGAGACTCGCGAGATCTCAGTTATTTTATTTTTATACATTATAGGCTTGCGTTTGAGCACGATCTCTCCTGATGGTAAGCGATGATGCAGTCTATGATGGTACACGCTTGCCTAGAAGAAACCTATTCACTCGCGACTTAAATATGTTGTAGCTATCAGGAAACACAGACTCTGCCAAGGCGTTTCACTCTTTGTCGGTGCGCATAATAATGGTCGAAGAGAACCGCTTTGTGCGTATGGGAGGTTTTTCTACCATATAGCGGTGGCGCACCGCAGAGCGTCTGGTTGTCCGTTGATAGAATGGAGATGGTGGGATCAGGTTGAAAAGTTCCGCCGCACACTCCCCGAAATGTACTCGATGAAAAACCGAGAGGCTAGCAACCTTTCGGCGATGCTCCAGGCTGAGGAGCCTTGCGTCAACTAGTTCGGGTCGAATCACTAGTTTATTTATTTAATTGTGTATGTTTTCAGTTCAAAGTCCAAGTTGTCGTACCACCGCAGCACGTCGTGTCGCGCGGAGCGGCCGCAGTGCGACTGCTGCGGCAAGGTGTTCGCCAACAAGATGACGCTCAAGTACCATCTCAAGTGAGTACTCATCTATTGAACATCATATATACGACGGCTTGGATAATAAATAAATAATGCTGGACATTTCACATAGCGCTATCTAGCTCCAAACTAAGCAGAGCCTGTACTATGTGAACCATATAACAGACAATAGATAATAATCAGCTAATAGATTAGATTAGATAATTTCTTTATTGCGCACCATTAAATACAAACATATAACAGAAAATACAATTTTAAATCATAGGTACAATGAGCGGCCTTATCGCTAAAAGCGATCTCTTCCAGGCAACCTTTGGATGGGCAGGATCTATATGAACAAATAAGGACGGCGGCATAAGATTTTTTTTATTTTAGAATCCCAAGAACAAGCATATATGTATTACAATTTATAAAAAATATAGTTAGTATAAAATAAAATGCTTAATTATATTATATAATATAATCATAAAATTACATTAATATTAAGATATATATATTGTCATACCTACATACATAAATTATAAAAATCCATAAATAAATAAATGGCCTAGTGAGCGATGGATGACAGAAAGTGTTGTCTGACCATGTTTTTAAAGATAGAGAGAGATTGTGCATGACGAATTGAGACAGGTAGGGCATTCCAGAGTCTGGTAGCCTGCAGAGTAAAAGAGGTACTATAAAATACTGAGGTATGGTGGGGAATTTTTAATTGAATGGTTTCAGAGGAACGTAAGGATCGAGAGTTGGAAAGGTGAAGAAAGTCAAAGCGTTCTTTGAGGTAGGACGGAGTAGAAGGGATGAAAAGGATGCTGTAAAGGAGGGAAAGGATATGCGCATTCCGGCGAAGGCGGATGGGTAACCACTTAAGTTTGTGGCGATACTCAAAAATGTGGTCGAACTTGCGCAAGCCAAATATGAATCTAATAGAGAAATTCTGGAGACGCTCACGGTTGTTGAGTTGGTCTTCAGTTAAATCAAGATAGCTGGCATCAGCGTAATCGAGAATGGGATGCAGCAATGTCTGTGCAATTGCAATTTTGGTGGAAGTCGGAAGAAAGTTTCGCAGCCGTTTAAGAGAGGCAGCTGCAGCAAAGGTCTTTCGGCTTACCGCTGCTAGTTGTGGTCCCCAAGATAACTGACGATCCATGAGGACCACCAGATTCTTGACTACCTTGCTAACTTCTATTGATGTACCGTCAAATTTTACTTCAGGTGGATAAAGCCAATCAACTTGTGTAATCATCCGCGAGCTTCCTATTACAATTACTTGAGTTTTTGTTGGATTTACTTTCAGCCCATATGATTTGCTCCACTGAAGAATACTCTGGAGATCACTATTTATGTCAGTAATTGCTTCACGTAACCATCCAACAGGGGCTTGGGTATAAATTTGCAAATCATCTGCATAGAAGTGGCTGGACGAAGAGAGTTGTTCAGAGATGGAATTAATAAAGATGGCAAAAAGAAGAGGAGATAAAACGCCGCCCTGAGGTACACCAGCACTCAATTGACACCAAGAGGAAAATGTGTCGTCAATACGGATACGTTGCCGGCGTCCAAACAGGTAACTACGAAACCAGTCAATTACTGTTGGAGATATGTTAAGAGAGCGAAGAAAAGCTAACAGTATATTGAAATCCACATTGTTAAAGGCATTGCTGAAATCCAGCAGGGATAGGACAGTGACCAGCCCAGATTCCATACCATGCCTGATATCATCGATGATTTTGATGAGAGTAGAAACAGTGCTATGGCCTGGGCGAAACCTGGACTGAAAGGGATTCAAGAGGTTGTTTTTCTTAAGGAATGAGTTAAGTTGTTGATGTATAAGACGCTCTAAGACTTTGGATTGGAACGGGAGAATGGATATAGGACGGTACTCGGAAATGGACGAAGGATTTGTTTTTTTAGGAAGCGGGGTTATTTGAGCTTCCTTCCACGCACTTGGAAACTTTCCAGTGTCGATGGAAGAATTAAGCAGATACGTAATTACGTGGACGATTTCATTAAGAATCGGAGTTATCATTCTTTTACTAATGCAGTCACTACCAACTGCATTAGATGTAATGGATGATATGCTCTTCTTAACATCACAATCAGTAAATTGGCGAAACAAAAAAAGTGAAGAGTCAGGAGTTGGTAATGAAGAAAGATAATTTAATATTTGTGTCTTAGTAGGTCCATCAAAATTAGATGAAGAGGAGAAATGTAGATTCAAAGAATCTACGTCCAAGTCCTTAGGAATAGTATCTTGGCGTGATTTTCCAACTTCTAGTGACCGCAAGAACTTCCATACTTTCGTAGGGTCATTATTTTCTACAGATTCATGAATATATCGGCGTTGAGCATCTCTACACACCCTATTGCAGTGATTTCTACTCTCAGCATACATACTTCTCCCGATTTGCATCAGAATTATTGCGTTTGAATCTAACCTTGGCTGCGAATTTCTTGTGCATTTCGGCTCGTATCTGGTCGATAAGCCACGGCGCCGGGAGATGTTTCATTTTGACCGCCCGTACTGGGGCATGCACGTCGTACAATCTCGTCATGATACCGTTAAAACAATCAACTTTATCATCAATAGATTCAGCGTTAAAAACCTCAGACCAGTCCGCGTTTTGGGCATTATTGCGCAAAGACTCCAAAATTGCGCTGAAAAATATTTTTTGGCTTGGCTTTGGGAGGGCGAACTTTATATGAAAGGAATAATAGATCGTGATATGAAAATTCATCCGCTGTACACTGACCGTGCTTGGCGACATAAACTAATGAGCAATATTAAACAATATAAATTAGAAAAATGATTATTAAATTCAATAATGTCACACATACTGTCCCTTTTGTATAACATCCTTTTTAACCCTTCTTCTCCCTTCTATCTTAAGGAGCGTTTTGAGTTTCTCCACCAGGCTAATGATGGCAATTTGCGTTCTTCAGATTCCCTCCAACTTAAAACTTCTGTCCATACGACAGAGTTTTATGGTCGATCCTTCACTGTAACAGCCGTACGATTGTGGAACGCTTTGCCACTCTCTATAAGAACATCCAAGTCTAATAGTAATTTTAAAACAAAAGTGCACATCCATTATCTGTTCCTGTGTTGAAGTTGTAGCTGCTTGTTAATTCATCATAACCATTTTTAGAGTTGCTTATTTTAAATTAAATTTGTGTTATTACTGATAATTTAGGTTTATAGTATGTAGATATGTTTTTAAATTTATATAGATGCACCGCCGTCATGTGTTACATTTTGATCCTGTCCATACAAAGGTTGTCTGGAAGAGATCGCTTTTAGCGATAAGACCGCCCATTGTACTAAATCTATTTGTAAGAATTATGTTCTGTATTTTACTTTGGTGTACAATAAAGAGTTATCTTATCTTATCTTAATTATAAATTAAGCTTTTATACAGTAAAGTGAACGAATCCTTCGTTTGTTGTTGTTTATTGATGTGTAATATTAGAAAGTACTTTATACGAATTGGAGATGGAACAAGCCTATCGCCCACCTGATGTTAAGTGGTGACCATCGCCTATAACAAAGTATCGCCTCGCTGCTCACGCTCCTTACGAACGTGGCCTACGACGCACTGCCCTGTTTCCATCAACTTGAGGCATACAGGTGTAAAGCCTCATGTGCCTGTCATTCACCGGCAACCATTCCCTTCAAACCGAAACACAGCAATGCTGCTTGGCGGCAGATATAGGTATGGTGGTGTTACTTCCCCGGGCGAGCTCTTTCACAAAGAACTCTACTACTCCTAAAACGTCTATTATAAAATAGTCTATATACCTAGTCTTGCCATAAATACTGTAACAAAGAAAAAAAAAATCTTTTTATTGCCAATAACATTTATTACTTTTACAGTGTGTTAGTTTAATACATATATATACATATATATATAAATAAAACAATTTAAAATATAACAAGCTTATTCGAAGTGGTCTCCATTGGCTGCAATACAGTCCTTTAAACGTTGAGGCCAGTTATCAATAGAAGCACGCACTATTTCCATGGGAAAATTCTTCACTGCCAATCGTATGGATTGTTTTAGGGGCTCCAAATTATCATGGCGTTTAGAGCAAGCTGTACTCTCTAAAACTGACCATAAATCATAATCCAGCGGATTAAGATCGGGACTAGACGACGGCCAGCCTTCAGCTCTGATGAAGTCTGAAACGTTCGTTTCCAACCAAGACTGCGTAGACCGAGCTTTATGACATGGCGCCGAGTCTTGCTGGAAGGACCATTCTTGGTTATTGAACATGGTGTTGTTAAGGGGCTTCACTACCTTCTCAAGAATCGTATCTTGATATACTTGTGGCGATGTTTTGATACCTTTTTCACAAAAGTATGGCTCAGTCACTCCATCATAGCTAATACCCCACCAAACCATCACTGAAGTCGGATAATGCCCACGTTGCACTCTGTCGACTAATTGGGAAGCTTCCTTAGAGCTGTGAGCATAGATACAGTAATTTTTTTTGTTAAAATGTTGCTTAATTGTAAAAATTTTCTCATCCGTAAACAAAACTTTTCTGTGACCTCCCTTTGCGTACCGCTTCAGTAGATTTTTCGATTTTACCACCCTATTCTTTTTTAAATTATCAGTTAAGAAATGAACAGTACATCTCTTATAGGCTGCAAGTCCTAAGTCATCTTTTAAAATACGCGACATGGTTCTAGGTGCTATCTTCATCTCCCATGATAAAATCATTTGCTTTCGGACAGGATTTCTTCGAATTATTTCCCTTACTGCTTTGACCACCTTTTTCGTACGAACACTACGTGGACGGCCAGATCTTTTTCTGTCACAAACAGAGGAGGTCTCATTGTATCTATTATTAGCCCGGTACACAAACATTTTACTAATACCAAGCGTATGGAGAGTTTTAAAAATTGCATTTCTCGCCATACCTACTTTGTGTAATGCAATCACAGCGATTCGGTTCTCTTTATCGCCCCACTCCATTTTAATATCGCAAAATTTTGTACAATGTGTTGGCGCCAAAACGAGAAAACACAATGAACAATCATAAAAAAATGACAGATTCCAAATTCAAATGTAATTTTTTGTTTATTTTTATTTGTAACAGTATTTACGGCCAGACTAAGTATATACACGGTATCCTTTAAATCACTGTTTTCCCAGAACAAACGTTGTTCAGACCATGCTCTACTAACAGTTTATATCATCAAATTAAAAAACAAAACGAAATCGGTCTTTGAAAAATATAAAAAGTTGCGAACTTAAAACGTCTATTTTAACGTTACGCCCTACAACATAGTCAGCGCGCTGACCGGTAGCTACTAGGTACCTATCTAACTATAGTCTAACTTATTATTAGCTGCAGTAAAATGACGTTTCTAAATGTCATTCCGTAAAATAATGTTGCCAGCCTAATCTCAATAGGGATGTGATTCAGTTCACAAAAATTAATTAAATAACATTATTATGACGTTTTTGTTTCAATTTGAATGTACCTCCCTATACTTCCACTAAAAAAGATCAATCCTCTAGTATAGTAATAATAATAGGTTAAAAAAAATACATTACAACTTAATATTAAATCTCAAAAAAAAACCAAACTGATTATTCATTTATGATTCACTCATTTAGCTACATCCCTATTTATTTTTCTTCAAAAACCGGCAACCCACAAAACGTCATTTTACTGCAGCTAATAAAAAGTTAGACTTTAAGGAGTAGGTAATACGCTACGGCTGGCGTACCCATGAACTTAATGTCACGGTTAGTTTTAGAACAAAGTTAGACTTATTTGAGAAGGTCTAGATCTTTTTTTTTATTCTCTTATTTGATGCTATACCTAAACAGTTATTAGACCATGGTCTGAGGAACGTTTGTTCTGGGAAAACAGTGATTATTTTATGTTTCGTTCGTATTCTCAATATATCTTAGTCTTATTTTGTATTATAATTTTTTTCCTGCTAAATGTAGCAGGAAAAAAAAATTTGTAGGTGACATAATGATGTCACCTACAAATTTTTTTTTTCAACACAATGCAAAGGAAGAGAATGCTTGCTAGCATTAAGATCGCCTATGTACAGATTTATGTATTTTGTGCAATAAAGATTTTTTAATCAATCAAGGATTTTTTAAAAAAAATTCCAAATCGCAGTTTTGCCATGAAGGTGGACTGAACAGGCTGAACTCATCCTCTCGTTGTAATGTTATTTTTTCAGATTGTTACCGCTGAAGAAGGAAGAGGCGCCGAAGGAGAAGCTGTACATCCCTTGCAAGGGATGCAACAAGGTGTTCCAATCTAAGAAGAGCTATAGGGCACACGTGTGAGTAGTCATACTTGACACTGATATTACTAGCGGTTCGCCCCGAACTGAGATCTCGCGAATCTCCCAATAACAATAAAATTATTGTTACGAGCCGAGGGTTCAGGATAAAATAATGAAAATGAATCTAACCAAAATAACACTTTTATTCAACACTGAAATGATAAATAAATATTGCTGGACATTTCACACAGCGCTATCTAGCCCCAAACTAAGCAGAGTTTGTACTATGGGAACCAGATAACTGATAAAATACTTATATACAATTTTTTTTGTAAATACATACTTATAATATAAAGAGAAACAACCAGACCCGGAACAAATATCTGTAGATCATGCAAACATTTGTTCCGCGGCGGGAATCGAACCCGCTACCTCCTGCGTCTCAGCCGGCTATTCGCCCACTGCACCACGGAGGTTGTCAAAAAAATAGTGTCACGAAATACATAACCAATAACTTGACCTACAGTTTCATTCAAATCACAGGTAACGGGAGTTCATGTAATGTGGTATTATTTTTAGGTCAAGTGGGACGTCAAATGAAAGGTATTAATTAGTAAATTTAGACTACGTTTTTATTTTTAGTAAAGTCCTTATAGTTTTTGAGTTATTACTTAGCCATAATAAAAACTGAACTTTGACAAAATTCTCAGGGTACACCAGTGACCCCACAGTGCTTAAATTTGGTTTGCTTATAGCTTTAGTGACACAAATATAGGGAAAAGTCTGAAATCCAGAATAATTGCAATTTCTACCCCAAAAAAGAGTTTCCATTTTACATGAACCCCCGTTACCACTAGTTATTATTATATCAATTGTACTAAAATATCTAAAACTTTTGACGTTCGTAATTAAATAGCTAGGTGACCCGCCAGCGGCTTCGCACGCGCAAACACCCAAATCATTTTTCTATAAAAACTCTGACACAAGGGCAGATCCAGGGGGAGGGTCATGGTGGTCATGACCCTCCCCCCCCCCCCCCTGGGCTGGGTCCAGGACCTAGGTGGCACACTAATTAAAATTGTTAAACATAATGTTTATATATATATATATATTTTTGTCACAATATATATTTTATGTAAGTACATTAAATATTTAATTAATTTAATATAATATTTTGATTTGTAAAACTGATTTTGTTATTTAAATATATCTAGTCAGGTCATAAATTCTGTCACATGTTTAATATAAAATAATTGAAACCTTCTCCAATCTTATTTACTTAACCAAATCTTATTTGTCCATAAGAAACTCATCCACAGTATAATAACATCTAATTCTCAAAAATGTAAACAATTCATACTTGAGTTCAGTCAAATTTAATTGTTTTATTCCATTTGGTACTTTATTATATATTTCTGGAGACATACCGCATAAGTATTATTAAGTTAAGTATTATGTTAATAAATGTATGATGTACGGTAATGTAGCTGTGAATCTAAGTATACTACTAATATTATAAACGCAAAAGTTTGTATGTATAGATGTATGGATGTCTGTTACTCTTTCACGCCGGAACGCCTGAACTGATTGCGATGAAATTTGGTATGTACGTATATCATAACCTGGATAAACACATAGGCTACTTTTTATTGGCAAACCACGCGTGCGAAGCCGCTGGCAACAGCTAGTTATTAAATAAAATAAAAAAATTGTATTACAAGTTTGATTATGTATTAATTTATGTGATGTGGCGAAACCTAGTATAGTTATTTATTAAGCTTAACCATCATAAGTACCTACCTAGGTTTACAGACAATAAATGAATCAAAGGAAGAAAGGAAAAACATTTATTTGTGACGGTACAAAACACACACAGCACACAAATAAGGTATTTACACACAAAAACCGCAATACCCAACAAATGTGTGTCTCACAATTGCCTATATATAAATGACCGACGTCACAGAAAGGCGTCCATAGCAAACCAACCGGCCTAGCGTCCGGAAGCATCGCCTCTCAAAACGTAACCCCGAGTTCAATTCTCAGGAAAAATAACTTTTAAACCCTCCGTCGTCCGAGACACGTTCTCGGAGACCCGGATGACGAAATCACTTCCGCTAATGCGGGTGAGTCATCCACATTAGACAGAGCAAACACACAAATACACCGACCTCGCCGGCGAGGTCGACGAGTCCCTTTAGTCGCCGCCTACACTAGGTACAAGCACGTACCCGGGCGTTTCTCTCCTATCCCCATCCCGGCAACAGCCCAAGCCGAGGTTCGTACCTAAGTGGTGCCCTTGCGCTAGATGCCTCATCAAAAAAAAAATTATAGGGCTGAGCGCCTTCTGCGCTCGCCAAAAGCTCGGTTAAGCTGCAACGGCCTCAGAGGCCAACAGCGAGATAAGTCCATTCGAAAAAAAAAAAAAAAAAAGGCGTGCAGTTCAGCATTTGTTGTGCTTTAGGCACAACGCTCACGAATCAGGAATAATGTTGCAGTGTGATCCACGAGGGGCACTCGTACCCGTGTCCGATCTGCGGCAAGCTGTTCCTGTGGAAGCGCAATCTGTCGCGGCACACGCGCGCGCACAAGGACCGCGACACCGGCGCCACGCACCAGGTAACCGCACTCTCTAGCAGGATACGATGTAACCGCACTAGCGGATACGATGTAACCGCATTCTCTAGCGGATACGATGTAACCGCACTCTAGCGGATAAGATATAACCGCACTCTAGTGGATACGATATAACCGCACTCTCTAGCAGGATACGATGTAACCGCACTAGCGGATACGATGTAACCGCATTCTCTAGCGGATACGATATAACCGCACTCTCTAGCGGGATGGGATGTAGACGCTGGCCTCATCTGTGGCAAGAAAAATCTGAATTTTTATTAATCTTTATGGTGTGTGTGTCTAATATTTAATTTATCTTTAATGTATTAATGCTTAGTGTCGCGAGTGCAACAAGACGTTTGCGTCGCGCGACTGCTATAACAACCACATGAGACTGAGCAAGCGACACGCGAGCGAAGCTACCTATGTGTAAGTTCTATTTTATTTTAATAAGAGATGTCCTCCGTGGCGCAGTGGCTGAATAGCCGGCAGCCTAGTAGCGGGTTTGATTCCCGCCGCGGAACAAATATTTGCATTTGTTTCTGGTCTGGATATTTAGTCTGGATCCAGCAATATTTATTTGATAATTATTTAATAAGCTCTCATATGTATTTATTTTTATTTGTAGCTTTTATGAGTCGATGGCTTGAAATAAACAATTTATATTTTATTCATTTTATAGAGGATAGAATTAGAGTTAACGCGCCGGCGAACACTGAGCGCAACTTCAATTCGGCCACGTCAAAAACTTCGGCCTGAATATCGCTATCCCTGTTTAGTGACGAAGTTTAGCCACGAAGAGTGACAGTGATAGCAATAGAACGATTCTAAATTTGATTAGATTTTGACCGTGTTCCGTAATACCAAAAATGATGAGTGAAAACTTGTTGTATTTTTTTCATTGTGTTGTTATTCTATAACTAGACGATATAATCTATGTTCCCATGACTAGGATACGTAAGATGTTGTTGTTTTTAATACGATACAATTAGGTTGAAAACAGGTCTTTTATGACGTAAAAACATGCAGAATGCGATACGCTTCTATTTCATTTTAGGTAAGTATTTTGATCTAATATATGGTTGGGAACCTAGATAAATACTATTCAAATTAAAATAATACCTTATTAAGGTAGAAATATGATCCAATTAGAAATAATCTTGGTAGTACGTGTTGTATGGGCGATTGTCCCTCCGGTGCCCCCTTAAGGTTGAATTGGTTTTTATATTAATAAATAAAATTATAAAACATATAAATAGAAAATATTTACAAGCTAGATATAACAGAATGAGAAACAAGTTAATGTATAATCAGGCGAATCTCACCCAATCTCACGTGGGGGTGAAGGGGGGGCTCGGCTAATATGACGTAGCTAGGGTTCCGTACCTCAAAAGGTAAAAAAAGGAACCCTTATAAGATCACTCTCTTGTCCGTCTGTCCGTGTGTCACCACCGGTTTTCTCAGGAACGGGTGGACCTAGCAAGTTAAAATTTATACCGGATACTGAGATCTATAGTTCCTATTAAGTGTATAAAAATCAAGGTCCTCAGTCAACACGATATTAAGATATGGGCAAATTTAGATTATCGCGAAAACTTGTAAGTACCAAAAATTACCTTAATTTTCACCTTTTTTTATTTTTCGGAAGTTTACCTTGTGCTACAGCACAAATACGAGGGCTGCTATTTATGTATCCGGAATAAAATAAAATAACTATCATTGACTGTTAAATATGGTTTTATTGCTTTTCAAAATATTCGCCATGATGATCAATGCACTTTTGCATTCGGTGAAACCAGTTTTCATAGCACTTTTTCCAATCGGAAGATGGTATCTCCAAAACATGATTTTTGAATGCCTCTACGGCTTCTTCTCGGGTTGAAAATCGTTGACCACGTAATTTATTCTTCACGGTTGGGAATAAAAAGAAGTCGTTTGGTGCCAAATCAGGGCTATATGGCGGATGACCCGTTAATTCTACCGTTTCACCCTCCAAATATCGGGTCGTTTCACCCGAAGTGTGACAGCTTGCATTGTCGTGATGGAGAATGATTCTGCGTTGTGGATTATTCTTCCTGATTTCTGCAAAGACTTCTGGCAAACAAATGGTCGTGTACCACTCTGAATTAACAGATTTACAATTTTCTAGGGGTACAGTATCCACGTGTCCATCTATACCAAAAAAACAGGCGACCATTTGCTTCAAAGTGCTTTTCGCACGAGCAACTTTTGTTGGGTTCGGCTCATGTTGGAAGACCCAAACTGTTGACTGTTGCTTAGTTTCGGGGTCATATGCATAAATCCAGGATTCATCACCTGTGTAGATATTATATACAGCTTTTGATGCACCACGATTGTATTTTTTTATCATTTTTTTGCACCAATCGACACGAGCCTGTTTTTGATCTATTGTCAAGTTGTGCGGTATCCAACGCGAACAAACTTTTTATGCAGCCAAGTGTTCGTGTAATATCTTATGTATACTCGTCATACTAATGCCCAAGATCGCCTCTATCTCTCGATATGTCACATGACGATCTTGCATTATTAGTTTACGCACTGCGTCGATGTTTCGTGGCACAACAACTGATTTAGGCCGACCATCTTTAATTTCGTCCGTGAGCATACGACGTCCACGATTAAACTCACTAAACCAGTGATACACAGTAGTCTTCGATGGTGCTTTATCCCCAAAAGTCGAACTGAGTTGATCGATACACTGCTGTTGAGTTAGACCACGTCGAAAATCATAAAAAATCATCGCACGAAAATTTTCTCGAGATAAATCCATTGTGATAATGACACGCAATTTTTGAAATCGCGCCACACAATGAAAACAATTGACAGACGGACGAAATAACCTGCATTCTACAGCCAAAGAGTTCCATTTTTAAACGTGATAATTTCTTTTTAAATATTATTTATGCAGTGGCCAGTTCCGGATTCTTAAATAGCAGCCTATGTATGGGAAAAACTCCAAAAAATAAAAAAAAGCTGAAAATTAAGGGGTGCCCCCATACATACATAGTTGACGCCAATTAAGATAGTCCTGTGAGTTGTATGGGCGCTCATATAATTTAGAGGAATTTAGAGCTTAATCGGCGTCAACCTTAAATAAGGTAAATAAAGAAAATTGTGCTATTGAATAAAATAAATATTTAAGTATATCCCATACAACAGACGTGATTTTTTTGCAGTTTTTATAGATACGGAACCCTTCGTGCGCGAATCCGACTCGCACTTGGTTTTTTTTTAATTTTATCACTTTATATCTAGATAGAGACTAGAGAGACGAAAGCAGCGAACTTGAAATAATAAGTCCAACGCATTTACCATGTGAATACAAATTGTGAAAAATCTTACGTAAGATAAAAGGGGGGGGGGGGGGGGGTTCGAAACAAATCTCGTGACATCTCATCAGAAGGGGCAGGGGGGGGGGGGGTAAAAATCGTCTAAAACGTCTCATGTAATTAATGAACGCCCCTTATCTCTAAATAAGCGATCTCTTCCAGACTACTTTTGGATTGTGAGGAGTATTTATAAATGGAAGTATATAAAGATGTATATATGTACGACAATAATTTAGAACACACATCCGCAATCGTATTAACTGATTTTAGAGATGGGTTTAATACCGGTAGCTTGAATATTTATCCAGTAATCGATACATTTCCAATAAACAATTTTTAACGTAAATCGGCGGCGCCTTTGCGTCGATGCCGCTTAGTCAGTTTAACATGTACCTACTTTACTTGACGAATGAATATGATTTGTTTACCTATTTTATACAGGTTGTTTCATTCTTATTTTAAGACTTGATATTAAGGTTGTCTAAAAATTAAATGTTTTCCATTTTAATTAATTTGAGAAAAAACTACAATATAACTATAAGCCCTACCCGTGTTTTCATTTAGTGTCGTACATTACAACACACGTAATAGATATAATCTGCTTATTCACAAATAAATATGTAATGTTACTATAATAAATACATAATTATGGTTATGTCGTTTGCAAGTGACGTTTCAAAGTGATCCTTGTGATATTAATGAATAAAAATATTTTAATTGTGTTTTTTTGCAGGCACGAGTGTAACTACTGCGGCAAGAAGTTCCCTACGAAGTGGTGCATGGTGGACCACATCGACTGGGACCATCTGAAGCGGGTCAAGTACCAGTGCAACGTCTGCTTCAAGGTACTTCGAGCCCTTACGTAAGGGGCCGTCCATTCATTACGTGAGCCCCTCTCCCCCCTCTCTTTAACTCACGTGAGATTTTTTCTAAAGGAGAACGGGCATCCTGGTCTACAGTCCAATAAAAATGAGCAGCACATTTTCGAATTGGCATACAATAGTACATCAAAATATACTATTGGAACTTTCCCCAAAAGTCTGTCCGTTTTGAGTTACAGCCATGCAAACACCAGCATTTTTTGTTTTAAAGAACATAAAATAACGGTTTCACGATTACTATATCCATACATAAAGGCTCCTATACAATGCAGTAGCAAGAGCGAGAAGGGAGAAGAGCGATGTAAGGGCCGTGGGGAGAGGGATGCGTACGCGGGGGAGGGGAACGGTTGTGTACGCGCCGCGCCGGACGGCTACAATAATCAGTCGCATCGCATCAAGTGAGTGGCTACGTCACGTCTTGTTACGATAGTGCTGTGTTTGAACTTCTTTCTCTGTTTTTACTGACCCTGGCTTGCTTTTGGACCCTGTTTCTTTCCCTAATGTGTTAACTTTGGCTCGACTTATTGACTTTTGAACTGCCTACCGATAATGGAAGTTTTTCGAAATTGTGTGATGTGTCGTCGAGGACTTTACCGCGGACGGTACCAGCAGCATATCTTGGCTGATAACCTGCAAAGGGAACGACCAGAATTCGCCGCGTTTATACAACAACATGCTGTGTTGGAGGTTAGTTACCTTTTATTTTTATTATATTGAGTAGTTAGGCATAGGATTTATTTATTTTAAGTATTAATTGTTATTATTTTCAGGTGGTGTTGGACAGTACTCGAAGCTTGTGTCACCGATGTTGGCAGAGGACTGAGCGTGATCATAGACCTGCTGTGCAGGTCGAGCGGCGCGAGCGCCTGGTACATTGCACTCTCAAGAATACACGAGGGCACCGAACACTTCGGTGCATTGTATTTACAACAACTGTGCTAATATTACCCGTAATCATATACCAAACGCGATAAGAATTAATGTATTTTGTGAGAGCAAGCTTTTTATTCCTGATAGCGCTAGGGTGTGTACAGAACACTTACAAAATAATGAATGGAGCAACCTGCCGCAAATGTGTAATGTGACACATGATTTTAATGACGCTCAGTTTACATCGCTCTGTGACTTGATGAGAATGGCTGCTAACAACCAGCCCAGAATCGACTTCGAAAACAGAGGCACCTTGTCTAATGAAGAGATGCACTTATGGACTGGGCGCACTTACGATCAGTTCGAAGCTATATTAGAACAAACTCCGTCACTAAGTGAACGTTGTAACCAGCCTAGAACTGCATTAGGCATCTATTTAACAAAACTTAGAACTGGAGACTCTGATGAGAGACTGGCAACGTTATTTCATATGTCTCGTCGAAAACTAGAACGTTTTTTGCCTATAGTTCGAGAATGTCTGAGCAACGATTACGTTGTGCTGCATCTAGGTGTGGACCACATGACCAGAAATGATATCCTTCAAAGAAACTTAACAATTCCAAGGGCTTTATTTGGAAACGATGAAAACATCAAAGCCATAATTATATGTGACGGTACATATATATATATATTAACAAAAGCTCCAACTTTTTGTTTCAACGGCTGTCATACAGCTTACACAAATATCAAAACTTGTTGAAGCCGTTTTTAATGGTATTCACGGACGGCTATATATTAGATGTCAAAGGGCCATTTGCCGCTACCAGAACCGATGCCCAGATCATGAGTGAAATAATGAATAACGAAGATGAGCCGCTGCATTGGTTACTCGAACGTAATGATGCGTTTATCCTAGACAGAGGATTTAGAGATAGTTTGCAGGATATAGAAGCTTGTGGCTACGAACATCATGTGCCACCAACTAAAGACAGAAGAGAAAATCAACTCACTACAGAACAAGCTAATCAATCTCGTTTGGTCACCATGTGCCGATGGGTGGTGGAAGTAGTAAATGGGAGATTTAAGCGAGATTTTAAACTTTTGCGTCAAAACTATTTTAATAAAACGTTGCCAAAAATGTTTGTTGACTTCAAAATAGCTGCAGCCATTTTAAACCACTTCCACGCCCCCATCGAAGATAGTTCACACGCAGCAGCCTTTTTGAATTCAATAAGAGCTAAAATACACATACCAAACACATTGCACAATTATGTGGAAGCAAAGAGATTGAATTATAGGAGAGCAGACTTCATGCGAATCGAAGCAAATGAAATAGAAAACTTCCCAAGGCTTAGTGAAGAACAAGTCATACATTTTGCCTTGGGAACTTACCAGTTAAAGCTCGCTCGATCATATTGTAGCGAGCACTTACAAAATGGTCTTTATATAATCGAGACGTATAGAGATAACGCTCTAGAAGACTTGGCACAATATGATATCAACGAAGAGGCTTGGCTATTACGTGGACGTATACAGTCTCGACATGTCCGAGCCAGGAAATATTTTTGTTATATATTAATCAATAATATTAATAACAATATTACACAATATTATTGTACCTGCTTGACAGGGCGACGTACTATAGGTACTTGTGCCCATGTACTGTCAATTATATGGTACGTAGGTTATGCCCGTCATGAAGGGTTCAATGAACCTGCATTGTTCCTTAACAGTATTCTCATCGATGATGATGATGATGATAATGTTTAATAACATATTGTTTTGATTTTTTAAGAAGATGTTGTTTTTATTTGTATTACTACTTACCTAACTTAAATAAAATCATTACATTACACAAAATGTTTTTTTAATTACCACGATATTCAATGTTTGGCACTAAATATTATCAGATTCAATTTTTAGTAGAACTCAGATCGGACAATACTTAGAGAAATGCGACTTTCTACATATGAAAATACATAGAATTACCTTTATATTGACATATGACTCATTTTTATTGCAAGGTAGACCAGCTTCCATACACTTATGCCCGTTCTCCTTTGTATTCATAGGGTAAATGCATTGGACTTATTAAAAAAAACACAATTGGCTTCATTATTTCAAGATAGCTTCTCTCGTAATTTAGATTTACAGTGAAAAAAATAAAAATAACGTGATATTAGCCGAGACCCCCCCCCCCCCCCCCCCCCTCCCCCCCTCTCCTCGACCCCACGTAAGATAAGGCAAGATTCGGCTAGACAGTGGAACTAGTCTAGAACTAGACAGTCGTCTAGTGGAATACAGTAATCGATTGATTGTTGAGTACTACCTGATACTATAGAATACAATAGAAATTATTTATTTGACACACACAAAGAAACATAGAACGGATCACAAACAAAATAAGTAGATAGACATGAAAAGTACAATACAATGAGATTATATTAGACCTACAGCTAGAACACATACGTACCTACCCCACCAGTAGGCAGTAGGTAGGTGCGCCAACTAGTCCCGCTCCGTGTCACGCGTGCACAAACCAGCCTCTGCCTCAGCTTTATGCTTCTTTGCAATAAATGATTCAAAGCAGCGCTGGTTTTCAGGCAGAGCCTTATGTAGGGTGACGTCACTAATTTAAACTAAATAAACATAATAAGACCAATTATACAAAAATCAACATATTTATATATAGTGTGACCATTAGTGCTGTGCACTCCCTGAGGTATGCGCGCGGCGAGACGGGGGGGGGGGGGGGGGGGGGGGGGGGGAGAATCGGCTGCTGCGCTCTGTCAGTACGCCGTCAACGCTCGTGGCGGCAGGTAGTGTTATTTGTATCGGACTGTCTATGTCATGTGCGTCTGACTGAATATATATATATACAGATATACATATATATATATATACAGGGTGTGGTGTAATGAGTGGATAATAGGGTACCTGCGGGTAGGGGCCATTGTGGCGGTTCAGAAAAATATTTGTTATGCTCAGTAAAAGTGCCTCGGTTTTCGAGATATTCGACATTTTCGAAATTTAAGAAATATTTCACCCTTCGTCACTATTTTTGGCGCCAAGACTGCAAATGAATTTTTTTTTCTATCTGTTTTTTGGATAGTATTCTTGGATAGATGTGCTATCGAATAGAAACTATTATTTTTATAACACAAGCACAGTTATGTTTTTAAAATAAGATTTCACTAAAATTTTACTTGCTTTCGTTTGTTTTCCTGATCTTTACCCTTCTGTGGTGTAAAAAAGTGTATGGTCACTTGAATGCCAAATTTTAAAAAAATTAGCCTATTTCATCGAGATTCCGAAATGGTATATTACATATCATTGTCACAACTTGATTCAAAATTAATTCCTACCAAACTTATCAAGGCGTAATTTAAAGAAATATTTTTAACTATTATTAGTAATAATTGTCTACTGTTCGCAGAACTACTAGTAATTCTTGGAACAGATTGGTTCCCGGCCCAGCGGCAATCGACACTATGTCTATCTTGCTCTTTCATGCTATGAGTGAAAGAGAACTATCGTTTCGCGTAACGCATTTTTATGATTTTCGAGTCAGTGTGCTATCATACTACTCCCGTACAACAACGTGTTATCCTGTTTTGGATTGATACTCGTCGATTTTGTGCAGTGATTTCGGACTTTGTTTTGCCTAGCGATTTGGACGTCTTAATTTTGTGAACCTAACGATTTTGTGCTGTGATCTCGGACTTGATTTGCTTTGTAACTTGGATTTTTTGGTATTGCATATTGATTGCAATGCCTCAGCTATACACTGCGTCTGAATATGCGCAAATGCTTTTAATCTACGGCGAGTGTGGTGGTAACGCCAATCGAGCAGCAGCACTGTATCAGGAAAGATTTCCCAATGCACGCCATCCCGATTATCGTGTGTTTATTCGCGTACACAATGCTTTACATGGAAGGTCGAATTCCTGGAAGTGGCATCGGTGGCACGAGTTCTGGGAGACCACAAGTACATAATGAAGAGGACGTACTTGATGAAATTGCTGCTGATCCGACCACATCTGTGCGCGTAATAGCCTCTAATACTGGCATGTCAGCAAGAACAGTGCACCGAATTTTAAAAAGAGAAAAATTACATCCTTTTCACTACCAGCGCGTGCAATGTTTGCAGCCAAGAGATTACCCTGCACGAGTTGCATTTTGCCAAACAATGCTGAGAAAAATGAACGCTGATCCCGATTTCTTCGATAAAATTTTGTGGAGCGACGAATCCACGTGCAAAAAAGATGGGTATTTTAATATGCACAATCTGCACAGTTGGCAGCGTACAAACCCTCATTTGGCCAGAGAAGACAGGTCCCAGTACAAGTTCAAAATTAATTTATGGACTGGAATTCTAAATGGCAAAATCATCGGACCATTCGAATTGTCTGGAACATTGACTGCAGAAACGTATTTACATTTTTTACGGCACGACCTTCCACTTTTATTAGAAGATGTTTCATTAGAAGATAGAAGAAGAATGTGGCTGCAGCACGATGGTTGCCCTGCTCATTACGCCCGAAATGTTCGACAATACCTCGATGAAACATATCGTCGACGATGGATCGGTCGTTTGGGGACAATTTTGTGGCCACCTCGTTCACCAGACCTCAACCCATTGGACTTTTTTTATTGGGGATGCCTTAAAGAAAAGGTTTATAAAGACCCAATCAATACAGTGGACCAGCTACGGGAGCGTGTGCGATTAGCTGCTCAGAAAATCACAGAGCAAAGAATTGCGAACAGGATTAAAAGATCTTTTATCAAAAGGTGCAGAGCATGTGGTGGCCTTTTCGAACACCTTTTGTAATAGTAAATTTAATAAATGAAATGCATTTAAAATTTATTGTTTCGTTTTATTTCATTACCGAATTTTAAACTAACGTTTTTAGGTGATTTTAAGTAATGAAGTAAATTTTAGTACTATTTGTAATTTTATAATAATTAGCTCTACCCATTTCAATAGGAATTACTTTTGAATCAACTTGTGGAAATACCATGTAATATACCATTTCGGAATCTCGATGAAATAGGCTAATTTTTTTAAAATTTGGCATTCAAGTGACCATACATTTTTTTTACACCACAGAAGGGTAAAGGTCAGGAAAACAAACGAAAGCAAGTAAAATTTTAGTGAAATCTTATTTTAAAAACATAACTGTGCTTGTGTTATAAAAAATAATAGTTTCCATTCGATAGCACATCTATCCAAGATTACTATTAGGGTGAAATATTTCTTAAATTTCGAAAATGTCGAATATCTCGAAAACCGAGGCACTTTTACAGAGCATAACAAATATTTTTCTGAACCGCCACAATGGCCCCTACCCGCAGGTACCCTATTATCCACTCATTACGCCACACCCTGTATATATATATCTGTATTAAACCCACCTCTAAAATCTGTTAATACGATTCCGGATGTGGGTTTTAAATTAATGTCGTACTTAACAAAACAGGTTGTATATATTTACAGGCATTCAAAACGGCGAAGATAATGGTAGCCCACGTAAATAACATACACGGAGGGCGGCGCCGCGAGCCCGACGGCGAGCACCTGTGCGACGTCTGCGGCAAGTCGTACAAGGTACTGTAGCTCGTACACTGCAGCATTGCTTACCATGAGGCGAGATCGATAATGGTAGCCCACGTGAACAACATACACGGAGGGCGACGCCGCGAGCCCGACGGCGAGCACCTGTGCGACGTCTGCGGCAAGTCTTATAAGTTACTGTAGCTCGTACACTGCAGCATTGCTTACCATGAGGTGAGATCGATAATGGTAGCCCACGTAAACAACATACACGGAGAGCGGCGCCGCGAGCCCGACGGCGAGCACCTGTGCGACGTCTGCGGCAAGTCGTATAAGGTACCGCAGCTCGTACACTGCAGCATTGCTTACCATGAGGCGAGATCGATCATGAATTAATGAAACCACTTTATTGTACACCATAAAAAAACGAGTGTGATTCAGACCACTCGACTGAAGTAAAACTTCATTTTCAAAATATTATATTATACAGGGCGTCCCACGGCTATGCCTCATGGAGTGAAAGTACCTTGAATATTGTAGATGGAACATTTTACTGAAAGAAGACATTATTTTGATTTAAAACACAATTTAAAACTGCATTCATAGATTTTTAAATAGTTACATGGTTTAACCGGGAATCGAGCCCGCTACACAGGAAAAAAAATTACCCTCTAGCTTTATCATACCGATCGAAAGGCATCATCTTGGGTATCCTCTTTGATCGCGTTTTCTACTTGGATATCTTTTTTGATTGGATCTTTCCCTTTGATATCCTTTTTGACAGCTTTTTCAGGTCTGGGGTTCAGGTCCAGGGGGTCCAGGTTCAGGGGTCCAGTGGGTTCAAGTCCAGGGGGTCCAGGTCCA
Organism: Philereme vetulata; assembly: GCA_918857605.2. Lineage (NCBI taxonomy): Eukaryota > Metazoa > Arthropoda > Insecta > Lepidoptera > Geometridae > Philereme > Philereme vetulata. The sequence continues at coordinate 3,529,145 of OU975427.1, read as the reverse complement.
GGGCTCCAGGCCCAGGAAGTCCAGGGGGTCCAGGTCCAAGGAGTCCAAGTCTAGGGGGACCAGGTCCTGGGGTCCAGGTCAAGGGAGTCCAAGTCCAGGGGGTCCAGGTCTAGTAAGTCCAGGTCCAGGGGGTCCAGGTCTAGGACTAGGGGGTCTAGGTCCAGGGGGTCCAGGTGCAGGGTGTTCAGGTCCAGGGGTGCAGATCCAGGGGGTCAAGGTCAAGAGAGTCCAGGTCCAGGGGGTCCAGATCCAGGAAGTCCAGGTCCAGGAGGTCCCGGTCCAAGAAGTCCGGGTCTAGGTCCGGGGGGTCCAGGCCCAGATCCAGGGGGTCCCGGTCCAGTACCAGAGAGTCCAGGTCCAGGGGTTCCAAGTCCAAGGGGTCCAGGTCCAGAAAGTCCAGGTTCAGGTTCAGGTGGTCCAGAGGGTCTAGGTCCAGGAGGTCCAAGTCCAAGGTCCATGTCCAAGGGTCAAGGTCCAGGGGTCCTAGTCCATGGAGTCCAGGTCCAGGGGGTCCTGGTTCAGGGGTTCTAGGTCCAAGCGGTCCAGGTCCAGGTGTCCACGAGGTCCAGGTTCAGAGGATCCAGGTCCAGAGAGTATTGGTCCAGAGAAAATCCAGAGGGTTCAAGTCCAGGGGGCATGGTCCATGGATTCCAGGTCCAGGGAGTCCAGATACAGGTCCAGGGGGTTCAGGTCCAGGAAGTCCAGGTCCAGGGGGTTCAGGTACAGGGGGTTGAGGTCTAGGAGGTCAAGGGACAATCCAGGTCCGAGGGGTCCAGGTCCAGTGAGTCCAGGTTCAGAAAGTTCAGGTCCAGGGGGTTCAGGTCCAGGGAGTCCAGGTCTAGGGGGTCTAGGTTTAGGGGTCCAGGTCCAGGGGTCTAGGTCCAGGACTGGGGAGGTCTAGGTCCAGGGAGTCCAAGTCTAGGGGGTTCAGGTGCAGGGTGTCCAGGGGGAAACTAGGTCCAGGGAGTACAGGTCAAGAGGGTTTAGGTTCAGGGAGTCCAGGTGCAGGGTGTCCAGGTCCAGGGGGTGCAGATCCAGGGGATGCAGATCCAGGGGATCAAGGTTCCAGGAAGTGCAGGTCCAGGGAGTCCAGGTCCAGGTGGCCTAGGTCCAGGTCCAGGGAGTCCAAGTCTAGGGGGTCCAGGGAGTCCAAGTCTAGGGGGTCCAGGGGGTTTTAGGTTCAGGGGGTACAAGTCCAGGTCCAGGGAGTCCAGGCCTAGATAGTCCAGGGGGTCCAGTTCCAGGGAGTCCAGGTCCAGAGGGGATCCAAGAGGTCCAGGTTCAGGGGGGATCCAGATCCAGGGGGTTTAGGTCTAGGGGGTCCAGGGAGTCCAGGTCTAGGGGGTCCAGGTTTGAGGCCAGATCCAAGAAGTCCAGGTCCAGGGGGTCCAGGTCCAGGACTAGGGGGTCTAGGTACAGGGGGTTCAGGTGCAGGGTGTCCAGGTCCAGGGGTCCAATTTAGTGGGTCAAGGTTCAGGTGGTTCAGGTCCAGGTCCAGGGGGTCCTGGTCTAGAGGGTCTAGGAAGTCCAGGTCCAGGACTAGATCTGGACTGGTCTAGGTCAAGGGGGTCCAGGTCCGGGGGGTAACCAGGTCCAGGGGTCCAGGTCCAGGGGTTCCAGGTTCAGGGAGTCCAGGTTTATGTCCAGGGGGTCCAGGTCCAGAGGTTCCAGGTCTAGGAGGTACAGGTCCAGGAGTCTAGGTCCAAAGACTCCGGGTTCAGGTCTAGGGGCCCAGGTCCAGAGGGTCCAGGTCCAGGTACAGGTCCAGGGGGTGCTGGACCAAGGAGTCCAAGTCTAGAGGGTCCAGGTCCAAGGGTTCCAGGTCCAAAGAAACCAGTTATTGGGGAAATCCAGGAGGTCCAGGTCCAGGGGATTCAGTTCTAAGAGGTCCATGGGGTCCAGGTCCAAAGGGGATCCAAGAGGTTCTGGTCCAGGGAGTCCAGGTCCAGAGGATTCAGTTCCAGATCCAGGGAGTCCAGGTCTATGGGGTCTAGGTGCAGGTCCAGGGGTCCAGGTGCAGGACTAAGGGGTCTAGGTCCAGGGGGTTCAGGTGCAAAGTCCAGGTCCAGGGGGTCCAGGTCCAAGAGTCCAGGTCCAAAGGGTTCAGGTCCAGGAGTCCAGGTCCAAACGGTCCAGGTTCAGGTCCAGGGGTCCAGGTCCAGAGAATCCAGGTCTAGGGGGTCTAGGTCCAGGACTAGCGGGTCTAGGTCCAGGGCGTCCAGGTCCTGGGGGTTCAGGTACAGGGTGTCCAGGTCCAGGGGGTCCAGGTCTAGCAGGTTAAGGTCCAGGGGATAACTAGGTCCAGGGAGTACAGGTCCAGGGGTCCTGGTCTAGAGCGTCCAGGTCCAGGAAGTCCTGGTCTAGAGCGTCCAGGTCCAGGAAGTCCAGGTCCAGGGGTCTATGTCCAGGACTAGCGGGTCTAGTTCCAGGTGCAGGGTGTGCAGATCCAGGGAGTCCAGGGGGTTTAAATCCAGGGGTCCAGGTCCAGGGGGTTCAGGTGCAGAGTGTCCAAGTCCAAAGGGTCCAGGTCCAGTAGGTCAAGGTCCAGGTAGTCCAGGTCCAGGTCCAGGAGGTCCAGGTCCAGTTCCAGGGAGTCCACGTCCAAGGGGTCCAGAGGGTTTAGATCCAGGGGTCCAGGTCCAGGGAGTCCAGGTCCAAGGGAGTCCAGGTTCAGATTCAGGGGTTCAGGTCCAGATCCAAGAGGTCCAGGTTCAGGGAGTCTAGGTCTAGATGGTCCATGTCCAGGGGGTCTAGGTCCAGGAGGTCCAGGTCCAGAGAGTACAGGTCCAAAAGGTCCAGTTCCAGGGAGTCCAGGTCCAGGGGGTCCAAGTCCAGGGGGATCTGAGGGGTCCAGTTTTGGTGGGAATTCAGGGGATCCAGATCCAGGGGGTCCAGGTCCAAGGGTTCAGGGAGTCTAGGTCTAGATGGTCCAGGTCCAAGGTGTCCAGGTCTAGGCAGTCCAGGTCCAGAGAGTACAGGTCCAAGGGGTCCAAGTCCAGGGGGGATCCGAGGGGTCCAGGTTCAGTGGAAATCCAGGGGATCCAGGTCCAGCGGGGATCCAGGGATCCAGGTCTAGGGGGTCCAGGTCCAGTGGGTCAAGGTCCATGGAAGTCCAGTTCCAGAGGGTATCCAGGGGGTCCAGGTCCAGGGGATCCAGGTCCAGGGTATCCAGGTCCAGAGGGTTCAAGTCCAGGTACAGGGGGTCCAGGAAGACCAGGTCCAAGGGTTCCAGGTCCACTGAGTCCAAGTCCAGAAGGTCCATGTCCAGAGTGTCCAGGTCCAGAGGCATAAGGTCCAGGGAGTCCAGAACAAGAAGGGATCCAGAGGATCCAGGTCCAGGGATGCAGTTCTAGGAAGTCCAGGTCCAGGGGGTCCAGGTCCAGGGTGTCGAGGTCCAGGGGGTCCAGGTCCAGGGAGTAAAGGTCTAGGTGGTCCAGGTCAAGGGAGTCCAGATCTAGGGGATCCATTTTCAGTTTCAGGGGGTCCAGGTCCAGGAGGTCTAGGTTTAGGAGAATAGGTCCAGGGGGTTTAGGTGCAGGGTTTCCAGGTCCAGGGGTCTAGGTCCAGGTGGTCCAGGTCCAGGGGGTCCAGGTCCAGGGAGTACAGGTCTAGGTGGTCCAGGTCTAGGGAGTTCAGATCTAGGGGATCCATTTTCAGTTTCAGGGTGTTCAGGTCCAGGGGTCTAGGTCCAGGTGGTCCAGGTCCGGTGGGTCCAGGACTAGAGGAACTAGGGCCAGGAAGTCCAGGTCCAGGGGGTCCAGGTCCAGGACTAGGGGTCAACGTCAACGACCAAGGAGTCCAGGTCCAGGGGGTCCAGGTTCAGGTGGTCCAGGTCCAGGGGGTCCAAGTCCAGGTCGAGAAGGCCAGGTGTAGGGGGTCCAGGTCCAGGGGTTCCAGGTTCAGGGGTTCCAGGTTCAGGGGGTCCAGGTCCAGGGAGTCCAGATCTAGGGGATCCAGTTCCAGGTGCTTTGTTATCTTCGATATCCTCTTTGATTGCATTTTTTTTCGATATCCTCATTGGTTGCTTCTTTCACATCGATATCCTCTGCTGCGAGCTGCGAGCAGCTCGCGCACTATTCGACCTCTAGTTAATTTATAAAATTGTCCACACGTGTGTAGGTCGATCAGTTTATGTTCATTCTGACTCGCACTCGCACTCGCACATTAACGTTTAAATATATACGAAACGTAACTCTCTCTCTCTCTCTCTCTCTCTCTTTCTTTCTATCTTCACTAACTTATATCTCCCTCTCAACTTAGGTTCGCACATTTCATAACGCATTCACCAGCTTACTCCCCAAGTCGAGCGTGCGTAAAAAAGTTTTACTTCATTAATACCTATAAAGTAAAACTAATTAACTACACCATCTAGCGGTCACCGACACAAACCTCTTCGAATATAAGAACGTAGCATAAAAATGTTTTTTTTTTCATTTACTATACTTTCCAACAAGGCCCCTAATTCTTGTGCGCCCAAGGGCCCCGGCATAGCCTATGACGGCGTTGTAAATACTAGGTACTATCTATTATTCATTTTATTTGAAACGCGTCCTCAGTTGGTTTGTGAACGCATCCTGAATTGATTTCGGAATTTCACACCGTTTTGGTTCTACGTTCTTGATGCGTACAGCTGAGGTATGGAACGCTTTGCCGTCGTCTGTTTTTCCTAAAGAATACAATCCGGGCCTCTTTAAGGTAAGAGTGAATAGGTTTCTTCTAGATCTTCGTGCTTCATCTTAGACCACATCATCGCTTACCATCAGGTGAGATTGTGGTCAAACGAAGATCTATTTAGTTAAAAAAAATCGGAATTTTCTGCACCTCCTCCCCGCAGACAATATGGGACGAGGCTGCATCAGCTAAGCCGAATAAACCCGAACGGTGGAATGTCAAGCGAAGATCACTGTGTGTTTATGTGATGGATTGAGTGTGCGAGTAATCAGCGCAGCATTATCATAATGAATAGCAAATGCATACATTTAAAGTACTGTAGTTAAAAGTCCTAACCTACGGTGCGCAAACATGGTCATTGACCGAGCTGCAGAAGTCCAAGCTCAAGATTTGCCAAAGGGCAATGGAACGCAGCGTCCTAGGATTCCGGAGAACCGATCGGGTGAGGAATACCACGCTTGGTTCTTTAACCGGCATCACCGATGTGGGAGACAAAATCGCGAAGCTCAAGTGGGATTGGGCCGGGCGCGTAAGTCGAATGCTTTCGGAGAAATGGGCCAATATCATAACACCTTGGGTACCGGAGGATGGACAGCGACGTCGGGGTCGGCCGTGAAAGCGTTGGCGTGACGACATCAGCGGATTCGAGAAGGAATGGTGGGAATCTGCCAAGGATCGCGATAGGTGGAAGGAGTTGGGGGAGGCCTTTGTCCAGCAGTGGGAAAATGTAGGCTAGATAAAAAACATTTTGAAAGAAACAAATAACAGGAAAAAAGGAGTACATTATTATTAATGTCAAGGCGGCCGCCAGGGATGCAGTGCAAGCCGTAAGGGGGCGCAAGTCTTGATATTTGCACCTTCTTGAGGCTGAGTGCACGGTGCACTAGCTACCCGCAGCCTACCTTAAATCAAAATACCAAACGCCGAAGAGAAAGTTTCTGCCCCGATTCGGAAAAATCGTAGATCCGGGGCTGCTGGATTGTATTCTTGAGGAAAAACATACGACGTGTTTTCATATAATGTCATGAATAGCGTGCCAGGTTGTATCTACCTGCTAATGGTGTATGTGTTTGCAGACAGTGAAGCGGCTGAAGGCGCACGTGTGGGCGATGCACACGCAGCGCTCCACCGCCAAGAGCTACAAGTGCGCGCTCTGCGCCGCCTCCTTCACCTGGCAGACATCCATCTACAAGCATATGAAGATGATGCACTCCAACAAACGGATCAAGGTACACTCATCACTGCACTCACACATTCAAACCGTAGGAACACAATAGAGCATATGGCAGACGCTGTCCGCCATTGAAAAGGTGAGATCTTCCTGCCGAGCGACCTTTGGCTCTGGATTCTAAGACCAAAAGGTTTTGCTGAGAAGTATTATACATTTTTTTTAACTGGATTGATCTTCGTTTGAGCACAATCTCACCTGATGGTAAGCGATGATATGGTCTAAAATGAAGCACGAAGATCTAGAAAAAACCTATTCACTCTTACCTTAAGGCGATATGTAAAAGAATTTGAGCCGCTAAGTAACTGTCGTATTCAATAACTAAAAATAGCACTGATTTCATATTTAAGCAATTTTTTTTGAGGATTTAAACTACATAAATGAAAGTCAGAAACGCCATTGGTGAAACTTTTCTCTATACAATTATTTGTCAAAATCGGCTCTTCTAAAACACTAATATCGTTCATTCTCCGACTCTAAAAAAGATTTATAGTATTTTTTACATAGTTATGTAGGTAATTATAATACCTAAATTAATGGAAAAGCATTTTTTTTCATTTGTTGGTTCTCATGCAATTCGAGATTTTATCTTTTGTCACTTACGTCATTTACTCCTGCGACAATGCGACGCGGCTATAATACATGTTTGTCTCGCTCTTCACCTAAGCAAGTAAATAGCACTGTCACTTTCTTGCATTTCCGGATGCTCCGCCCAATCGTCACCGAAATTAAATTTGTATATCGTCTTAAAGAGGCCCGGATTGTATTCTTTAGGAAAAACAGACGACGGCAAAGCGTTCCATACCTTAGCTGTGCGCATCAAGAACGTAGAACCAAAACGGTGTGGGCGAATGGGTGGTATATCAACTAGGTACGGATGGTACTGAGCCGTGCGCCGGCTTGTCCTTCGATGGAAAGGAGATGGAATGTGCGAAAGATCTTCATGACCTTATCACTCCTTCTCCCTTCTACCACCGGACAAGCAGACGTATCGAGAAGTACCACCCACACCTGGTCGGGATACCACCTTGCCGTACCAAACGATTTGCTTCAAATTTCTTGTTAGCACAAGTAAGGAGTGGAACTCACTTCCGGCGTATGTTTTTCCGAACCAGTATAATCTTGTCTTCAAGTCCAGAGTGAATATGTTCTTTCTAGGCAAGCGTGCTCCGTCTTCGATCACACCTTCCATTAGGTGAGATAGTGGTCAAAAGCTTGGTTATCATCAATAAAAAAGAAGATGGCAGGATCAGATCGTGTAGTTCCTGGGCATATTCCCCGAAATGTATTCTGTAAAAGGTCGATAGGCTTGCAACTTTACGGCGGTGTTCGAGACTTTGGGTCTTAGTCTCCGCCATATATTGCTCACCTATAAGCTTAAAAGCCCTACGTTCTATCGAGTCTAAGGTAGGAAAGTAATTTCTTTCGAATTTATACTCATGTTTAAATAAAATCTTATGCGGATGTGTATTGGTCGAGAGAAGTGAGATCTCTAAAAAAAACTTGGGCTAAGCGGCATTGTATGTATGTTTGTTTGTCCGAGGATAACTTTCGAAGCATTTATCCGATCATCGTGAATTTGGCATATAGGGTGTTTGATAATATACGCATAAAAAAGAAAGGGGTTATTTAGATGAGTATAATAAATAAGTTTGTGAAATGTTTACCGTAGAAATATGAAATGTATTTTGGCATGTAAAAAGAAACATTTTATTAAACATTTTGTGCTATTGCATAATGCTTGCCATCTAACCACAGACACTGTATTGGTAATGTCTCGAGATATCTCTTGTTGTCCCTTTCTAACCCGAAATCCGCAGCCATTTCCGAAAGAGATCAAATTGGCCTTTATTTTTGGATGTCGATTGCAAGAGTAGGCAGTAAGTTTTATATCGAATTAATCACCTAAACTTAGTCGATTTTCTTTAAAATTTGTATATATAACTAGTAGTTTTTTTTCAAGACGTCTTTTTTTTTATGTGTTGAGAAGCCGTCACTTAAATATCGTCAGTATATTACCAAACACTCTGTATAGGTAGGTAGTGATGGCACAATTATGGTGTGACTAAATGAGCAAAAAATGTTGGGGGGTTGTTGAGATATTGGGGTTCAAGAGGGGGGGGAAAAAATGGGACTATCCGGTCAAGGAGCACGTCTAATAAAAGGTCACTGTGAGTACATTTCGACTCCGTTTTTATTTTTAGTCTAAACCTTGTAGATTTCAAGTTATTAGCCATAATAAAAACTGAACTTTGACAAAATTCACAGGGTACACCAGTGACCCCACAGTGCTGTAATTTAGTATGCGTGTAGCTTTATTGACACAAATATAGGGAAAAGTCTGAAATCCAGAAAACCGGCCATTTCTACCCCAAAAAAGAAAACCAAATTACCTGAACTCCCGTTACCTGTAATTTGAATGAAACTGTAGCTCAAGTAGTTTAGTTACGTATGTCGTGGCACTATTTTGATAGACAAAGATTACAAATAATATTTTTTTGTTTGTATGGGAGACTTTCGATATATCAGTTCGGGGCAAACCACTAGTTAAAAATAAAAGATATTATGATAATAATGGATACGTTTGGCACAGGACCAGAGAGAATGGCGTGATAACGAGGAGGCCTATAGCCAGCAGTGGGTGGGTGTGGGCTGAGATGATGATGAAGATAATATCTTTTATTTTTAACTAAATAAGTAAATAAATGTTGCTGGACATTTCACACAGCGCTATCTAGCCCCAAACTAAGCAGAGCTTGTACTATGTGAACCAGATAACTGTAAGAATACTTATATACATTTTTTTTTGTATATACATACTTTTAATATATAGAAAAACAACCAGACCCGGAACAAATATCTGTACATCATTCAAACATTTGTTCCGCGGCGGGAATCGAACCCGCTACCTCGTGCATCTCAGCCGGTTGTTCGCCCGCTGCGCCACGGAGGTCGTCAAAACTAATGGTTATGTATTGTAATATTATGTGTTGTTTGGTGTTCAGACGCCGCGCGCTGCGTCACTGAAGAAACCGGAGCCGTACGTCGATATGCAATACTTTACGCATCCGCTGCAGCCCTTGCCGCAGAACATCGTTTAGCAGCCCACTGCTGGACAGAACACGTGGGCTGGGACACGCCCACTAACACTGAAAGATCTCTAATAAGATAGTTAGCCTGCTTTTCCATCAGAGATGTGCTATGCTGCGTTGCTATGGCTGCGTTTGATATCCACCAATCATATACATTGGTCCACACCAGTAGCGAGGGGTTCATACAAGCCGATTCCTATCGAGTTACCATCAGTCAGGGCTACTGACTGTTCCGTTACCTTCATAATTCTAGAAAATAATAACCGCCTTAAAAATTTACCTTAGCAATGTATTTTGAATGCAAGTAAAATTCTCTTTAAATAAGCCGTCGTTTTTCGAGTTATACTAATAAATTTACAATTAATTAAAAACCAGACTCTAAACGTATAAGGTTAGGGCATGTTTTTGCATAAAACTCTGCGGTACAGCTAAATATCTCCGGCTTGTTGAAAATATTTCGTATCCATAACCAAAATGCGTACAACGCATTTTGGGTTCTATCATTGTTTTCGCAAAATTCAAGAAAACCGTCAATGTATAACGAACACTAACGAATTCGTGCACTAAAGTGCGTCAACAGTATTTTATAGTAAGGTGGGGAGAACAACTCGACTGGATTGCGAGTTAAAGGTACTACACGGCCAAATTGCGCCGTCATTATTTATTCAAGCAGGATTATAATTTTGCTACATCTTTATTTAGCGGAGTACCTATAAGTTTGTTTACTTTTTGAAATTAAAAATGGCGCGTTAGATCCTCGGTGAGAAGAGCATGAATCATGAAATAACATTGAGAAGTGAATGCATGTAGTAAGTGCGACTTACATATTTTTTTTCGACCTGGTTATCTTATGATTATTTTTACCCTTCGTGACTGGTCCACATAGCATAGCACTGGTGGAAACGGATTCAACTAAGCTATGTTTTTTATATGGAAGGATGCGTGCTATGAATGGTCGCGAGTGGTAGCTATGTGAAGAGCAAAGTACTCAGTAAAAGCCCGCGTTTGTCACTGAAAGTAGACATGCCATCGTGGAAGCAGAAAGTTATTTTACATCTCGCAATGTGCGAAGAACTCATGGCGAGGAATCTTCATAGCACATCGTACTCGCTCCGCTACATAGCTTAGTATCAGTGGAAACGGTCACGTAGTTACATAGCTTAGCTTTTACATCATCGCAGCATAGCTGCATACCACATCTCTGGTGGAAAAGCAGCCTTATTCTAATACAACGTTAGAATTGGTTTGTCAGCACTAACAATGTTGTTTGGTGTAAAGGAATGGCGCCGAAAGTAGTTACCTCTCACACACGAAGGCAATGGAATAATTATTATAGATGTCGGATATCTAGTCACCAATTGTCGGGTATACGTCGCGGCACGTAACTCTAGCGCTGACCGTTATTGCGCAGAAGTAAAAAGTAAGGTATCTGAGGGGGGCTAGCGGGATGAAGGGCGGACGTGCGTAGCGCCGATTGGCTCTCCAGTCGCATTCCGTTCCCCGCACCGATACGATGCCCCGCGCACATCCAGTGTTCAGTCGCGTTCTTAATTGTATTGTTATAGCTGTTATTTGAATTTGTTTGATAAATTTAGTTTTTTTAAGTTTGTTTGTGACTTTAAAGTAAATATGCCTAAAAGAAATACTGTTTTGAAAAGACAGGCAAGGAAAATGGTTTATGACGTGAATTGTTTTTTTAAAAAGGGAATCTATTAATTAATTGATTCTTTGAAACAAATCAAAAGTGAGATTGATGAAGCTACAAGTACTTTACTCAGTCATTCGGACAGCAGCACTGTAAATTTGAGCCAGATAAAACAAACTGCCGAAATTATTAAGGCGGGAAACATTAAATTAAATGGCGATTTAGGGAAAATCCAAAAAAGGACAGCAATCTACAAATACGTCAATTGCAGCGGTAAGGTACATCTCCAATCAAGCCAATAGTGGCTATTGTATTGCTTGCGCGACAGTACCCATGCGCAGCTATCCCCTCCGCGTATCGTTCAGCGCTAAATTTACGTGCCGGGACTTATATCATTCGGGAAGTGTCTAGTCAATAGTAGCGTCTTTGATTCCTAGACCAGCGTGCAGAGAGGAATGCAAACACCTGACACGGATTTCCTGAAGCAGTATTTATTGTCCGTTACATTACGTGAACTACTCTATTACAAAGGCAGGCGACGAGTGTCGTGGCGGCGGCGAGCTAATCATGCCACGTTGGCGTTGGGCCAAAACGCAGACGGGCATAAAACTCAGTCACAGTATACATGGTGTCCTTTAAATCACTGTTTTCCCAGAACAAACGTTGTTCAGACCATGGTCTAATAACAGTTTATAACATCAAATTAAAAAACATAACGAAATCGGTCTTTGAAAACTATAAAAAGTTGCGAACTAAAAACGTCTATTTTAACGTTACGCCCTACAACATAGTCAGCGCTCTGACCGGTACCTACTAGGTGCCTATCTAATTAAGGAGTACGTAATACGCTACAGCTAGCGTACCCATCATGCACTTTATGTCACGGTTAGTTATTGAACAAAGTTAGATTTATTTGAGAAGGTCTAGATTTTTTTTCTTTATTCTCTTATTTGATGCTCTAAAAAGTTACTAGACCATGGTCTGAGCAACGTTTGTTCTGGGAAAACAGTGATTTAAAGGACACCGTGTATACTGCAGTAGCCCTAGCCCCCGCAATAGAACAGAATAATATTTTATTTGCAACATACAGAGTTAACACATAAAAACCGGCCGAGTGCGAGTCGGACTCGCGCACGAAGGATTCCGTACCATCTATAAAAAAACAAAAAAATCACGTTTGTTGTATGGGAGCCCCCCTTAAATATTTGTTTTATTTTAATTTTATTATTTATTTTTAAAGTGAATATATAACTAAATATTCTGTGAATATTTCAAGCGTCTACCTGTTGCCGTTGTCAATATCTAGCTAAACGAGCAAAAAAAAACAGGTTTTTTGTATTGGAGCCCCCCTTAAATATTTATTATATTCTGGTTTTAGTATTTGTTGTTATAGCGGCAACAGAAATACAACATCTGTGAGAATTTCAACTGTAACTATCACGGTTCGTGAGATACAGCCTGGTGACAGACAGACAGACAGAGGAGCCTCAGTAATAGGGTGCCGTTTTACCCTTTGTGTACGGAACCCTAAAAACAATTTAAAAAACCAGTAAAGTAAAAAAGCACAACACAAATCTAAATGTACTTAAGTATGCACAAAATAAAGTTGCAAAATGGTCCTTATCTCAGCATGTGCTGGTTGCAACAACCAGCGCTGGTCTTCCCTTAAGGCCATTTCACTTGTTGCGAACATGTTTAGCACAATAAACAGAAAAATAAAAACAAACAAAATAAAATAAAAGTGTGAAAGAAATTTACATTATAAAACAACGACTAATAGTTACTTTTTAACCGCGTGCTCAATTTTGATGAACAAGCATCAAAATATTCTAAAATTTGAATTTAGAACAAATCAAAAGAGCACGAGGTGACAAATCGTTGCACTCGAGTGCAACACGTAACTTTTCATCCCACCTCAGCGAGGAAATGACTAAATGTAAAAAAAAAAGTAATACACCAAGAAGGTTCCGTGTCTGAGTTTTTAACAAATTAAAAAAGGTTTTATGACAAATTCGGCACCATGGAGGTAGAAGTGAATAGGTTTAATGATGTTTTGAATTCACAAACTTAGTGCACACGATGTTCTAAATTCAATTTACTTTATCCTCTAGCAGATAAAAACAGCTTTTGCACTCAGATATCGAAGAGCAAAAATATTCTTTCCGAGATGGGGGGATGAAAATTAAATTGCATACTTCAGTGGTACGACGAATTATTAGAAACAAGTTCCTTATCGCACGGTACGGACCTGGTGGATGGGACCTAGGCAAAAAAAAATTTAGGGGCGTTTGTGCACTTCAAGGAATTTTACTGTCCGGCAGTCCGATTTTTGCGCACCGTCCGTCTTTACTCGCAGGTGCGGCGCAGTTTAGGGTAGCTCTCTTTGAAACGTAAATACGCTAGGCACGATGAGTTTCTTGGATCGTAGGCAGTTGCTGGCTTTATTACCTACTATACGTGCGAAGACGTAGAAGACAAAAAGAGTTTTGGGTTCATCCCCTTTTATATGAAAAGTACCTGACAGGGTCATTTTACACAATCAACAATAAATTGAGGCAGGACGAAAGATTATTTTTTAAACGGTTCGGAATTGGGAAAAGTAAAATGTGGGACGGTAAAATTACGTATACCTAAAAAAACAACTAAGAAAGTATTTAAGTAGTATGTAGGTACCTACCTATGCTATTTCATTAGTCCTGTGCAAATTTTACATTAGTTCCCTTTCCTGTGCACTACCTACACATATATTATTATGAGACAAGCATTTGTTACTTTCTGTCATTTTTACGGATACATTTTATGTAATTTTGGAGCTATTTTGGGACTGGACTACGTATTTGATACTGATATCGGGTGTAGCCAGAGGGGGGATTTCGGGCCTCAAATCAAATGAATTATCGATAGTACAACTTGCGCTGGATGCTAGCTAAGCGCAACACGAATTTGGCGCCCTCCGAAATGGTCGCCCGCAGAAGTACCTGTTTTGTTTACTTTTCCAATATTTTAATAGTTATTCTGCTATTCGGGGCGGAGACAAATCCAACAGATCAAAATCGGTCCAGCCGTTCTTGAGTTATAAATGGTGTAACTAACCCGACTTGTTTACTTGATTTTTATTTTCTTATTGTGTGCGAAATATTATACATCACCATATATTTATATGGGAAATATTACTCCGAGAAATGGGCCCATATTGCAACTAGGGAATGCAATCCCGATCTCGCGAGATCTCATGTAATTTTTCGGGATCAATCCCAACGCATCATATGACGAGATCCCGTTCGAGATTGACGTGATTGGGCGGCAGGTGTCAGCGACGCTACACACGTCCACTCGTGGCGCAAGCGGCGCGCTGACTGACGGCCGCGAGCGGCAGGAACGCCAAACAGCGTTAGAAAACTATTCCGAATATTAGCGACAGGTGACGATAATTATTTAGGTGGTAAGATTAAAGAATAAATATTTTTATTTTCTTTCGAGTAATATGTTATTTTAGTTAACCTCACTATCACAAACAAGCAGTTATTAGCTTTTTTAGTCACCCGAATTTAACATTTTTTTTAAACTAGACCGGATCCCGAAAATTCCGGGATCCCGCGGGATTAATATTTCTAATCCCGCGGGATCTCGAATTTGCAATCTCGAGTCGGGATTGCATTCCCTAATTGCAACACCATGGACGCCTGAAGACGGAAGGCGACGTCGGGGTCGGCCGAGAAAGCGTTGGCGGGACGATTTCGACACCTTCCATAGAGGATGGTGGGAAATAGCGACAGATAGGGATGCTTGGGGGAGACCTTTGCCCAGCAGTGGGACGAGATAGGTTAGCAAACAAAAAAAATTTTTACAAGATTTTTATTACTTATCTTGCAATGTATGTATGTTTATCCGGGTGGAATCTTGCAACTGAATTTTAAACACGTTCCCCTTAACTGATTGAGCTGAAATTTGGAATACATATGTACTTCGGTGACGATGTAATAATATGGTACCATGGAGGTGGTCTCATGATGGAGACGGATGCTAGACAACGGAACTTCTGAATGGATTATAGTAGGCTACTAGTGTTTAGCCTCATTTGAATCTGCTTGCGGTTCCGATTATGAATTTTATAAAAGCTTGTTTTGAAAAAGTAATTTTTCAACGAAAAACTTATTAAGTAATAATCAATTGCCATAATATAGTATTATTATAATAAGTTTATATAAGTCTATACCTACCAATCTAGTAATAAATAATTATAGCAAAAAATTTATTTTTAACTTTGTAGTTTTCTTTATACCTTTTTAGCAATGACATCAGACTTAGCCCCAAGCTCTAGGGATCAGCCACATAATGTCTAACTGCACAAAGATGTGATGTCGGAAATCAATAATCGATTTCTTCTTAGCTTCCAATCTTGGGCTAAATCTGATTCTGGGTGGGGGGAGTAAGTTCTGAACTGACGTCCCGCATCGGGATTTGAGGTGTATTGTGCATTATCCCCCATTATTCTTTGGCTAAAGTGTATGAATTTTATTTTTGTCTTAATTTCATGAACGTTTGCAAGATCAATATGTGTTGAGCGTCACAAATCATTAAATAATAATACTCCACTCTTTTTTAAGGTTTTTTTTTATACAATATCTTGTTTGTCATTAAGTTGTATCTAGCTTGTAAGGATTTAAAAAAAAAATATTTTAGTTATAATTTTATTGCCTCAAGAGATTGAGATTGGTGTGGTTATCACCAAAGTTAGAAGAGACTTCCTTTGGTCATTTCATGCACAGAGCAACAATAAAAATACCAAAATACTTAGCCAAGAATTTACTATGTAGAAATTAATATGTACATATAACTATTTTTTATTTTTATTCTGGTTTGGCCGTTGATTGGGTGGACCCCGGGACAGCGGTGCAGGCCGGCCTCGGTTCCCGAACGCGCCCCGTCCGCCCCCACGGCCTGAGCGCATGTTCTGACCGCCTCTGCCTTTCGACACCTCATTCCGACCCCTCGCTTTGACTTGCGTCTCTTCCTTCACCATGTCGATAACTTCATCGGGTATTCTGAGGTATTTGATGGTGCTGCCCCTGATGTAGCATTCTGGCATCCGCCAGAACTTGTCTCCGTCTCTGGATGTGCAAATCACCTCTCGTAAGTTGATGTTCATCCAATTATCGCAGCTCACGAGGTGTCCGTTGTATGTTTCGCCATTCTTCAGCTCCACTAACATGGGATGGTTTTGCGCCGTTCTTAGTAGCGAGAGTGGCAGCATTTTTTGGGATGTAAACAATTACAATCTACAAAACAATTACGGTACCACTACCAATACGAATTTACGAAAAAATACAGAATTTGTTTCGGTTCCGATTTTGTTTGTGGCTACTGTGACTAGGGAGTGTCACAATTCTGTTCTGTCAATGTCATGTTATTTTGTTACACTAACATAAACGTCATCGCCCGCGACGTGCAGATGTCCAGCGTTAAGGACTTTGTGGTAATGTTAGCGCGCCGTATGCACAATCGCGCCGACAATTGCCGTTACGCTCACCTCTACGCCATCGCTCCACTGCACGCATGGCCACCTGACATTCGAATTCCCTTACGTCCATTACCGCGGGAGCTCCTGTGCTCACCATCCTCTCCATAGGGTATACCACAAGAGGACCAAAGTTAGCCAAGACATCGGCCACATAACGTCTGAGAGGCCAATCTGCAAGCTAGGATGGCCCTCCGGACATCACCCCGTGACTCAGAGATAGTCGTCTCTGACGCTGAAGCCTGTGTAGGGACACACTACATACAGAATTGCTGACTCGCGTAAATCGTACCTAAGTAGATGATCGCTGTTGTATTGTAGTGTGCCCGCGCCAGTCGTCTCTCCCCGCCCAATCAGTTAAAACCTGTACAGTAAAGTTGTGGAAGTATAAATTGGTAATTGGAAGATGCATCTACTTATTCCAACCTCCTCATCAAGAAAAGAATTAATCAGTGTATTAGGGGTTACATCATTATTATGATAATCCTAAAACCCCTAAACCAGGGTTAAGCACGAAAGTGCGACACTTACCCACACTTCCCAAACAAAAAATGGTTGAAGACCCATGATCCTGCGTACGTGTTATCTACGTTTACTAGAGATCCGCGGCCTTATTGTCTAATTCCAAAACAAAAACAAGATGTCAAAAAATCGAAGTTCGATTTTTCAACGTGATTATGAGATTAGCGACCGTGTAAGGATTTTCCTCTGCATCATAATCGGACCGAATGGTAACATTGAAGCAAAGTCGAGTCATTTCAATCAATGACGTTTCGTATGTGCTTTACTCGATGCTATACCATAGCACGTTCTAGCATTATGCTAATAAGCCATATAGTAATATAATAAAATAACTAATAATATTGAATAGCTTGAACTACATCAATTAGTTCCCCTTTCATTGGTTATTCATTGCGTATTCATCAAATAACCTGCAAAAAAGATTCTCCACATTAATGCGTTTACTTACAAAGAGTATTTTTCACTATAGGATTTATGAGTTCTGTGGCTGGTTTTTTTTCAGTGCTGCCAATTGCGGGGAATTTCCCCGAATTGTGGGGAATCAGTATCTAGAGCGGAGAGAGCACTGGAAATTACTAAAATCTGAGTCGATTCGAGCCATTCATTATAGCTTTATTGCATGCCAAACAAGAGATAGCCAAAAAGGCGAGATCAATAAAATTCGAACGAAACCGGATAACGCATAGAGCGAAAGGGAGGAAAACAATGTTGAAAGTATGTAGGTACCAAATTGTAAAAGATTTTATTTAGAAATCATTCCAATGTTGTTTTGTTACTGATTACACAACATTTTGTATGAAACAGGGTTTTATTCTTAATTGTTATCATTTCGGGGACTCAATCAGCGGCAAATATCGGAAAACCAAGAAATTTAATAAGGCAACACTGCTTCTTTGTTTACATTTTATTTTTCAGCTCATCATAAAAACTTGCAAAGTTTATTTACGAGATTGACTCAGATAATGTTAGTACGGACTAGCTGAGCAGTTTACGCAGAACTAGTTGTGTTTCACAAGACTTGAATGCTATCGCTTTGGTAGCGTTCAAACAGATGCTTATAGTGGTGGGTGACTTACAATGAAATAAAACACCAATCTTCAACGGTAGCTATTCTTCTATTACTTGTATCAACAAAGTATATTACAATAGTACATTATCGCATCGTCAAACACATTAGTCAGGAGAAGATTAATTAGATAAAATCAGATTACAAGATTAGAATACGTGTGAACACCAAACGTAGTATTTTGACAAGAGAGCGACTAAAGGCAGTGTTGTCAATACAGACAAAAAAAAAACACGGTCTCTACTCTATGATATAATTAAAGCGTACGATACACGTTTCAACACTTCCCCTTACGCTTTACATTATTACTTTTCATAATAAAGTCAATAAAAACATACTTAGAGACTTATAGACAACTACACATAACATATATCTATATGACTCTACAATATTAATCATAACTCTACAACATTGAATGACTCTATGATATTATATCTACAATTTAGTACACACATAGTCATGTTACACAACACATACATTCATGTCCTTAATAAAATCTACATGCTTCTTAGAGCAAAGCGGTTTGGTCAGTACATCTGCTATCATCTTCTCTGTTTGTAAATACTTTACAGTTACAATATTATTTTTTATTAGATCCTTTACATAATGGTATCTGAGGTCAATGTGTTTAGTTCGTTTATGACAAAACTCTTTACATTCTAACAACTTAATTGCACTTTGATTGTCATTATAAACAACTGACTCTAGATCCAAGCAAAAGATCTCAGATATCAAACTCTTAATAAAACTTATGTCTTTACAAACATCACAAATTGAGAGATATTCCGCTTCTGTAGTAGATAAAGCAACACACCGTTGCTTACGTGAATCCCAATTTATTGTATTATTACCTAACTTCACGACATATCCAGTATAAGACTTACGATCAGTTACATCATTAGCCCAGTCTGCATCAGTATAAGCGACTAAACTCAATTTATTACTTCTTACGAATAGTAAGCCATAATCAATTGTCCCCGCTAAATAACGTAAAACACGTTTAGCAGCTTGCCAATGACTGTTATCGTGACAGTTATTAAATTGACTTAACTGGCTACAAGCATAAGCTATATCAGGCCTTGTACATACAGCTAAGTACATTAAGGAACCTAGCAATTGCCTAAAATTATCATTGCTCTCGCTTATATCTTTATTTTCAGCTTTCAGTAATTTACAATTTAATGGCATCGGTGTAGATACAGTTTTACAATTGCCCATGCCAAACCGCAACAATAATTTCTTAATATAGTCAGTCTGGTCCAATTTTAAAATACATTTTGATCTATCTCTCGTTACATTTATGCCAAGACAGCTTTTCAATGGACCAAGGTTCTTTACATTAAATTCCCTTTGTAACAGTTTTACACAATCTTTTTGAATAGCACTTCTCTCAGTATAAAATATGAAGAAATCATCTACATACAGTGCTATAATGGTTAAATCATTCTTCTCTTTCTTTATATAAACACATGGTTCACACAGACTTTGTACATAACCATTACTATTTAACAAATCATGAACCTTGCTATTCCACATTTTACTTGCTTGTTTTAGACCATAAATACTCTTATTCAATAAACAAACCTTAGAATTATCTCCATTATCAAAACCAATAGGCTGTTCCAGAAATATTGTTTCATTTAAATTTCCATTTAAGAAAGCACAAGCTACATCTATATGGTCTATACTGAGATTTAAATCATTTGCTAAAGAAAACAAAATTCTCATAGTGGAATGCCTTACCACAGGGGAGAACGTCTCATTATAATCTACCCCGTATTTTTGTGTAAACCCTCTGGCAACTAATCGCGCTTTGTACTTACTAAAGTTACCGGAAGCATCGTGTTTGCGCTTAAAAACCCATTTAGTTTTAATTACATTTTTCCCTATAGGTCTATCGACGATCTTCCAAACTTCATTCGCGATTAAAGAGTCATACTCACTCTGCATTGCAGCACGCCATTCAGTGGCATCCGAACAAGAGATAGCCTCTTCGTAACAGGATGGTTCCTCAATATTACCGACATACATCGAAACATCATAATCACAATACCTCAATGGTGGAATTGACCGAGTACTTCGTACAGGGCGGGTATTAGCCGCGGCCCGGGGTACCTCTACACGTGTCACTCCTTCCCCTCGAACAGACGCGTCCGGCGATGACGAAGTCACAGACTCGTGGCTCGCCGACGACGAGTTTGCACAGCGGGACTCAACCTCACTGCCTGTGCAATAATGCTCCTCATCTGTGGTATCTCAGATTTGCATTTCATTAGGTATCCAAATGTTTTCCTTGTGTGATCATCTGTAAATGTAACCAGATACTTTGCACCTCCCAAGCTGCTCTCACTCATTGGCCCGCAGACATCAGAATGCACCAACTCCAATGGTCGCTCGGCCCGCTTGCCCTCTCCTTTGGGAAACGGCTGTGTTGACAGCTTCACCTCAAGGCAGGGTATGCAGTCCTTCAATCTGTTCTGGTCATCCTGAAACACCACACCAGACACATGACCTTTTAGAGTACACATATTTCTTAGACCTAAATGTCCCAACCTGCGATGCCATAGCTCAGTAGAGACAGCTACTGCAGTACTCTCTGTCGTTTGCCCATTACTCAAAAGTTTGGAAGAATACACCAGCTGATTGTGCAAAGGTTTTACAATTTTACAATTTATCCTATAAATTCCATTTTCACACCCCACAAGAGCTAAACGGTTGCCAGAGACTTTACTATCATAAATACTGCACCCATGACTACTAAATTGAACAGTTAGTCCACTTTCTACTAATTTACTTACAGATATTAAATTAGTGGCTATCTGTGGCACAAATAAAACATTTTTAAGTTGTCTTACCTCACTTCCAAAGTTTACCATTAAATCTCCTACACCACTACATTTTAACTTTTCATTATTAGCTACAGCAACAGTAGTGTGTTTAGCATTACAATTAAAGTCTTTATAATTCACCAGATTTTCTTTACAGCTTGTCATATGAGATGTACAGCCGGAGTCAATGAACCAAGCATCATTTTGATGAACAAACAGAGCTGAAGCGAAGCTTGTAGAATCCTTCTGGTCACTCTTCTTCTGGTCATTCTTCATCTTGTAGCATTTAGCCTTCACATGTCCAGGCTTACTGCAGTAATGACAAATCACAGACTTTTTCTTTGAAGTGTTCTTCGCAACCATAGCTGTGTTGTTATTATTCATTGCACCATCACTCCTTCGCAACTCTTCTTGCAGAAGTCGACATCGTACAATCTCACTGGTGAGATTACTGGTTAAACATACTGTCTCCAGATTAGAAACCAAGTATTCAAATTCCTGAGGTAGACCACTTAATAAAATCTCTGCGACTTCAGCATCATCCGTCTTCCGGCCAATATCCGTGAGCTGCTGCACAAGGGTCATCACACCCTGTATGTATTCAGACATACATGAAAATTGAGTATAATCTATTCTGTGTAGTTGTCTTAAAAGCAGCACACGCCGTAGTAGGCCCTTATTTTCAAAAATATCAGCCAAGCTTTTCCATGCTTCTTTAGCCGTAGTAGCATTCCTGATATATTGATAAAGCACCGGTTTGATGCACAAAGCTATTCGCGCCAAGGCACGCTGATCTTTTACAGGATCAGACTCGGAGCCTTCGATTGTGTCCCACAAGCCATCCATGGTAAGCAGCATCTTTATTGCGAATTTCCAATTCAAATAGTTGGATACGCCTTCCAATTTTTCTATTGACGATGCGAGGCCATTGCTACCTTGCAAAGTAGAATTTCCATTGCTCGATTCTTGACGGCCAGGCGTAGCCATATCGAAGCAAGTGTCACCAAGTCACAATCCACCGCACCACGTAGCGACTCACCGAGGTTATATCCAACACGCGTTAGCGTTAGCAATTTCTTCTTGTAAAATCTCTGGGCCCATAACCTGTTAGTACGGACTAGCTGAGCAGTTTACGCAGAACTAGTTGTGTTTCACAAGACTTGAATGCTATCGCTTTGGTAGCGTTCAAACAGATGCTTATAGTGGTGGGTGACTTACAATGAAATAAAACACCAATCTTCAACGGTAGCTATTCTTCTATTACTTGTATCAACAAAGTATATTACAATAGTACATTATCGCATCGTCAAACACATTAGTCAGGAGAAGATTAATTAGATAAAATCAGATTACAAGATTAGAATACGTGTGAACACCAAACGTAGTATTTTGACAAGAGAGCGACTAAAGGCAGTGTTGTCAATACAGACAAAAAAAAACACGGTCTCTACTCTATGATATAATTAAAGCGTACGATACACGTTTCAACAGATAAAAGCTAATATATGGAGATCATTAGACACATTTAAATTTTAAAACAAAAATATATCACTGTTAAAGCATAGGTTTTGCATTTACTATGTGTGATGTGCTTACTATGTGTATGCGGGCAAATTACTTGAAGAAATCAAAGAATAGACGTACTATATTCCTTGGAATAGACGGCCGTTGGGGCAGAAAGGGTTTTTAAGTGGAGAGTACAGGAAGAAGCCTTTTCAGCAGTGGACATCCTATGGTTGTTATAATGCCTAACTTGTGAAGTACCTAACTTACGGATTTAGTCATTTTTGTCAGCATTATACCAATAAAATATGTACTTAACAGTACAGTGATCATGTAATATTTTTCAGCATGCCAGCCCTACAAACTGATATGGACTATGAACTTGTGGAACTCCTGGAAGAGAACCAAGCTCTTGCAGTGGGGCTTCATATGTTTGTTCATGCTTGGAGATCTAACAAGGATCATACCTTCTGCCTTGTGAATGATATCTCATTAATATACTTATATTATGTACTCCTTTGTGTTGTTTTACTCGGGTTTATTGATTATAGAACTAGGAAAACATTTAGTAGAAAACTTAATGAGATGAACTTTCATTGTTGATGAAACAAACATCCAAACTTTCACATTTATAATATTAGTGTGGTAGGTAAATGTAGGTGACATATAGTTACAGTTAAAACTGGTGATGACAAAAGCTTTTTATACTAAATTTTATAAAAAAATATATAAGAAATCTTGTGTGTGTAGGTAGGTATAAAAAAAATCATACATTTACTGTATTATATAAAATACTATAACTATTCAATAAGTAGACCTACCTCATTGCAAAAGTGTATGTAAGAAATATACAACTGAAATTTTTAAATTTTTATTAGTAAAGTTATGATATTTAGTAAGCTACACTAATACAACATCACATAATTACTTAGGTAGATAAGGGTAATATTATAAAGCTTTTGGGTAAGTATACATGAATAAACATTGGTGTTCAGCCTATTACGTACAAAACCAGGATCCATTCAATCTAATTCTAGGGTAGGGGGAATAAGAGATTACAATGACGTCCTGCATTGGGGTGTATTGTGTATTAACCCCCTTCTAACATAACCCAAGCCATCCTACCTCTTTAAAATAACTAACAGAGTAGGATTTTGTGTTGGTGGCAGCAGTTTTTAAGGGTTTCCATGGATGTTGATGAAGTAGCGGTGTTGGTGGAGGATGAGGATTCGATAACCTGTTTTCAGTCTTGCATCGTTTGTGGCAGTGTAGTGGAGTAACACATGCTCCACAGTCTCTTCTTCTCGAAGGCATCTGTGACAAAGCCCACTGTCCGTGGCTCCAGTCTTCAGAAGGTGATGATTAAGTTCATAGTGTCTCGTGATGATTCCCATCATCATCCTTAGATCTTCGCGTTTGTTCTTTAACAAGGTGTTTGTTGTTTTTCAGTTTTTTGCCAGAAGCATTGTTTTTATTCGCTTGCAGTTGGCTCTATGTTCCCAGTCTTTCTGGAGCTCCTTTTCGGAATTCATTCTCAGTCTGTATCTGGAACCGTGCACTTTAGTCCATTTGATAGTCACACTATGTTTTTCGGCCGATTTCTAAAGAGCACTATAGCACCCTGAGACAGACTTTGATCAAGTGTTGGGTCATCTGAGAGCGTTCAATTTCATTTAAATTATAATTCCAGTAGACATGCTTTGCAAAATTATTTTATTTTGATTCTGAAACAACATTAAAAACAAATAAGTGCGTACATTAATCACACAAACATAAGTTAAAAATATTCTTTGGTGCACAGGCAGGATTTGAACTATTATATATCCAAACTATTGCATGTAAGGGAAGGTATATCCCAATATAAATAACTAGCTGGCATCGCTCGCTTGGCTTTCCAATAAAAATATTACTCTCCATCTCCAGCGCAGTCAGTCAGCCTAATTAACATGAACTCCCGTTACTTGTAATTTGAATGAAACTGTAGGTTATGTTAGTTGGTTGGGCATTTCGTGGCACTATTAAAATTTATTAGTCAAAGATTAAAGCCAGCTTGCACAACTATCCCTAAGCGTATTTAGCGACTAAACAATATTAAATTTGCCGTATTTCTATGATTTGACATTTTCTTAAATCATACTTAGCCACTAAATAGGTACGTTTAGGCAGTGTTGCGTAAGACACCCTAAGAATAATATTTTTTTAAGAGACACAAGATCTCAGTTCAGGGCGAACCACTTATTAAGAACACCAATGCAGCGTTCTACACCAAATTTTTATTAATTAACATTTAGTAAATACCTAAGATGTTTTAAAAGTCTTTTTGAACGTCATTGATAAATACTAATAATATTTTTTTAGAAGACTCGCAACATCTCAGTTCAGGGCGAACCACTAGTTTATAATACCAATGCAGCGCTCTACACTAAATTTTTATTAATTAACATTTAGTAAATACTGACACAAAGATATGTTTACTTACACTATAGCCACATGAGTGTCGTCAATGCACCAGACTACTCCAGGAAATACCATTTTTTGTATAAGTCTGCAAAAAAAAACTTGTTAATACTTTACTTTGAGGTTAAGTATGGTTTGTTTACATACATTTCTTAGGTAATTTTGCTGAAATAGTTACGGAGGATAGTCTCTCCAACTTACTTAGGTACCCGTGTCTTACGATCGGTAGGTAACAGTAACTGGAAATGCCATTATTTTCATATAAATAAACAACAAAAGTTTATTTATTATATTTGAGTAGGTACTAATAAATAGACAAACAGCGTTTTGTCATATTATTGGATATGACAAGAATATTTAGTCAAAATAAGTAGTACTTCCCTTGAATATAAAGGTAACAAATTTATATCAAAACAAGTAAATATTAGGCTTACATGTTATACCGCATTTAACTTTGAGTTTGGCTAAAAAATTATGTAACTGCATTATAAATGTACACCACTTGGTATATTCGAGCAAATAAAACAGATTAAACTAAGGATAGGTAAGCAATCGAATAATTTATAACATATTTTCTATAATTTGTATTCAAAGAGGCAAGTCGGAAGATCCCTGCTTCGTTTGAAATTTCATTCGTTGTTCGGATGGCAATGAAGCTGAGATAATTCTTACGCAATTCAAAAAATGCTTCAAAAGGCTGTCATCAACTGTCAAATTCTCATTGTGTAAGGGACTGTCAAAACGAAAGCAAGATGAACGAACGAAACACCTTGAAAACAGCCTTTTGAAGCATTATTTTGAATTGCCTAAGAAATAACTTGGCTTCATTGACATCCGAACAACGGATGAAATGTCAAATGAAGCAGGCATGTCTCGACTTGCCTCTTTCAATCCAAAATTAACAAAATATGTTTTATAATATTCGATTGCTTACCTATTCTTAGTTTAATCTGTTTTATTTGCTCGAATATGCCAAGTGGTGTACATTTATAATGCAGTTACATAATTTTTCAGCCAAACTCGAAGTTAAATGCGGCATAACATGTAAGCCTAATAAGTAGGTATTTACTTGTTTGATATAAATTTGTTACCTATAAAATCAAGGGAAGTCCTACTTATTTTGACTAAATATTCTTGTCATATCCAATAATAGGACAAAACGCTGTTTGTCTATTTATTAGTACCTACTCAAATATAATAAATAAACTTTTGTTGTTTATTTATATGAAAATAATGGCATTTCCAGTTACTGTTACCTACCGATCGTAAGACACGGGTACCTAAGTAAGTTAGGAGAGACTAGCCTCCGTAATTATTTCAACAAAATTACCTAAGAAATGTATGTAAACAAACCATACTTAACCTCAAAGTAAAGTTTTAACAAGTTTTTTTTTGCAGACTTATACAAAAAATGGTATTTCCTGGAGTAGTCTGGTGCATTGACGACACTCATGTGGCTATAGTGTAAGTAAACATATTTTTGTGTCAGTATTTACTAAATGTTAATTAATAAAAATTTGGTGTAGAGTGCTTCATTGGTGTTCTAAACAAGTGGTTCGCCCTGAACTGAGATCTTGCGAATCTCCTAAAAAAAATATTATTAGTATTTACTAAATGTTAATTAATAAAAATTTGGTGTAGAGCGCTGCATTGGTGTTCTTAATAAACTAGGTACTCAAAACAAAATGGGGTCCACCCAATAAAATATGATTTAATTGAAATAAAAAAAATACGCACAATTTATTTCAAGTTTAATTTTAGAAATAGGTTAACACATTCAGAATCATTAAAAAAACATTACAATGTCGTATTTTTGCCAAAAAAATCATCAAAAAATGCACGTTTTACACATTAACTTAAAATTACACGGTTTTCCAAAACAACACGTTGAAGATACGAGCACATTTTTTTTAAAACATGTTCTTAGGGTTGCTTCGATGCTTTATGTTTAGTAACGCGTAGGTCCTCCCCTATTGCGCACACACTCTCTGAGTCGGTTCGGAACACTCTATTAGGTGGATGACGTTTTCATCTGGAATTTGCTCCCAACACACTTTTAAAGCAGTTATCAACTCCTGTCGGCTATGAATTTCAGTGTGGTGGTCTTTAAGACTTCTTTTCAACTGGTCCCAGATATGCTCGATCGGACTCATGGCAGGCCAGGGTAGAACTGCGATACCAGCTTCGGAGATTGCACTTTGGGTCACTCTGGCAGTATGAGGGCGAGCGTTGTCTTGCATCAGAATAAAGTTAGGGCCTACTCGCTGTGAATATGGGATCATCACATAAGGTCGGATGACATTCTGAACATGGCTGGCGGCCGTTACATTGCCCTCATCCAAAATCACTAGCTCGGTTTTGCCCATTATGCTAATCCCACCCCATACCATAATACTTGGTCCACCGAAGCGGTCAGTTTCACGAATACATACATGATTCTGTAAAACGTTCTCCAGGTCATCACCAAACTCGTACGCATCTGTCATCATTAAAAAACTTTACTTTAGATTCATCTGTAAAAAGCACTGTCCTCCAATTATTCATAGTCCATTCAAGGTGATCACGTGCAAACCTTAATCGCGCTGCACGGTGGGCTCTGGTCAATTTGAGCCAAACAACTGGCATTTCGGAGCGTTGTTGGTCTTCATGAAGTCTGTTGCGAACAGTTTGGTCACTCACTCGCGTTCCAGTGGCGTCACGTAAGCGGTTTCTCAATATGCGTGCAGTTACAGTTCGCTCGCGACGTGCAAAGAGTCGGATGTATCGGTCTTCTTGGGAGGTTGTCGCTTGGATTCTACCTGAACAACGCCTCCTACTCACACTACCTGTCTCTTGAAAGCGTTCCCACACATTTCAAATAGCTCGTCTTGACACACCTAAGCTTGAAGCTACCGATCTTTGCGAATTTCCCTGCTGAAGCAAAACAATGGCTCTAGTCGCGGATTCCGTATCCACGTGATGTCGAGAACCAGGCATTGTTTATGCAAACAGTAATGTAATCGATAATTAAAGGTAAGGTTACGATAACTTCTTCGTTAGACACAAGAAACCCCACTGAACAACAATGTAATGGCAGATTCTGCGGTATATCGTAAGATTTTGTTTCTTGTCTACCCACTTAAGAACTACCCTAAACTTGGCGTTAATTTATGATCAATATATATGCCTACTTAACATTTCCATACATCAGTATGCCAACAACTCGCAAAAAAATGTGTCGGGCAAAATATCGAAATATTTCAAGTGGGCCTTATTTTGTTTTGAGTAGTTTAAGTGGTTCGCCCTGAACCCTCTTGCGAGTCTCCTCAAAAAATATTATTCTTAGGGTGTCTTACGCAACACTGCCTAAACGTATTTAGTGGCTAAATATGATTTAAGAAAATGTCAAATCATACAAATACGTCAAATTTAAACATGGTTAGTCGCTAAATACGTTTTGAGATAGTTGTGCAAGCCGGCTTTAATCTTTGACTAATAAATTTTAATAGTGCTACGAAATGCACAACCAACTAACATAACCTACAGTTTCATTCAAATTACAAGTAACGGGAGTTCATGTTAATAAGACTGACTGACTGCGCTGGAGATGGAGAGTAATATTTTTATTGGAAAGCCAAGCGTGCGATGCCAGCTAGTTATTTATATTGGGATATACCTACCCTTACATGCAATAGTTTGGATGTTGTGGGCTCAAATCCTGCCTGTGCACCAAAGGATATTTTTAACTTATGTTTGTGTGATTAATGTACACACTTATTTATGTTTTTAATGTTGTTTCAGAATCAAAATAAAATAATTTTGCAAAGCATGTCTACTGGAATTGTAATTTAAATGAAATTGAACGCTCTCAGATGACCCGACATTTGAACAAAATCTGTCTCAGGGTGCTATAGTGCTCTACAGAAATCGGCCGAAAACATAGTGTGACTATCAAATGGACTAAAGTGCACGCTTTCAGATACAGACTAGGAATGAATTCCGAAAAGGAGCTCCAGAAAGACTGGATACATAGAGCCAACTGCAAGCAAACAAAAACAATACTTCTGGCAAAAAACAGAAAAACAACAAACATCTTGTTAAAGAACAAACGCGAAGATCTAAGGATGATGATGGGAATCATCACGAGACACTACGAACTTAATCATCACCTTCTGAAGACTGGAGCCACGGACAGTGGGCTTTGTCACAGATGCCTTCGAGAGGAAGAAACTGTGGAGCAGTTACTGCACTGCACTGCCACAAACGATGCAAGACTGAGAACGGGTTATCGAATCCTCATCCTCCACCAACACCGCTACTACATCAACATCCATGGAAACCCTTAAAAGCTGCTGCCACCAACACAAAGTCCTACTCTGTTAGTTATTTTAAAGAGTAAGGATGGCTTGGGTTATGTTAGAAAGGGGGTAATACATAATACACCCCAATGCAGGACGTCATTGCAATCTCTTATTCCCCCTACCCTAGAATTAGATTGAATGGATCCTGGTTTTGTACATAATAGGCTGAACACCAATGTTTATTCATGTGTACTTACCCAACAGCTTTATAATATTACCTTTATCTACTTAAGTAAAGTAATTATGTGATGTTGTATTAGTGTAGCTTACTAAATATCATAACTTTACCAATAAAAATTTCAAAATTTCAGTTGTATATTTCTTACATACACTTTTGCAATGAGGTTGGTCTACTTATTGAATAGTTATAGTATTTTATATAATACAGTAAATGTATGATTTTTTTAATACCTACCTACACACACAAGATTTCTTATATTTTTTTATAAAATTTAGTATAAAAAGCTTTTGTCATCACCATAGTTTTAACTGTAACTATATGTCACCTATATTTACCTACCACACTAATATTATAAATGTGAAAGTTTGGATGTTTGTTTCATCAACAATGAAAGTTCATCTCATTAAGTTTTCTACTAAATGTTTGCCTAGTTCTAGAATCAACAAACCCGAGTAAAATATATAACATATATATATAATATATAACATCACAAAGGAGTACATAATTATTTGTATATTAATGAGATAGCATTCCCAAGGCAGAAGGTATGATCCTTGTTAGATCTTCAAGCATGAACAAACATATGAAGCCCCACTGCAAGAGCTTGGTTCTCTTCCAGGAGTTCCACAAGTTCATAGTCCTGCTGATAAGGCTTCTTCCTGTACTCTCCACTTAATAACCCTTTCTGCCCCAACGGCCGTCTATTCCAAGGAATATAGTACGTCTATTCTTTGATTTCTTCAAATAATGTGCCCGCATTTACATAGTAAGCACATCACACATCTCACAGAGTAAGTGCAAAACCTCTGCTTTAAAAGTGATATATTTTTGTTTTAAAATTTAAGTTTGTCTAATGATTATCCATATATTGGCTTTTATCTGAGTCAATCTCGTAAATAAACTTTGCAAGTTTTTATGATGAGCTGAAAAATAAAATGTAATCAAAGAAGCAGTGTTGCCAATGTAAGTTTCTTGGTTTCCCGATATTTGCCACTGATTGAGCCCCCGAAATGATAACAATTAAGAATAAAACCCTGTTTCATACATAATGTTGTGTAATCAGTAACAAAATAATATTGGAATGATTTATAAATAAAATCTTTTACAATTTGGTACCTACATACTTTCAACGTTGTTTTCCTCCCTTTCGCTCTGTGCGTTATCCGGTTTTGTTCGAATTTTATTGATCTCCCCTTTTTGGTATATTTTGTTTGGTATGCAATAAAGCTATAATGGATGGCTTGAATCGACTCAGATTTTAGTAGTTTCGAGTGCTCTCCTCGCTCTAGATACCGATTTCCCACAAATCGGGGAAATTCCCCGCATTTGGCAGCACTGAAAAAAAAACAGAACTCATAATCCAATAGTGAAAAATACTCATTGTAAGTAAACGCAATAATGTGGAGAAACTTTTTTGCAGGTTATTTGATGAAAACGCAATAAATAACCAGTGAAAGGGGAACTAATTGATGTAGTTCAAGCTACCCAATATTATTAGTTATTTTATTATATTACTACATGGCTTATTAGCATAATGCTAGAACGTTCTATGGTATAGCATCGAGTAAAGCACATACGAAACGTCATTGATTAAAATGACTCGACTTGCTTCAAAATTTCCATTCGGTCCGATTATGAAGCAGAGGAAAATCCTTACACGGTCGCTAATCTCGCAATCACGTTGAAAAAATCGAAGTTGGATTTTTTGACATCTTGTTTTTGTTTTGGAATTACACAATAGGGCCGCAGTGGCTCGTTGCCATGTTGGCGCGTCTCGGATGTACGACCGCGCTGACAACAGTCGGCACGAACATCTTCAGGGATTTGCCCCACTGCACGCGCGGCCACCAGACCACTAAGGACCGTGGCGTCCGCTACCTTGAGAGCTCCTGCGGCCTTATTGTCTAATTCCAAAACAAAAACAAGATGTCAAAAAATCGAAGTTCGATTTTTTCAACGTGATTATGAGATTAGCGACCGTGTAAGGATTTTCCTCTGCACCATAATCGGACCGAATGGTAACAT
Organism: Philereme vetulata; assembly: GCA_918857605.2. Taxonomy (NCBI): domain Eukaryota; kingdom Metazoa; phylum Arthropoda; class Insecta; order Lepidoptera; family Geometridae; genus Philereme; species Philereme vetulata. Next base: position 3,498,069 of record OU975427.1, on the reverse strand, counting down.
TGAAGCAAAGTCGAGTTATTTCAATCAATGACGTTTCGTATGTGCTTTACTCGATGCTATACCATAGCACGTTCTAGCATTATGCTAATAAGCCATGTAGTAATATAATAAAATAACTAATAATATTGAATAGCTTGAACTACATAAATTAGTTCCCCTTTCACTGGTTATTCATTGCGTTTTCATCAAATAACCTGCAAAAAAGATTCTCCACAGTATTGCGTTTACTTACAAGGAGTATTTTTCTCTATAGGATTTATGAGTTCTGTGGCTAGTTTTTTTCAGTGCTGCTAATTGCGGGGAATTTCCCCGGTTTGTGGGGAATCGGTATCTAGAGCGGGGAGAGCACTGGAAATTACTAAAATCTGAGTCGATTCGAGCCATCCATTATAGCTTTATTGCATGCCAAACAAGAGATAGCCAAAAAGGGGAGAACAATAAAATTCGAACGAAACCGGATAACGCATAGAGCGAAAGGAAGGAAAACAATGTTGAAAGTATGTAGGTACCAAATTGTAAAAGATTTTATTTAGAAATCATTCCAATGTTATTTTGTTACTGATTACACAACATTTTGTATGAAACATAGTTTTATTCTTAATTGTTATCATTTCGGGGACTCAATCAGCGGCAAATATCGGGAAACCAAGAAATTTACATAGGCAACACTGTTTCTTTGTTTACATTTTATTTTTCAGCTCATCATAAAAACTTGCAAAGTTTATTTACGAGATTGACTCAGATAAAAGCCAATATATGGAGATCATTAGACACATTTAAATTTTAAAACAAAAATATATCACTGTTAAAGCAGAGGTTTTGCACTTACTATGTGAGATGTGTGATGTGTTTACTATGTGTATGCGGGCAAATTACTTGAACAAATCAAAGAATAGACGTACTATATTCCTTGGAATAGACGGCCGTTGGGGCAAAAGGGTTTTTAAGTGGAGAGTACAGGAAGAAGCCTTTTCAGCAGTGGACATCCTATGGCTGTTACGATGCTGACTTGTGAAGTACCTAACTTACGGATTTAGTCATTTTTGTCAGCATTATACCAATAAAATATGTACTTAACAATATGGTGATCATGTAATATTTTTCAGCATGCCAGCCCTACAAATTGATTTGGACTATGAACTTGTGGAACTCCTGGAAGAGAACCAAGCTCTTGCAGTGGGGCTTCATATGTTTGTTCATGCTTGGAGATCTAACAAGGATCATACCTTCTGCCTTGGGAATGATATCTCATTAATATACATATATTATGTACTCCTTTGTGTTGTTTTAATCGGGTTTATTGATTATAGAACTAGGCAAACATTTAGTAGAAAACTTAATGAGATAAACTTTCATTGTTGATGAAACGAACATCCAAACTTTCACATTTATAATATTAGTGTGGTAGGTTAATGTAGGTGACATATAGTTACAGTTAAAACTATGGTGATGACAAAAGCTTTTTATACTAAATTTTATAAAAAAATATATAAGAAATCTTGTGTGTGTAGGTAGGTATAAAAAAATCATACATTTACTGTATTATAAAATACTATAACTATTCAATAAGTAGACCTACCTCATTGCAAAAGTGTATGTAAGAAATATACAATTGAAATTTTGAAATTTTTATTAGTAAAGTTATGATATTTAGTAAGCTACACTAATACAACATCACATAATTACTTTACTTTGGTAGATAAGGGTAATATTATAAAGCTTTTAGGTAAGTACACATGAATAAACATTGGTGTTCAGCCTATTATACTACGGCCGTTCAGAGAATGCGTTCCTGACACGTCGCGATTGAACTGACGACGTAACTTTGTAATGGCGTTGCAGTTACGATAAAACTATTATTGCTGGTTGTTTACCGTTTTAACAATTGATGAGCATTAAAACAACATCATTATATCAATAATCAATTAATGTTATAATTTTGTGCCAAACTGAGTGTCAAATAACTTGGTAAACAATATTTTTCTAAATCTAAACTGCGCTATTACAAGGTTATGTCAGCGCTTTATATTTGTAATTAATTACTAATTTAAAACGAAAATAATCTTAAAAATAACGCGGCGGTTCATTTTGGAGGAACGGTAACAAACTCAGTGTTATGTTGTGCCCATCACTAGTCGTGACTAACTGATAGGTGTCAGGAACGCATTCTCTGAACGGCCGAAGTATACGTACAAAACCAGGATCCATTCAATCTAATTCTAGGGTAGGGGGAATAAGAGATTACAATGACGTCCTGCATTGGGGTGTATTGTGTATTACCCCCCTTCTAACATAACCCAAGCCATCCTAACTCTTTAAAATAACTAACAGAGTAGGATTTTGTGTTGGTGGCAGCAGTTTTTAAGGGTTTCCATGGTGTTGATGTAATAGCGGTGTTGGTGGAGGATGAGGATTCGATAACCCGTTTTCAGTCTTGCATCGTTTGTGGCAGTGCAGTGGAGTAACACATGCTCCACAGTCTCTTCTTCTCGAAGGCATCTGTGACAAAGCCCACTGTCCGTGGCTCCAGTCTTCAGAAGGTGATGATTAAGTTTGTAGTGTCTCGTGATGATTCCCATCATCATCCTTAGATCTTCGCGTTTGTTCTTTAACAAGGTGTTTGTTGTTTTTCTGTTTTTTGCCAGAAGCATTGTTTTTGTTTGCTTGCAGTTGGCTCTATGTTTCCAGTCTTTCTGCAGCTCCTTTTCGGAATTCATTCTCAGTCTGTATCTGGAACCGTGCACGTCCATTTGATAGTCACACTATGTTTTTCAGCCAATTTCTGTAGAGCACTATAGCACCATGAGACAGATTTTGATCAAGTGTCGGGTCATCTGAGAGCGTTCAATTTCATTTAAATTACAATTCCAGTAGACATGCTTTGCAAAATTATTTTATTTTGATTCTGAAACAACATTAAAAACAAATAAGTGCGTACATTAATCACACAAACATAAGTTAAAAATATTCTTTGGTGCACAGGCAGGATTTGAACCCACAACATCCAAACTATTGCATGTAAGGGTAGGTATATCCCAATATAAATAACTAGCTGGCATCGCACGCTTGGCTTTCCAATAAAAATATTACTCTCCATCTCCAGCGCAGTCAGTCAGCCTAATTAACATGAACTCTCGTTACTTGTAATTTGAATGAAACTGTAGGTTATGTTAGTTGGTTGGTCATTTCGTGGCACTATTAAAATTTATTAGTCAAAGATTAAAGCCAGCTTGCACAACTATAATACCAATGCAGCGCTCTACACCAAATATTTATTAATTAACATTTAGTAAATAATTATTTCGCGAGCTTTCGAATACCTAATTAAACCTATAACCGGCAACGCCGTAATATTACGAGTACATTCGCTAGTTGTAAGAAAAAATCGAATGTCGATTTTCAAGGGTAAAATATCGATTCAGTACATATCGATATAAAAAATTTATTTATTTGGTCCGAGGAATCGATTTCAGATCGCCATGCCATCCCTAGTAGCATCAGTCACTCGCAGTACGTAGTACATCTAAGTGGTCTGTGGTCACTCGCTCGATCGATAACAATGTATGTTCATGTTTTGTTGAGGAGAAAATAAAACTTCTACGTATTTAGCCACATAAATGCGTGGCGTTTTAAGTTAACATAAAATAAATGACATCAGGCTTACATCTGTACAATACTCGTTCCAAACTTCAAAACCTTGTATTGCAAAATTTTACTAACAATATCTAAAACTTGCTAAGGTAAAACAATACAAAGGTTTTGTCTAAAATGGCTTCGGCCGAGTGCTTCGACCCTCCAAACGCATGGTGCAGAGTGTGCCTAGAGATCGACGTGAGAATGCATTGGGTTGGAAACACCCGCCTTCTAGAAATATACGAGAAATTAACAAGTACAATAGTATGTATCTATCTACCAACTGTGTCTAGAACAATAGCTTCAGTTTTACTTGCATTATTGATTTGCTATTAGTAAATTTAACAATCGAGCAGCCATGAGATAGGCAGCAAGCTTACTTACAGTTAACTGACATTGAATTCAAGTGAGACAAACATCAAAGTTGTATCGAGCATCTTGATACATCGCTGTATCGATTTATATTGCACACCATCTGGATAGTAGAAGGTTTAAGGATCAACGAGTTGTAACATTGAAATGTATGTAACCTATATTCTGGAAAATATACGTTCTGGTTTCTGTTTTGCTGGTGTACCCTGGATGAGGCAGGCACAGCCACGGAAGCCTGTACCCAGCAGTGTGTGAAGTCTATCTATGAATTATGATGGCATCAGGTTGCCTGGAAGAGATCACCCTCAGTGATAAGCACATCTATTGTATTGGCATGCTATTAATAACTTAGTACATACTTGCCTGTATATTTTTGTATTGTTTATGTATATGTGGTTATTTAATGAAGAGTTGTGTATCTATGAAATATGTTAAAGCCATTCTGGAGTTATATCATGGATTAGCTCAACCTATAATATTGTTCCAGTTGAATGCGGAAGATGGAAGGCCGCACACAATATGCTACATCTGCTACTCACAGCTGCAGAGGTGCTGCAGATTCTCTGACATGTGTCACAAATCTGAACAAATCCAGAGAGAGCATTTACTCCATATCACTGAGGTATTCTAATACTAACTGGCTGAAATTTCTTTTAGGTGCAATTCGATCGGGGGTGGGAAGGGGGTAGGGAGGTGGCAAGCAATTCAAGTCAGGGTGGCCTCGATACTGTCAACTCTGGACATTGTGAATCCGGACCATAAGAACAAGCAAACAATACAAGAGAAATGTCAAAATCAATGCCAAATTGGCAAATATTTGAAATTAGTGATACTAAAAATTCCAAAACTGTTAAAAAAGCCTTATCTGTCAATGTCATATCAACTATAAAAACTCGTAGAACATACATGGGGGTGATTCAGGTACCTCTAAACTTGCACTTGACACTTGATTAACCTACAAATCCCCATAGATAAAGGGGATTTGTAGGCTAATTTTTATTGACAAATTACCTCTGTGAAGCGACGGGTGGAAGCTAGTGATCTGTATTTAATTACTCTCAAACTATTATTACATTGTTATAATTATTATTATATTGTTATATGTGAACAATCACAGGAAAGACATCATTGTATTTCTGCAGATAATGAGAGTGAAACAGGTATTCAGACAACGAGGACATAGGCACCTACAATAATAATAACTAGTTGCCTGTACAGTGGTCTAAATTTAACCATAATTCAAACGTTATTTTAGATTGATTTTATCTTCTTCACTCCTTCTCCATATAAACTTTCACTATGCTAAATCTCACACTCCTCTGTGAGCGCAATATGTTAAGAAAAAGGTACAAAGTTTTCTTTTCACATAATGATATTCATTTTTCAGGCTGATGGATTAGTACCACCAAAAGCAATCACTCATAACCTAGCTGTGACTGCTTTACCATGTATGTCCACAATTGATTATTCAAATCAAGGAAATACTGATATTAAAGTTAATGAAGAAGCCATGGACATAGAGGAGAGTACACTTGTGGAAGATGTCACAGACAATGACAATATAATAAGCAATAAGAAATTTACCACGGGCAGTAGCTTGATTAGACACAAAAGAATCCATACTAGAGAAAAGCCATATGCTTGCTACACTTGCTGTAAATCGTTTAGCAGTAACAGTGATTTGATTAGACACAAAAGAATCCACACTGGAGAAAAGCCATATGCTTGCTACATTTGCAATAAATCGTTTAGCAGTAACAGTGATTTGATTAGACACAAAAGAATCCACACTGGAGAAAAGCCATATGCTTGCAACATTTGCAATAAATCGTTTAGCAGTAGCAGTTACTTGGCTGGACACAAGAGAATCCACACTGGAGAAAAGCCATATGCTTGCAACATTTGCAACAAATCATTTTCTCAAGACTGTAGTTTGGCTAAACACAAGAGAATCCACACTGGAGAAACCCCATATACATGCAACATTTGCAATAAATCATTTAATGTAAGCAGTAATTTGATCATACACAAGAGAATCCACACTGGAGAAAAGCCATATATGTGCAACATTTGCAATAAATCGTTTTCTCAAGACAGTAGTTTGGCTAAACACAAAAGAATCCACACTGGAGAAAAGCCATATGCTTGCAACATTTGCAATAATTCGTTTAGCAGTAACAGTGATTTGATTAGACACAAAAGAATCCATACTGGAGAAAAGCCATATATGTGCAACATTTGCAATAAATCGTTTTCTCAAGACAGTAGTTTGACTAAACACAAGAGAATCCACACTGGAGAAAAGCCATATGCTTGCAACATTTGCAATAAATCGTTTAGCAGTAGCAGTCACTTGACTGAACACAAGAGAATCCACACGGGAGTAAAGCCATATGCTTGCAACATTTGCAATAAATCATTTTCTCAAGGCAGTAATTTGGCTAAACACAAGAGAGTCCATTGTGGAGAAAAGCCATAAGCCTGTATGGCAAGGAAGTCTGCAGTAATTATTTTCTTTCTGAAAACCAAATTGAATGAATCTTTGTATACTTAATATAATGTAATACTAAATACAAATACATGAAATACCACTTCGTCATGTTTTTGGATTCACTTCTGATACAACAAATGTTATGATGGGAAAACACAATTCAGTTCAGGCATTACTCAAAAAAGAGATTCCACATCTTGTCGTTGTAGGGTGCACATGTCACCTAATTCACCTTGCAACATCTCATGCTTCCCGCAAACTACCCAAAAATTTAGAAGATTTGTGCTGTAATATACTAGCATATTTTCACATGAGCCCAAAGCGAACCGAATCATTGAAACAGTTTCAAGATTTTCTGAAGATTGACCATCATAAATTGTTAACCGCAGCTAATACAAGATGGCTGTCACTGCAAGCTTGTATCGACAGAATACTGGAACAATATGATGCCTAAAAATTATTAATTACCCTCTGTAATTAATAATTTTTAGGCATCATATTGTTTTTCAGGATCCCTCTAATACCATTGATTCCATAATGACAAGTCTGAATAACCCATTTAATCAAGCATTTTTGCACTTTATGAGCTATGTCTTCTCGATAACAAATGAGTTTAATACCTTCTTTCAATCAAAATCACCACAACTTTACATGCTGCCAGAGATAATTCGAAAGATGCTACAAAGTTTTCTGTGTAACTTCATTAAAAAACAGTACCTATGCCCTGGAGATCTCAACCACTTCATGACAATAGATGTGACTAAACCAGAAAGTCACCTAAATAATGACCACATTTATGTCGGTCTGGATGCATATGTCATTCTACAAGATTTAAAGACGAAAGCTCCAACAGAAGAGATGAGCAAATTTTATACCAATTGCCGGGAATTTTATGTAGAAATTATTTTACAGATTCAAAAACGGTTCGAATTAGATGAGAAACTTTTTGATTTGATGAAATATGTAGATCCTGAGGTAGCAAGAAATCTTGAAAAGCAGTCTATGAAAGACGTATTTGACCATTTTGGTTTTTTGGTCACAAAATGCAACATGCAGAAAGCTGATAACGAATGGCAAAATCAAGCTCTAATCGAACCCAAGTGCTTTGGAGTTAACGATGAAGAACAACTAAAAAGAATGCCAGCTGAACTTTACTGGAATAAGGTACTAAGTTTGAAAAACCATCGTGGTGATTTCCTATACGAAAACCTCGAAGCAGTAATTTCATTATTACTAGGAGTGCCATCTTCAAACGTTGAAGTAGAAAGATTATTCAGTGTCCTGAAAAATGACAAAACGGACAAAAGAAACAGGATGACTAATGAAACCCTCAACGGAGTACTTCACACTAAGTTAGGAATGCTGGCTAGTAACTTGTCAATTTTGGAGCCTACTAGTAGGTACTATGCTCAAAGCTGCGAAAACATACAAAAGTTCTGCTTCTGACTCTTACACTTATATAGATAAGTTCAATTTTCGTATTACATTTAAAAATAGAAATTGTTTTTTTATTTACAATTCATACGCCCTAAATTATGGAATTTCAAAAAAGAACTAGGGATAATTTCCGAAGAATTTAGGGCAAAACCAAAATCTTAAGTGGAAACACTGTCTGTGACATCGGCATGGCATAATTACGTGCAAATAATGAATGGATAATGCAGTGTCTCCCTCCATAAGAAAATCGAGAGTTATCGTGTGGGTAAAAAATACGATGTTTCTAGACAAAATTACGGGGAATCCGCTAAAAGTGTACCGTGCAAAGTACCGTATAATTTTTCAAAGGAAATTAACATCTTGAACCAAATCAAAATTTAATATTTGGTTTAAATTATAATTAATCCCGTAAAAGGAATAAAAAAATAACTGTATTGATTTAAGGCCAACTAAAGACATGTAAGTATTATCAAAGAAAAAAAATATTAGGTACTTGTGAAATATGAAAAACTAAACATTAATTTCTATTCTTAATCAGATTCTCCTAGCATGACAGTGTCTTTTTCGTATATTGATTTATTTTCGACCACATGTCGTTAGTTGGCTTGAAGTCAATACAGTTTACTGCACTTCTTTTTATGGATTGCTAGGTTAAACTATTTCCTTATATCGTTTTAGGGCGAAGATTGTTCAGTTTTTTTTGTTTTGATATCATTGACTTTGCTGAAAATGCGCTCGCGCCTCTCACTCGGTATTTGATTTGAATGCGGCAGCGAAAGAACACCCAGCATGAATTTCGGAAGTTCCTTGGTGAAATATTTATAATGTTATTACGGTGATTCATAAAATGGTAATACATTTTTACCTCGACGGTGGAGAAAGACCAAATTACGGTGGATCTACGGTTGTTACACTGCACATGGAGACACTTCTACCGACCTTTTTCTGATTGAGGTGCTGGTAACACTGTTGACGAGAGAATTTTAGACAGTGCGTCGTCTCGCGTCGGCGTCATGTTAGTTACAGTGTCTCCAACAACGCCGTAATTACGGTAAACCTACCGTAATTTGAACATATCTACCACCAACCGTAGACATGTTCAATTCTACCGTAATTAAAATATGGTGTCAGAAGTCTGAACTAAAGAAGATTCGCGACCATTCTATAATTTAGCACATTTTATGCTAGGAATATTGTCATTGCTCCACTCAAATGCCGATTGCGAGCGCATTTTCAGCCACATTATGGACTTGCAAACAAAAAAGAGAAACCATTTGTTAACCAAATCTATTGCTGGGAATATATTTACGCAGTTTATTACGCAGCAACTCAAAAAGAGATTAGGAAAAAACTGCGTAGATTTCCACCCCACCGATAAAATGATAAAAATGATAATTTTTTCATGTACAATAAGGCTGAAACGCTTGAAACTTATTGTTTAATTGTGAAATAAAGTTACCATATTTTTAAATTTTGATCTGTACTTTTTCGCTATATACCGTATTCTAAATTATCAACACCGTAATTTTGAATAAACGATGAAATAGTGTTGGCTAGTTGTTGGTTAGTCCAGTGTTGCCATATATACAGATTTATACCTATTAGGACTTCGGATACAGATGAAAGATTTGGCACTTGTTATATACAGATTTTGTGAAAATTAACACATTATACATTCAATTATAAAATTACGCAGTATTTTTATTACCAGTCCTGAAATGAGAATAAAATATTCTACCATAAACATATTAAAGCCTAAACTGGCAGTACTACCAACAACTTGGGGGTTTCCCCGAAAGACTGATTGACGTTTGTAATGAAACAGCATGGTATTGTCGCTCCGTTTTGTTATCCGTTTCATTCATGTGTTTCGGAGTCGGTAGTCGTTACTTTCAGTTAAAAAATACATGTACAAGTGATAATTTACGCAAGAAAAAGCGACATTAATAATTATGGCAGCTAAAAAGTCTCAAGAAACATAGCGCTTCAATCAGGCTTGGATGGAAGAAAACTACTTTAAAGCTTGGCTAAATGCTCAGAGGCAAGTTACAGATTTTATTCAAAAAGGGTATATCTCTGATGATACCAAGAAAGGTGAGGTTCTAGAGTCTGTCAAATGAAAGTATCAGCGTGGCAACCCAAACATTAGGGAATAATAATGATGCCACACTCCAATTCTCATTTTCCCTAATCTGTTGAAAAAAAGTCAAGAGTACCTACCTTAAACGACGACCTACATATTTAAAGAACATTAAGAGAGTGACTGAAACGAAAGAAGTAAGTCAGATTCATGGGAAATGGTCATCCGTGGTTCCAGCCTACATCTTCGGGAAAAGGCATTTTTGCCTATTTTTTCCGGTTCAGAATGACAAAACCTATATAATAGTTCTTTATTATTAATCTGCAGTTGATAAGAGTGGGTTACAATTCGTTATTATTATAGTTATTTATAGTACGTGCAATTATTATTTTATACCACCCTAAATTTACCCAGCTGTAGAACATAGCGTCCGTAGGTGGAAGCACATTAGTATTGCCATGTAAAAAGTTACGAAAAAATGCGAGTGCCTACTTTCGTTTGACAGACTCTATTTCCGTGTTTTGTTGCCGAGCACAACCTGTCCTACAATGTCTTGTTATGTAAATAGTAAAATGATTGGCAAAATGAACAAAGATATGTATAAGTAGGTACGTATGTTAATAATAAAACAGAATGTAACATAACTTCATTTTATTTCAAAGTAAAGTAACTCCTATCCCTTCCCACTATCATACAAAATATTAAACAGTTATTAGCTAAAGACTTATACAGATTTTATACAGATTTAACACATATTATCAGATTTTGCACCTAGGCATGTGGCAACACTGTGTTAGTCCATGTTTGTTTGTGTTAGTCTGGCGAAAAGTGGCAATTATAACAATTGTAAAAATCATAACAGGCTTACATCTGTCTATTAATTATCTCATTTCTAAACCTTATATTGCAAAATTGTAGTAGGTAACAACAACCTTAACTTGCTAGGGTAAAACAATACAAAGGTTTTGTCTAAAATGGCTTTGCCGAGTGCTTCGACGCTCGAAACGCATGGTGCAGAGTGTGCCTAGAGATCGACGTGAGAATGCATTGGGTTGGAAACACCCGCCTTTTAGAAATATACGAGAAATTAACAAGTACAAAGGTATGTACTTATCTACCAACTGTGTCTAGAACAATAGCTTCAGTTTTACTTGCAGTGATTTGCTATTAGTACATATATCAATGGAGCAGAAATGAGACAGGCAGCAAGCTTACTTACTAAACCAACATTGAATTCAAGTAAGACAAACATCAAAGTTGTATCGAGCATTTTGAATCTTGATACATCGCTGTATCGATTTATATTGCACACCACCTGGATAGTAGAATGTATAAGGATCAACAAATTGTAACCTACTACTACTAACTAGTGTAACCTGGATGAGGCAGGCACAGCTAGGGACCCAGCCTGCACCCAGCAGTGTGTGGAGTCTATCTATGAATTATGAAGGAATCAGATTGCCTGGAAGATATCACCCTCAGTGATAATCACATCTATTGTATTGGCATGCTATTAATAACTTAATACATACCTGCGTGTATATTTTTGTATTCTGTATATGTGGTTATTTAATTAAGAGTTGTGAACGTATGAAATTTGTTAAAGCAGAATGGCTTAAACAAATTTCATAGACACACAAAGTTATATCATGAATTAGCTAAACCTATATTAATGTTCCAGTTGAAAGCAGATGATGGAAGGCCGCATACAATATGCTACATCTGCTACTCACAGCTGCAGAGGTCATGCAGATTCTCTGACATGTGTCACAAATCTGAACAAATCCAGAGAGAGCATTTACTCCATATCACTGAGGTACCTATTCTAATACTAACTTTGGCAGGAATTTCATTTAGGTGCAATTAGATCAGAGTAGGGAGGTGGCAACCAATTCAAGTCAGGATGGCCCCGATTCTGTCAACTCCGGACATTGTGAATCCAGCCAATAAGAACAAGCAAACAACACAAGAGAAATATTAGAGTCAATGCCAAATTGGCGAATATACGAAATTAGTGATACTAAAAGTGACAAAACTGTTAAAAAAGCCTTATCTATCAATGTCATATCAACTTTATAAAATTGTAGAACATACTGGGGTGATTCAGGTACCTCTAAACTTGCACTTTACACTATCTATCGGGATTTGTAGGCTAATTTTAATTGACAAACGACCTCTGTGAAACCACGGGTGGAAGCTAGTGATCTGTATTTAAATACTCTCAAATTATTATGATTTTGTTATATGTGAACAATCACAGTTAAGACATCATTGTATTTTGCAGATAATGAGAGTGAAACAGGTATTCAGACTACAAGGACATAGGCACCTATATTAATTATAACTAGTTGCCTGTACAGTGGTCTAAATTTAACCATAATTCAATCGTTATTTTAGATTGATTTTATATTTTTTACTCCTTCTCCATATAAACTTAAACTATGCTAAATCTCACACTCCTCTGTGCGCGCAATATGTTAAGAAAAAGGTACAAAGTTTTCTCTTCACATAGTGATATTCGTTTTTCAGGCTGATGGATTAGTACCACCAAAAGCAATCACTCATAACCTAGCTGTGACTGCTTTACCATCTATATCCACAATTGATTATTCAAACCAAGGAAATACTGATGTTAAAGTTAAAGAAGAAGCCATTGAAATAGAGGAGAGTACACTTGTGGAAGATGTCACAGACAATGACAATATAATAAGCTTGGAACAACCTCCGGTAAAAGTGAAAACTGAGACAAACAATGTGTGTACTTTGTCATTCTGTTGTGATTTGTGCAAGAAAACATTTGCAAAGAAAATAGAACTAGTGCAACACATCCTGATTCATCTCAGGAAAAAACAGCATGCCTGCAACATGTGCAATAAGACATTTACTAATGGCAGTAGCTTGATTAGACACAAAAGAATCCACACTAGGGAAAAGCCATATACTTGCTACATTTGCAATAAATCGTCTAGCAGTAGCAGTCACTTGGCGGAACACAAGAGAATCCACACTGGAGAAAAGACATATGCTTGCACCATTTGCAATAAGTCGTTTTCTCATGACAGTAATTTGATTAGACACAAGAGAATCCACACTGGAGAAAATCCATATGCTTGCAACATTTGCAATAAATCGTTTAGCAGTAACAGTGAATTGATTAGTCACAAAAGAATCCACACTGGAGAAAAGCCATATACATGCAACATTTGCAATAAATCATTTACTGGGGGCAGTCATTTGATTAGACACAAAAGAATCCATACTGGAGAAAAGCCATATATGCTTGCAACATTTGCAATAAATCATTTTCTCAAAGCAGTCAATTGATATCACACAAGAGAATCCACACTGGAGAAAAGCCATATACGTGCAACATTTGCAATAAATCATTTACTGAAGGCAGTAATTTGGTTAGACATAAAAAAATCCACACTCAAGAAAAGCCATATGCTTGCAACATTTGCAATAAATCATTTTGTCAAGACAGTAAATTGATTAGACACAATAGAATCCACACTGGAGAAAAGCCATATGCTTGCAACATTTGCAATAAATCATTTACTGACGGCAGTAATTTCATTAGACACAAAATAATCCATACTGGAGAAAAGCCATATTCTTGCAACATTTGCAATAAATCATTTTCTCAAAGCAGTTAATTGATCTCACACAAGAGAATCCACACTGGAGAAAAGCCATATACGTGCAACATTTGCAATAAATCATTTACTGAAGGCAGTAATTTGGTTAGACATAAAAAAAACCACACTGGAGAAAAGCTATATGCTTGCAACATTTGCAATAAATCATTTTGTCAAGACAGTAAATTGATTAGACACAATAGAATCCACACTGGAGAAAAGCCATATGCTTGCAACATTTGCAATAAATCATTTACTGACGGCAGTAGTTTGGTTAGACACAAAAGAATCCACACTGGAGAAAAGCCATAATGCTTGCATTATATGCAATAAATCATTTTGTCAAGACAGTCAATTGATTAGACACAATAGAATCCACACTGGAGAAAAGCGATATGCTTGCAACATTTGCAATAAATCATATTTTCAAGGCAGTCAATTGATTAGACACAATAGAATCCACACTGGAGAACGAAGTCTGTGCAGTAATTATTTTCTTTCTGAAAACTAAATTATATGAATCTTTGTATACTTAATATAATGTTATACGAAACAGACATTAACAATGTAATTAAAAATGTATGTGGTTAGAGGAAAATAACTTGCCGGCAAATATTGATAAAACCACATTCATGCAATCTTTTAACAGGAATAAAGTGTTAGTCAAAACGAATTTAAATATACTGGTAAACGATATAAATATAGTAAAATCAGATACACTCAACTTTCTGGGCATAAACACTAGATCAACAACTTTCACCGAAGTCCCAAATACTAGAGATTGATAATGATGATGGGGATGAGAGCTTGAAATGAAACTCCAGGAGAGGATTGACTGATTGAGGCTTGGCGATGTTGCTAGGAGACGACTGAGTTGTCTGATGCTTGGTACACAAATTTCGTAGAAAACTGCGCTCAATATAAGCCTAAAAGTCTCGCCGCATTAGCGTTGCCACCCCAAGTAATGTACTTCACGACTTTGTAACCATGTATGTTGATATTAGTCTACGTTACCCGCAACAACGAATCGATTGACACCTCATTCATCAACATCAGATAAGTAGTTTAGGCGATACAATGGAACATATACCTACCTTTAATCTGTGGATGATGTCGTGGGTTATGCATTTATTTAGTGCTAGTTCTACTTCTTAATGTATGACTGTTTATCTTCCCAAATAAATAAAATATAGACTGCCTAAAACATAACCCTTTCATTTTTCTTTGCTGTAGTCGACTAAAAATGTAATACAGAACGTTGAATAAAATCATAGGATGAAGGAATACATTTTGCATCAGAATTACTTACCTACTTACATTATAAAATTATGTTCAAACATCACATTTTTTTTTCTTGTATACGTTTCTGTAATTTTTAGAATAAACATATCGTATCACAAGAAATAACAGACCAATTTTATTTTTCTGTCTTATTTATGCTCCAATAGAAAATATAAATATATGTAAGTCAATATTAAATTTCTTTTGCACAATATTTTTTTTAATAAACGATTTTAACGTAATATATTTTTGCTTTATGCCAAAATACCTTTGCGCCTTTGTAATTTCTAACCCTCATTAAATCAATCAGATTTATATACAACATTAAAAAAAAATGGTTTTGGAATGTGAATCAAGCTATTTTGTATGACAGTTGAGCTTGACCTAGCTCTACCTCTATTTAGAAATACCGATTCTCTCGATTTTGGCTTCTCTGGTAAACGAATGAAAATATTTTTAATTTTTTTACTTGCATTGGTTATATTTATAACTATTCCACATCCAAAGTTGAAAGCTTCAGTAGTTGCTGTGATAATCAACTGTGACAGACGGACGGACGGACAAAGTCGCACCATAAGGGTTCCTGCTTTACCCTTAATAACATAGATAACAGTAAGCACTGTCGTTGCATAACGTGGGATGTAGTTGTGCTATCTCACGAAGCCGGTATGAAAATAAATATACAACCTGGTTCTGTTAAGTAAGACTTTTATAAATTAATAAATAAATATTGCTGGACATTTCCCACAGCGCTATCTAGCCCCAAACTAAGTAGAGCTTGTATTATGGGAACCAGATAACCGATAGAAAACTTATATACATTTTTTTTTGTAAATACATACTTACAATGTATAGGGAAACAACCAGACTCGGAACAAATATTTGTAGATCATGCAAACATTTGTTCCGCGGCGGGAATCGAACCCGCTACCTCCTGCGTCTCAGCCGGCTATTCGCCCACTGCACCACGGAAGTAGTCTTACTTTAATTAATTAACTCGAACTTTTATTAAAAACACATCCGGAATCGTATTTACAGATTTTAAAGATGGGTTGAATACGGGTAGCTTGAATATTTATCCAGTAATCGATACATTTCCAATATTTAAGTTTTTGATAAATAAATATTTACAATATAACATCAAGTGGGCCATATACTTGTTCCATCTCCAAGTAATATAAACAAAGACAAGTAACTTTTTAACAACGAAATAACTGACTACAGATCACAGGAAAAAATTTAGACATATGGCTTTTTATGGATGATATTGTCAGAACTGGACCAAATTGAAATGGGACCACACCGGAAGCACCAGCTTAAAAAAATCAGAATCATTAAAATCGGTTCACCCAGTCGAAAGTTCTGAGGTAACAAACATAAAAAATCCTCTTTTTGAAGTCGGTTAACTTAAAACCGGTTTGTCTTTTTTTCTGTTCCTTACGGTCAGAACATTTGAATTGTAATAAAATTTTGTTAAAGGTTTTTTGAGTTAAAGCAAATTAAAGTAAAGTAGAATCAAATAAATAGTTAAGTTACAATATAATAGAGACTAGGCTTATATAGGTCGTTGGCACTGTATAGCTAGTTTTAAGGAAATAAATAGTTAAGTTACAATATAATAGAGACTAGGCTTATATAGGTCGTTGGCACTGTATAGCTAGTTTTAAGGAAATAAATAGTTAAGTTACAATATAATAGAGACTAGGCTTATATAGGTCGTTGGCACTGTATAGCTAGTTTTAAGGAAATAAATAGTTAAGTTACAATATAATAGAGACTAGGCTTATATAGGTCGTTGGCACTGTATAGCTAGTTTTAAGGAAATAAATAGTTAAGTTACAATATAATAGAGACTAGGCTTATATAGGTCGTTGGCACTGTATAGCTAGTTTTAAGGAAATAAATAGTTAAGTTACAATATAATAGAGACTAGGCTTATATAGGTCGTTGGCACTGTATAGCTAGTTTTAAGGAAATAAATAGTTAAGTTACAATATAATAGAGACTAGGCTTATATAGGTCGTTGGCACTGTATAGCTAGTTTTAAGGAAATAAAGTCTCTAGTATAGATTTAACTATATAGTAAGTAAAAATAAATATTGATGGACATTTCACACAGCGCTATCTAGCCCCAAACTAAGCAGAGATTGTAATATGGAGACCAGATAACTGATAGAATACTTATATATATTTTTTTGTAAATACATACTTATAATATATAGAAAAACAACCAGACCCGGAACTAATATCTGTAGTTTATGCAAACATTTGTTCCGTGGCGGGAATCGAACCCACTACCTCCTGCGTCTCAGCCGGCTGTTCGCCCACGGAGGTCGTCGTTTGGCATTATATACCTAGCTGTAAGCGAAATAAGTACTACAGAACTTAGATACAGTGACTTACAGTAAAGTAACGAAAGTAATATGAAATTGTCAGTTTAAACTTATATATAGGAAAATTATTGGTGACCGTAGGTACATAGAAATACAGACTACATAAGCTAGAATCCTCTAAATCAGGTAAAAGTTAAAAACCCATCTAGAGTTCTCTAATTCAGGTAGTAGTTAGATACTGCCTAAATATCCCTACGCTGGAGATGTCGTACGGCTTGTATGAATCCTGAAAGTGTTAGATAGACCCGGAACAAATATCTGTAGGTCATGAAACTATTTGTTCCACAGCAGAATTGAACCCGCAACCTTCTGCGTCTCAGCCGGCTAGCTGCCAACTGCGCCACGGGGGTCGTCGAAATATTGCTTTATAAGCTTTGCCAGTACGCCTCAAGCGTAGGATAAAATTGATGTATAAATGCCATATCATTGGGTAGAAATGGAATGTAGGCCAAAGACACGAAAGTTCTAAAGGTCACCGAAGCAATGTAAGCTATACGATAAGTTAAAACAGTAAATATACTTGGGGTGGCAACGCTAATGCGGAGAGACGTTTTGGCTTATATTGAGCGCAGTTTTCTGCGAAGTTTGTGTACCAAGCATCAAGCCACTCAGTCGTCTCCTAGCAACATCGCCAAGCCTCAAGCAGTCAAGCCTCTCTTGGAGTTTCATTTCAAGCCCTCATCACCATCATCACACTAGGAAGACCAACAGATTCCAGCGCATGCAAGTACGAAGCTGGGACGAACCAAGGTATATGAGCAAAATCGTATCAGCGTACAGCCCACTCGTAACAACCACCGCCCACCCTGGTCACCTTGTTCCGTACATTTTCAATCTCTAGTACTTGGGACTTCGGTGAAAGTTGTTGATCTAGTGTTTATGCCCAGAAAGTTAAAAGTATCTGTTTTTACTATATTTATATCGGTTACCCGTATATTTAAATTAGTTATGACTGACACTTTATTCCTGTTAAAAGATAGCATGAATGTGGTTTTATCAATATTTGCCATCAAGTTACTTTCCTCTAACCAGATACATTTTTAATTTGCAATAAATCGTTTTGTCACAACAGTAGTTTGGCTAAACACAAGAGAATCCACACTGGAGAAAAGCCATATGCTTGCAACATTTGCAATAAATAGTTTAGCAGTAACAGTGATTTGATTAGACACAAAAGAATCCATACTGGAGAAAAGCCATATATGTGCAACATTTGCAATAAATCGTTTTCTCATGACAGTAGTTTGGCTAAACACAAGAGAATCCACACTGGAGAAAAACCATATGCTTGCAACATTTGCAATAAATCGTTTAGCAGTAGCAGTCACTTGGCTGAACACAAGAGAATCCACACGGGAGTAAAGCCATATGCTTGCAACATTTGCAATAAATCATTTTGTCAAGGCAGTCAATTGATAAGACGCAAAAGAATCAACACTGGAGAAAAGCCATAAGCCTGTATGGCAAGGAAGTCTGTGCAGTAATTATTTTCTTTTTGAAAACAAAATTGAATGAATCTTTGTTTACTTAATATAATGTAATACGAAATAGACATTAGTAATACAATTAAAAATGTATGTGGTTAGAGGAAAATAACTTCGGGCAAATATTTGCCAGAGAAGCCAAAATCGTGAGAATCAAAATTTCTAAATAGATTAGCTAGGTCAAGCTCAACTGTTATACAAAATTGCTTGTTTCACATTCCAAAACCAATTTTTTTTAATGTTGTATAAAAATCTGATTGATTTAATGAGGGTTGGAAATTACAAATATGCTAAGGTATTTTGGCATAAAGCTTAAAATATATTACGTTAAAACGTATGCTGTGCTATGGTAGCCAATTTTAATCAGCATTATGCGAAGATACGTACCAACCTACCTACATAATAGCAAGTAAGTACCTATTAATGACAACAGTTGGTGTCTATGAATGTCTGTCTACCAAGTATCAAAAACTTTTAGTCTTACTGGCAATGACAGCAGTGTTGTCAACGCAACAAAAGTAGTAAATTGGCACACGCGCGACCTCAATTCCTACGACGCTTCTCTTATTGAACATACTATATAAACACGAATAAAGATTCATAAGTTATAAAAGTTTACTGACACGGAGTACATTGAGTTGACTGACATGCCATTATGCACATTATTTATTTAATTTATATTATCTACCTATTGTAATAATATTGGAACAGAATGCCAAAACTGTGAATTGGTTCCCAGGCTACTTTTCCTTTCTTTCAATGAGAGCTTTATTTCAGGTCGATTTAAAAAAATAGTTTCAACTAGCGTACTTAATATCAAAATGGTCTACCTGGCCCTCTGTCAAGCTATTGTCGAATACTGCATCACCTCTTGGGGTGGTGCAGCTAAAACTCATCTCATACGCCTAGAGAGAGCTCAGAGATCTATTTTGAAAGTGAGCGCCGGCCTGCCGTATCGTTTTCCTCTATAATAAATTCGATGTCCTTACAGTCAGACAAACTTTTTTACTACATATCACACTTAGTAAACACGTTCAGCTAAGTTACAATCCAGAAACGATAAAAGGAATGCGGAGGAAGACTGTATGCCGATCTGCCTCCTATCGCACTAGCCTTTCTCATAACTTTTTTTGCTTCCTAGGACCTTACATATATAATAAAATAAACAACTTACTCTCAATTTACCCCCTCGCTAAATATAAATGCAAAAAAGTAATAAGTGCTTAAAACTCTAAACTACGAAGAAACTGAAGGTTTCATGACCCTTCTGAAATAAGACTCCTTACTGAATTCTATAAATATGAACCTAGAAAAAAAAACCAAAAGTTTGCACTCACATATACACACAGCACAGACACACCCTTAAACATCTTCATAAACACACACCCACGCATGTATTCGTACGCATCACTGTCTAATAAGTATATTATTAAATGTAAGTTAGCCAGCGGAGTGGGGCTCTGGTGACCTGTATCACAGGTTTTATAAACCTATCACAGGCACCAGTCTCTCGTAAAACAGGTGTACTTCAGAATAAGAACCCTTAGATATATCTACGGGACAAAAGGTTTACAAATATCACTTATATATAAGTGATATTTGTAAACCTTTTGTCAAGAGAAAATAAATAAATTTATTATTTATTTTTTTTAAATTAAGTCCTATTATTTTAGTTAAAGTAAAAATTCAATTATATTTTCAAATATTTAATAATAAATTTTAATTCTGTTTCCTGTTTCCTAGTCCGTTTGGCTGGAACCAAACCTTGAAAATTATTATCTTTGAGTAACTTTAGTTTTCGCTACAATGCCAATCAGTATGGATGGGCACCCCACCATACTACAGTCAGGCATCTTAGCAAATTTAAATGTTTTTTCACATTTTTCTACAATATATTCACAATGTGGATGACCAGTAAGCTTAGAATCTAATATTATGACACCCAAAAACTTGGCATGGTTTTTAATGGGTAAGTATAGTAAGACCATCGTACTTACTAATTATGGGTGGTGGGTTAAGTTAATGAGTGATAGGAACCACAGTGCTTTTAGCAGGTGATAGTTCCAAGCCGTGTTTAACTAACCATAATTTTAAAAACCTCAGAGCAAATGTTATATTATATGCATCTATTTCTATGAAACTAGTAATGGAGTATATTAACAAATCATCAGCATACTGTCATATATTAATTGTGTCACTTACAGATGTTTCCAAATCTTATGTAGGTAAGTATATATGTTTTAAAGGAGAGAGCTTAAAACAGAACCCTGAACGCTAACCTCTCCATGCAACTCTGAAGAGTTCTGTGGAATTTAAAATAATGACTCTACCAGTATATTCCGTATAAAATTGGATAAAAGATATGGAACCTTTATTATATTTAATTTTTTTATTAGAAACTCAATTAAAACATTGTCATACGCAGCTTTTGTCTCTAAAAATGTTGCAACAACGGATTTATTTTGCAAAAAGGCCAAGCGAATGTCTGTTAAAAAAACACTCACGCTATCCATTGAAATCCTACCCTCCCTAAAGCCATATTGGCTGTTACGTAAAATATTCTGATTTTCAATGTACCATTCGATTCTATTTGTAGATAATCCGTGATTTTGATACCGGAGACAGTGCTATTGGTCGGTATGACATGACATCTGAATGAAGGATACTTAGTCGGTTTTATTGATGGCAATACAATTTGGATTTTTCATGTTGAAGGATTGTCAGCTGTCAACATGACAGGATTGATAACGTCAAGAAAATATTGAAGCCTGGAGCAGGGTTGCCAGATCGGCCCTTGGGAAATTATGTCGGCCCTTGGCAGCCATCGGCCTTTTTGTGGTCTTTACCCCCCAATAATAAAAATATTACTTAAAATTATTAAAAATAAGGTCTTGGTAAATTTAGAAATGCCTAAAAATATAGCCGGAAATCGCAAATTTTTTCATTTACATGAACTAATTGGCTTACTGCTGTTTCTCCCATTTACTAATGCGAGTGTTGAGCGTGTTTTTAGTAAACTGAAGAGAATAAAAACTAAAAGCCGCACTCGTCTCAATACGGAGACGATAGCTTCTATAATAACTACCACTGCAGGTAAACTATGGTGGTTTAGTAAATTTCGAGCCATCGCCAGAATTGAACAGCTCTAAAATAAAATATAAGTAAGACTGTTAATATTAAAGTTCTAATATAATTAAAGAAGTTGTTTGTGTCTAGCTTTTGTTGTTTGCACCATTTAAATATATTTTTAATTGAATAACGTTTTTTTATTTCAATTTCCGCTTTAAGAGCCGAAAATCGGCCTTTTTCGACAAGGCTTACCGACCTTTTTCTGATTGAGAAGCTAGCAACACGGCGACTGACGGCGAGGTACATTTCTACTCGGTCTACTTTACATTCTATCTCTCTCTTTGGTGAACATAACAAACAATCGCAAAAACATCCTAATAGGGCTTACGTCGTACAATATTTATCTCATTCCAAAACCATGTATTGCAAAATTGTAGTAAGAACTAAAACTTGCTAAGTTGTAGTAAGAACTAAAACTTGCTAAGGTAAAACAATACAAAGGTTGGTATCTAAAATGGCTGCCGAGTGCTTCGACGCTCCAAACGCATGGTGCAGAGTGTGCCTAGAGATCGACGTGAGAATGTATTGGGTTGGAAACACCCGCCTTCTAGAAATTTATGAGAAAATAACAAGTACAAAGGTATGCACCAGTGATTTGCTATTAATAAATATAATAATGGAGCAGCCATGACGGCCAGCATGCTTACAACCAATATTGAATTCAAGTGAGGTGAGACAAACGTCAAAGATACAATGTATCGAGCGTCTCGATACATCTTTGTATCGATTTATATTTGCACACCATCTGGATAGTAGAATGTATAAGGATCAACAATGTTACATTGAAATGTATGCAAATAAATGTTCTGGTTTCTGATTTGCTGGTGTTATCTGGATGAGGCAGGCACAGCCACAGATGCCTGCACCCAGCAGTGCGTGAAGTCTATCTATGAATTATGAAGGTTGCCTGGAAGAGATCACTTAGTGATATGCACATCTATTGTATTGGCATTTTAATAGTAACTTAGTACATACCTGCTTGTATATTTTAGTGTTGTTTCTGTATGTGTAGTTATCTCATAAAGAGTTGTGTATCTATGAAATATGTTAAAGCCATTCTGAAGTTTTATCTTAGATTAACTCAACCTATATTAATGTTCCAGTTAAATGCAGATGATGGAAGGCCGCACACAATATGCTACATCTGCTACTCACAGCTGCAGAGGTGCTGCAGATTCTCTGACATGTGTCACAAATCTGAACAATTCCAAAGAGAGCATTTACTCCATATCACTGAGGTATCCTAATACTAACTTTGGCAGAATTTTCTTTTAGGTGCAATTCGATCAAGGGGGGAATGGGCTAGGGAGGTGGCAAGCAATTCAAGTCAGGGTGGCCTCAATACTGTCAACTCTGTACATTGTGAATCTGGCCCATAAGAACAAGCAAACAATACAAGAGAAATGTTAAAGTGAATGCCAAATTGGCGAATATTCAAAATTAGTGATACCAAAAAAGCCTTATCTATCAATGTCATATCAACTATAAAATATCATAGAACATACATGGGGGTGATTCAGGTACCTCTACCTCTGAACTTGTACTTGACACTATCTTTCGGGACCACCTATTTTAAGCTACTTTTTATTTCGACTACTTCCGTGGCGCAGCGGGTGATTAGCCGGCTGAGACGCAGGAGGTAGCGGGTTCGATTCCCGCAACGAAATGTTTGCATGATCAGATACAGATATTTGATCTGGGTCTGGTTGTTTCTCTATGTATAAGTATGTATTTAAAAAAAATGTATTCTATCAGTTATCTGGTTCCCATAGTACAAGCTCTGCTTAGTTTGAGGCTAGATAGTGCTGTGTGGCATGTCCAGCACTATTTATTTATTAATTGCCAAATGACCTCTGGAGCCACGGGTGGAAGCTAGTGATGTGTATTTAAATATTATTGTTGTTGTTGTTGTCTGACAACATACAACAAGCTGCTTATATACAAAGCCAAATTGAAACCAATCTGGGTGTACAGATTGCAACTATGGGCATGCGCCAGCAACTCAAAACATGTCTCGGAACATGATGCCTGGTTTATATCTGGGTTTTATAAGATCAATGAAACTGCAAGAATCTTGGCACAAAGCAGACTGGCTTTATTTTTTTAATGCGGTACTTACATACTCTTCTAACTAACTACCCACTTTGGTCAAGTAGGAAACACCACAATGCTTAAGACAAAAGCAGATGTACCATGGTTCAACAGCCTTGTTTTCTTGCGTTTCTTTCCTGGCTTGGTCGCGAAGGAACAGGCAGTAAAATTGACGGTTCAAAGTGATCCTTGTGATTTTAATGAATTAAAGATTTTGACTTGACATATCTAACACTGAAATTCATGAGCACTTAGAAATGAGCACAGTTTAAGATAAAATCAGGATAACAGCTGCAAAATAAACGGAGCGATTAGCACACCATCCCAACCAACTGGCACCCAAACTAGTACAACCTAACTATCAAAAGTGATTAAAGAGAGCATTCAAACACTAGATCAGAGATACTAGCAGTAAACGGGACGAGTTGTGCGCCAAAAGTTGAGCGCAAGTCACATGACAACACATCCCAGAACACATTTGCTTATTGGAAAAACTGATTGCAGATCACCTCAAAAAAAATGTGTACACGGTGTCCCAAAAAATAGTGTCAAGCGAAAGTCCAGAGATAGAACACCCCTTGGGGTACCCGAATCACCCCCATGTATGTTTCTCGATTTTTTATAGTTTTAGAGTTATGAATTTTTTTCCGAATTTTTGAAGATTTTCGACATACGAAATTCATTAAAAAAAGTAGAAAACTTTCTTGAGATTTTTTTTTTCTACTAAATGTTTATGAGTTGTTCTTTTATGCATAAAATAAACAGCTACGTGGCTTTGATGAAAACTATGAAAATGTTGGTGTAACTGTAAAGTCATAAAATTACATTCGGTGAATTAAATTTTGTATGTATTGACAATTGTATGACTTACATTTTCAACTGTAAATTTGAAGTTAAAATTTAAGCCATAATTCACCAAATGTAATTTTTTGATTTAACAACAACATTTTCATAGTCTTCATCAAAGTCACGTAGCTGAATATTTTATGCAAAAACGAACAACACATAAAAATCAGTAGCAAAAAAAAATCTCAAGAAATTTTTCAAAAATTCGGATAAAAACTCATAACTCGAAAACTAAAAAAAATCGCGGATCATACATGTGGATGATTCGGGTACCCCAAGGGATGTTCTATTTCTGGACTTTCGCTTGACACTATTTTTTGAGACACTGTATAATATATTATTCTGTTCTTTATGAACACACAAACTAGTTATTAATAATTGTTTTATTAATCTGTTATTGGCATTAAGCATTAGCTATAAGAGTTTGTTTACATTGATATCCAATGGTCAGAAAGTTTGTTGTGTTGTCAGAAAGAAAACAAAGAGTTTGTTTACACACCATAATGGTGTGCAATAAAGATGTTATTTAATCTACTATGATGAAATTCGTTTTTCAGGCTGAAGGATTAGTACCACCAAGAGCAATCACTCATAACCTAGCTGTGACTGCTTTACCATCTATATCCACAATTGATTATTCAAACCAAGGAAATACTGATGTTAAAGTTAAAGAAGAAGCCAATGATATAGAGGAGAGTACACTTGTGGAAGATGTCACAGACAATGACAATATAATAAGCTTGGAACAACCTCCGGTAAAAGTGAAAACTGAGACAAACAATGTGTGTGCTTTGTCATTCTGTTGTGATGTGTGCAATAAAACATTTAGAATGAAAAGAAAACTAGTGCAACACATGCTGATTCATTTCAGGAAAGAACAGCATGCCTGTAACATGTGCAATAAGACATTTACTACTGGCAGTAGCTTGATTAGACACAATAGAATCCACACTGGAGAAAAGCCATATGCTTGCAACAGTTGTAATAGATCATTTACAGTAAGCAGTGGTTTGATTACACACAAGAGAATCCACACTGGAGAAAAGCCATATGCTTGCAACATTTGCAATAAATCGTTTAACAATAGCAGTAATTTGGCTACACACAAGAGAATCCACACTGAAGAAAAGCCACATGCTTGCAACATTTGCAACAAATCATTTTCTCAAGACAGTCATTTGGCTAAACACAAGAGAATCCACACTGGAGAAAAGCCAAATGCTTGCAAAATGTGCAATAAATCATATAACAATAGCAGTAATTTGGCTATACACAAGAGAATCCACACTGGAGAAAAGCCATATGCTTGCAACATTTGCAACAAATCATTTTCTCAAGACAGTCATTTG
Organism: Philereme vetulata; assembly: GCA_918857605.2. Classification (NCBI taxonomy): domain Eukaryota; kingdom Metazoa; phylum Arthropoda; class Insecta; order Lepidoptera; family Geometridae; genus Philereme; species Philereme vetulata. The sequence continues at coordinate 3,471,845 of OU975427.1, read as the reverse complement.
GCAAGACACAAGAGAATCCACACTGGAGAAAAGCCATATGCTTGCAACAGTTGTAATAAATCATTTAGCAGTAACTATGATTTGATTCGACACAAGAGAATCCATACTGGAGAAAAGCCATATGCTTGCAACATATGTAATAGATCATTTACAGCAAGCAGTGGTTTGATTACACACAAGAGAATCCACACTGGAGAAAAGCCATATGCTTGCAACATTTGCAATAAATCGTTTAACAATAGCAGTAATTTGGCTACACACAAGAGAATCCACACTGGAGAAAAGCCACATGATTGCAACATTTGCAACAAATCATTTTCTCAAGACAGTTATTTGGCTAAACACAAGAGAATCCACACTGGAGAAAAGCCATATGCTTGCAAAATGTGCAATAAATCATATAACAATAGCAGTAATTTGGCTATACACAAGAGAACCCACACTGGAGAAAAGCCACATGCTTGCAACATTTGCAACAAATCATTTTCTCAAGACAGTCATTTGGCTAGACACAAGAGAATCCACACTGGAGAAAAGCCATATGTTTGCAAAATGTGCAATAAATCATTTAGCAGTAACTATGATTTGATTCGACACAAGAGAATTCATACTGGAGAAAAGCCATATGCCTGCAACATTTGCAATAAATCATTTAACAATAGCAGTAATTTGGCTACACACAAGAGAATTCACACTGGAGAAAAGCCATATGCTTGCAAAATGTGCAATAAATCATTTAACAATAGCAGTAATTTGGCTACACACAAGAGAATCCACACTGGAGAAAAGCCATATGCTTGCAACATTTGCAACAAATCATTTTCTCGAGACAGTCATTTGGCTAAACACAAGAGAATCCACACTGGAGAAAAGCGATAATGCTTGCAAAATGTGCAATAAATCATTTAGCAGTAACTGTGATTTGATTAGACACAAGAGGATCCATACTGGAGAAAAGCCATATGCTTGCAACATTTGCAATAAATCATTTAACAATAGCAGTAATTTGGCTACACACAAGAGAATCCACACTGGAGAAAAGCCACATGCTTGCAACATTTGCAACAAATCATTTTCTCAAGACAGTCATTTGGCTAAACACAAAAGAATCCACACTGGAGAAAAGCCATATGCTTGCAACAGTTGTAATAGATCATTTACAGCAAGCAGTGGTTTGATTACACACAAGAGAATCCACACTGGAGAAAAGCCATATGCTTGCAACATTTGCAATAAATCGTTTAACAATAGCAGTAATTTGGCTACACACAAGAGAATCCACACTGGAGAAAAGCCACATGCTTGCAACATTTGCAACAAATCATTTTCTCAAGACAGTTATTTGGCTAAACACAAGAGAATCCACACTGGAGAAAAGCCATATGCTTGCAAAATGTGCAATAAATCATATAACAATAGCAGTAATTTGGCTGTACACAAGATAATCCACACTGGAGAAAAGCCACATGCTTGCAACATTTGCAACAAATCATTTTCTCAAGACAGTCATTTGGCTAAACACAAAAGAATCCACACTGGAGAAAAGCCATATGCTTGCAAAATGTGCAATAAATCATTTAGCAGTAACTATGATTTGATTCGACACAAGAGAATTCATACTGGAGAAAAGCCATATGCCTGCAACATTTGCAATAAATCATTTAACAATAGCAGTAATTTGGCTACACACAAGAGAATTCACACTGGAGAAAAGCCATATGCTTGCAAAATGTGCAATAAATCATTTAACAATAGCAGTAATTTGGCTACACACTAGAGAATCCACACTGGAGAAAAGCCATATGCTTGCAACATTTGCAACAAATCATTTTCTCGAGACAGTCATTTGGCTAAACACAAGAGAATCCACACTGGAGAAAAGCGATAATGCTTGCAAAATGTGCAATAAATCATTTAGCAGTAACTGTGATTTGATTAGACACAAGAGGATCCATACTGGAGAAAAGCCATATGCTTGCAACATTTGCAATAAATCATTTAACAATAGCAGTAATTTGGCTATACACAAGAGAATCCACGCTGGAGAAAAGCTATATGCTTGCAAAATTTGCAATAAATTGTTTTATAGCAGCAGTAATTTGGCTACACACACGAGAATCCACACTGGAGAAAAGTGTTAAGCTTTCAAAATGTGCAATAAATCATTTAGCAGTAACGGTGATTTGTTTAGACACAAGAGACTCCACTATGGAGAAAAGCCATATACTTGCAACATTTGCAATAAATTGTTTAACAATAGCAGGAATTTGGCTACACACAAGAGAATCCACACTGGAGAAAAGCCATATGCTTGCAACATTTGCAACAAATCATTTTTTAAGACAGTCATTTGCTAAACACAAGAAAATCCACACTGGAGTAAGGCCATATGCTTGCAAAAAGTGCAATAAATCATTTAGCAGTAACTATGATTTGATTAGACACAATATAATCCAAACTGGAGAAAAGCGATATGCTTGCAACTTTTGCAATAAATCGTTTAACACAAGAGTATCCACACTGGAGAAAAGCTATATGGTTGCAACATTTGCAATAAATCGTTTAACAATAGCAGTAATTTGGCTACGCACCTCAGAATCCACACTGGAGAAAAGCCATATGCTTGCAACATTTGCAACAAATCATTTTCTAAAGACAGTCAGTTGGCTAAACACAAGAAAATCCACACTGGAGAAAAGCCATATGCTTGAAAAATATGCAACAAATCATTTAGCAGTAATGGTGCTATGATTAGACACAAGAGAATTCACACGGGAGAAAAGCCATATGGCTGTATGGCAAGGAAGTTTGCGCAGTAATTATTTTCTTTGTGAGAACCAAATTATGAATCTTTGTATACCTACTTAATACGAAATGAGCATTAACATGCAATCCAAAATGTACTTAAGTGACTAAGAGGAAAATAACTTGTGGGCAAATTTTGATTTATGCAATTTTTAACTCTGCTGTTATAGCGCTCGTACGCCAAAACTATTGATTTCACAAAAAAATTGTTATATCATAAATTGTAGGATTGTTTTTTCCAATTCAATTTTGTGTAGGTGTTTTTATCGTAAAATGAGTCGAAACGAAGATATTGTTTAAAAACTGCTATTAGGCGCCATTTTTTTAATATGGTGGCGCGAGCGGTAAATGTACGAGGTGGCAAAGATGAAATTCGGGAAGAGCACATCGAAATCTATGAAATTACTGATTTTCAGAACTCCCGTATTTATTTCCAGGTAACCTCCTTGTTTCGAACCATATGACTGTACTACTCTGTACTATATAAACTGCTCATCCGATTTTGATGAATGAGGTGTCAATCGATTCGATAAGTTGCAGGTGACATAGACTAATATCAACATAGTTATTACGTAGTCGGGTTTCAGTTTTAAAATGTATAAAGCATTTGATTTTGATTGTGTGTTAGCGTTTAAAAAAATGTTGTAACTTTTTTATTCTGAAATAAATGAATTAATAATAATTATGTCTAATTCTAAACCCCGACGTTTTATTGCACCCGTGTTTTGCCACGAGGGCTAATTCCCGTAGCATAAAATAGTAAAGTTCGTGTATCGATCTAGTCTCGACTAGGGTTTCGGATTTCCCGGGTTTTTTTCGTTCTCGGGAACCGGGAATAATATTTTCAATTTCCCGGGAAACCGGGAAATTTTTAAAGTCCTTAATTTAGTTTTTTTTAACTACAAAAAGTCAAGAAAACACATAATGGATTAAATAAGCTAGTTATTTGACTCGTAAATAATTATTTCTTCTTAATAACATTTTTGATCGATCATAAACAGAGGTAGTATAATAGAAACTTAATTATTTGTTTCAGGCATGCAAAATCAAACTTATAATATAAAACTTCTTAGCACACACAATGATATAAACGTAATATAAACGGAGTAATTAAGTATTGCGTAACGCTCTTATGATAACCAACAAACTTTGCCATCGATGTGTGGCGGCTTTACAAGAGTAGATAAAGTATTATACGTAACTGCACATCATTAAGGTATGTAAACACGAGAGTAGTTTATCAAAAGTAGCGTGACCGATTTTAATTTAACCATAAAATTATTCGAGTGTTTAAATACCTTAACTCTATGCAGCAGTTACGTATAATATTTTATTTACTCTCTTACAGCGGCCACACATCGTTGGCAAAATTTAACTTATGCCCTTATTATGTAACAGTCACGTAAACCATTATTTCAGTTTAAGTCTTAAATTATTTCATAAAGTAATACTTAAGAAAAACTAAAGAGCTGAGTGATTTATCGCTTAATCGGCTTCTAATTTTAGTAGCAAAATTTCCCGATACTGAAAATGTACGTTCGCTTTCGATGGATGTAGACATGATCGTGCGCAGAGCGTTGTATAGCAGTTCCAAATTACCAGAAGAGATGTATAAATCGAAGTCTTTCTTCAGTCTAGGAAATCGAGTTCGTGATGGATGAGTGCCTTTGAAAACATTTTGAATAGCGTCTTGAAGTTCTTCAGCAAAACTAATGCCTCTTTTTTGCGTCTCAGCAACAGCATGAAGCGATTCTTCCGGGCTCGATTCAGATTCTGACTTTTCTGGAAATAATCGGCGAAATAGCTTCTCAGCATAGCGTATTATTATTTCTTTAGTTTCAACACTTTGTGATAAGGATTCATTGCGTCTAATTGTTGGGTTTTGAAGAAAAAGCGTTAAGGTATATAGAGTAGAATCCCTCCTCTCACTTATTCTTTGAGTTAAGAAATCTGAAAACTCTAAAGCAATAGGTGACTCCAACTTTTTCAGTCTTACTAGAAGTGTCGTAATGATAGCTTCACAGATCAAGATATCTGCTTTTCGGGAGCTCAGTGCTTCAACTGCTAATTTGATGGGATTTAAAATTTTAAGTAAATCCTCTAAAACAGCCAAGTTCTCTTCGTGCCATAAATTTGCGGTATCTAAATCAATCAAAGCTTTTTTGATACAGTTTTTAACTTCTACGAACCGGCTTATCATTGTTTCAATGCTGTTCCATCTCGTTTTAACGTCGCGACACAATGATTTTTCCCTGTTATGTTCTGATCTTACATATTCTTGAAGTTTTGCATTTTTTAATGGACTTCTGCGAAACAAATTGACTATGGTTCGTGTATCTTTCAGTACTTTATTCAGATCTGGTCGGATATCATGGTTTCCTATTTCCACCGCTGATTGTACTAATTCTTGATCACAATCGTCGTATGAGTCGAAGTCGGAGACGTCGGAGTCTGATTCTTCGGAATCCGTTTTACTTTCTTTGGTGGTCTTTTCTCTATAAAGAACATCTGTCACCGCCAAATGAATAGCATGATTCATGCATAATACCATTTCTGCTGGACTTTCGCGGCCAAACTTTTTCATCACATTTGGACCATCACTTGTCACGGATACAATGTCTCTTTCGAAGTTTATTCCAAATTCCGTCAGGACTGTATCAACAATTCTTCTCATCTCTTGTGCTCCACATTTCCCCGGTATGTATATCAAACCCAAATTATACACTTTTCCATCTCCGCTGTGTAAGTTTATGTTGAAATAGCGTCTATTTCTGATACTGGTCCATTCATCGAGCGTGATACTGAGCCGTCCATGATTTTTCACGTGTTCGTTTAAGATTTTCTTGATATCTTGCTTTTTTTCTTCAGCAAATTCTACAATTATCTTCATAACCTGCGACTCGCATTTTGGAATATTTAGGCCAGCTTGTGAAACAAGGCTTCGAATCACTTCACTGTGCGTGATCATCCGAATCGAAAGTCCATCACTAGATGCCAACTTCGAGACGATTTCAGCAATACTATAGGGCTTCTTGATATGTTCAACTATAGAAGTCTGTGTTATGTGGCTCTTCCTTTTTTTGGTGGTTGTGGTGAACTTGTGGAGGTACTTGGTGCCGGTGAAGATGCCAACGCCCGTGTTGTTTCAGAGGACGCTTCATTGGGTTGATCTTTTAAATTTATGCTATGCACCATTAACAAATGCCTTGCAAGTCCACTGGTCGATGAGCCTTTACAACTCAATATTTTTGGACAGCGATTACATTGTGCTTTATCCAACCCTTTTTTCTTGAAATGATTCCATACTTCGGATAAAAGTCGACCTTCCATGTTGACCTATAACAAGTTGAAAATATTAAATGTACTTATTGTATATGTAGTAAATTTTAATTGACAAAACAATCAATTCGACAGGGTTTACTTACCAGAGTTTCAACACACACACAAACTTTCACTAACAAAGAGATATTACCGGCGAACGAATGCCAAATGTCACTTAATTTAATGGGCACGGACACCACACTGCGCTGCGCGTCACTGACTGGTCGGTCGATCTGATAAAACAACAGAACCAGTTTGTTTAGTTACACTTAAATGCGCAAGGTGAAGGGGGAGGGGAAGGGCGCAGACAAAGAAACTTAAATATTATAGGTACGCATAATTAAGCAAAAAGATCGTTATCGAAATTGCACAGCACCTGCGTAAAAACAAAGAAGAGCGAATATAATAGAGAGAATGAAACAAAGAAATGCAAATAGGTGTTATCTAGTTTTTTCTGACAGTTCTATAAAGACAAAACAAAGGAAAAACTTTTTTTTCCCCTCGAAAAATTACCACGAAACTACTCATCTGCAAAGTGATGGCTGGCTGACAAGCTGTAGAAAAATTTGAAAGGTTTTTTTAAGAACAACATTGAGTTTAATATGACTATAAATCTAAAAATCACATACTTTTGAAAATTCTCGGGAAATCAGAATTTTTTCCCGGGACCCGGGAACGAAACCCTAATTCCACATCTAAAGTTGAAAGCTTCAGTAGTTGCTGTGATAATCAACTGTGACAGACGGACGGACGGACAAAGTCGCACCATAAGGGTTCCTGCTTTACCCTTAATAACATAGATAACAGTAAGCACTGTCGTTGCATAACGTGGTATGTAGTTGTGCTATCTCACGAAGCCGGTATGAAAATAAATATACAACCTGGTTCTGTTAAGTAAGACTTTTATAAATTAAATAATAAATATTGCTGGACATTTCCCACAGTGCTATCTAGCCCCAAACTAAGTAGAGCTTGTATTATGGGAACCAGATAACTGATAGAATACTTATATACATTTTTTTTTGTAAATACATACTTACAATGTATAGGGAAACAACCAGACTCGGAACAAATATTTGTAGATCATGCAAACATTTGTTCCGCGGCGGGAATCGAACCCGCTACCTCCTGCGTCTCAGCCGGCTATTCGCCCACTGCACCACGGAAGTAGTCTTACTTTAATTAATTAATAAATTAATTAACTCGAACTTTTATTTAAAACACATCCGGAATCGTATTTACAGATTTTAAAGATGGGTTGAATACAGGTAGCTTGTATATTTATACAGTAATCGATACATTTCCAATATTTAAGTTTTGGATAAATAACTATTTACAATATAACATCAAGTGGGCCATATACTTGTTCCATCTCCAAGTAATATAAACAAAAACAAGTAACTTTTTAACAAAGAAATAACTGACTACAGATCACAGGAAAAAATTAAGACATATGGCTTTTTATGGATGATATTGTCAGAACTGGACCAAATTGAAATGGGACCACACCGGAAGCACCAGCTTAAAAAATCAGAATCATTAAAATCGGTTCACCCAGTCGAAAGTTCTGAGGTAACAAACATAAAAAATCCTCTTTTTGAAGTCGGTTAACTTAAAACCGGTTTGTCTTTTTTTATGTTCCGAACGGTCAGAACATTTGAATTGTAATAAAATTTTGTTAAAGGTTTTTTGAGTTAAAGCAAATTAAATTAAAGTAGAATCAAATAAATAGTTAAGTTACAATATAATAGAGACTAGGCTTATATAGGTCGTTGGCACTGTATAGCTAGTTTTAAGGAAATAAATAGTTAAGTTACAATATAATAGAGACTAGGCTTATATAGGTCGTTGGCACTGTATAGCTAGTTTTAAGGAAATAAATAGTTAAGTTACAATATAATAGAGACTAGGCTTATATAGGTCGTTGGCACTGTATAGCTAGTTTTAAGGAAATAAATAGTTAAGTTACAATATAATAGAGACTAGGCTTATATAGGTCGTTGGCACTGTATAGCTAGTTTTAAGGAAATAAATAGTTAAGTTACAATATAATAGAGACTAGGCTTATATAGGTCGTTGGCACTGTATAGCTAGTTTTAAGGAAATAAATAGTTAAGTTACAATATAATAGAGACTAGGCTTATATAGGTCGTTGGCACTGTATAGCTAGTTTTAAGGAAATAAAGTCTCTAGTATAGATTTAACTATATAGTAAGTAAAAATAAATATTGCTGGACATTTCACACAGCGCTATCTAGCCCCAAACTAAGCAAAGCTTGTAATATGGAAACCAGATAACTGATAGAATACTTATATATTTTTTTTTGTAAATACATACTTATAATATATAGAAAAACAACCAGACCCGGAACTAATATCTGTAGTTCATGCAAACATTTGTTCCGTGGCGGGAATCGAACCCACTACCTCCTGCGTCTCAGCCGGCTGTTCGCCCACGGAGGTCGTCGTTTGGCAATATATACCTAGCTGTAAGCGAAATAAGTACTACAGAACTTAGAGACAGTGACTTACAGTAAAGTAACGAAAGTAATATGAAATTGTCAGTTTAACAGTGGCGGATTTACCAGCAGGCTGAGTAGGCTCGAGTCTAGGGCGGCAGATTTTGGGGGCGGCAAATTTTGGGGCATGATTTTTTTTTTTTACCTCATAGAAATCAAAAAGATATTTCTATGACGGTTTTCTGATGTCTTACAGATAGAAGTCTGCAACAAATTTTGTCGATGACTTTTCTCTCTCACTTGTCATTGCACATTCCGAGTGTAGCAAACTTCCATATGCTAGAGTAAAAGAGCTAGTTCGCCGCCCCTCAACCAGTTATACGCCTCTCGCCTCTGCGCCCTTTGCCCACACTTCTTATGAGTGAAAAGAGCGAAATTGTAAAAAATATGCCCCTCTTCCCACTTACAACCCATACATGCCAGTCTTACTACTGGTTGGAGGCTACGAACTGGATGGTTTGTAGGTATATAATTTATCGATTTTTATTAGAATATAATTAATAATTTAGTGAATAATTTTACCGATTTCAATCTTATGTATCGACTATTATGTGTTTCACATACACTAGTAGCTTCAGAAAATACGATTAGAATTAAAAAAAAAACTTGAACAGTAATAGCGAGATAGTCTTAAGTCAAAAAAAATATTTTTTCCCCGAACGCGGTATTTTTTTAATGCTACAATTATCAATGACGTCAATGTTGCACGTGCACGTGGCGAGCTTCATTCTCTATTCCAATAACCGTGTGGGTTACCCAGGTTACCCGAACAAATCGAGGCGAAAAACGAAAACAAAATCAGATCACCAAATGTTCATTATTGTGTAAATAGCATACATGATTGAGCTTCGATTATCTAAAAATATACCGAAAAATTATTTTACGTGCAATTTCAACGAAATTGTTGCATTGTAAAAATAATGTATGATATGACAATTGTTGAGGCAAGGGCGGCAAAAACTATTCAGCCTATACCTTGAAAATTTGTAAATCCGCCACTGCAGTTTAAACTTATATATAGGAAAATTATTGGTGACCGTAGGTACATAGAAATACAGACTACATAAGCTAGAATCCTCTAAATCAGGTAAAAGTTAAAAACCCATCTAGAGTTCTCTAATTCAGGTAGTAGTTAGATACTGCCTAAATATCCCTACGCTGGAGATGTCGTACGGCTTGTATGAATCCTGAAAGTGTTAGATAGACCCGGAACAAATATCTGTAGGTCATGAAACTATTTGTTCCACAGCAGAATTGAACCCGCAACCTTCTGCGTCTCAGCCGGCTAGCTGCCAACTGCGCCACGGGGGTCGTCGAAATATTGCTTTATAAGCTTTGCCAGTACGCCTCAAGCGTAGGATAAAATTGATGTATAAATGCCATATCATTGGGTAGAAATGGAATGTAGGTCAAAGACACGAAAGTTCTAAAGGTCACCGAAGCAATGTAAGCTATACGATAAGTTAAAACAGTAAATATACTTGGGGTGGCAACGCTAATGCGGAGAGACGTTTTGGCTTATATTGAGCGCAGTTTTCTGCGAAGTTTGTGTACCAAGCATCAAGCCACTCAGCCGTCTCCTAGCAACATCGCCAAGCCTCAAGCAGTCAAGCCTCTCTTGGAGTTTCATTTCAAGCCCTCATCACCATCATCACACTAGGAAGACCAACAGATTCCAGCGCATGCAAGTACGAAGCTGGGACGAACCAAGGTATATGAGCAAAATCGTATCAGCGTACAGCCCACTCGTAACAACCACCACCCACCCTGGTCACCTTGTTCCGTACATTTTCAATCTCTAGTACTTGGGACTTCGGTGAAAGTTGTTGATCTAGTGTTTATGCCCAGAAAGTTAAAAGTATCTGTTTTTACTATATTTATATCGGTTACCAGTATATTTAAATTAGTTATGACTGACACTTTATTCCTGTTAAAAGATAGCATGAATGTGGTTTTATCAATATTTGCCATCAAGTTACTTTCCTCTAACCAGATACATTTTTAATTTGCAATAAATCGTTTTGTCACAACAGTAGTTTGGCTAAACACAAGAGAATCCACACTGGAGAAAAGCCATATGCTTGCAACATTTGCAATAAATAGTTTAGCAGTAACAGTGATTTGATTAGACACAAAAGAATCCATACTGGAGAAAAGCCATATATATGCAACATTTGCAATAAATCGTTTTCTCATGACAGTAGTTTGGTTAAACACAAGAGAATCCACACTGGAGAAAAACCATATGCTTGCAACATTTGCAATAAATCGTTTAGCAGTAGCAGTCACTTGGCTGAACACAAGAGAATCCACACGGGAGTAAAGCCATATGCTTGCAACATTTGCAATAAATCATTTTGTCAAGGCAGTCAATTGATAAGACGCAAAAGAATCAACACTGGAGAAAAGCCATAAGCCTGTATGGCAAGGAAGTCTGTGCAGTAATTATTTTCTTTTTGAAAACAAAATTGAATGAATCTTTGTTTACTTAATATAATGTAATACGAAACAGACATTAGTAATACAATTAAAAATGTATGTGGTTAGAGGAAAATAACTTCGGGCAAATATTTGCCAGAGAAGCCAAAATCGTGAGAATCAAAATTTCTAAATAGATTAGCTAGGTCAAGCTCAACTGTTATACAAAATTGCTTGTTTCACATTCCAAAACCAATTTTTTTTAATGTTGTATAAAAATCTGATTGATTTAATGAGGGTTGGAAATTACAAATATGCTAAGGTATTTTGGCATAAAGCTTAAAATATATTACGTTAAAACGTATGCTGTGCTATGGTAGCCAATTTTAATCAGCATTATGCGAAGATACGTACCAACCTACCTACATAATAGCAAGTAAGTACCTATTAATGACAACAGTTGGTGTCTATGAATGTCTGTCTACCAAGTATCAAAAACTTTTAGTCTTACTGGCAATGACAGCAGTGTTGTCAACGCAACAAAAGTAGTAAATTGGCACACGCGCGACCTCAATTCCTACGACGCTTCTCTTATTGAACATACTATATAAACACGAATAAAGATTCATAAGTTATAAAAGTTTACTGACACGGAGTACATTGAGTTGACTGACATGCCATTATGCACATTATTTATTTAATTTATATTATCTACCTATTGTAATAATATTGGAACAGAATGCCAAAACTGTGAATTGGTTCCAGTGGCGTAGCGTGCCTTGTCGGGGCCCCGTATAAAATTTTTTTTGGAGGCCCTTATATGGAGGTAAAGATTTTTCACACAAGAAAAAAAATATTGTGAGAAGTAATATTTATTTATCACATAATTTACCCATTTTACAAATAAAAATCGAATTTTAAATATTCACTCTCCTTGCCTTTTTATCGGCAAACTGATTTATTAAATCATTTATGGCTGATGATGATTTTAGTTTTTCTAAAGTTTCTGCCTCTATGGACAATAGTGAGATGTCTGACAGCCGTTCTTGTCCCATCGAAGTTCTTAAGTAATTTTTTATTAGTTTTAATTTTGAAAAACTTCTTTCTGCCGTTGCGGTTGTAACTGGAAGGGTCAAGAATAAAAAGCATGCTGTGATTACCTCGGGAAAACTGGATGCAAGACTATTGAATTTTACTAGCAATAATTCAATGAGTTCTTTAATGGAATAAATTTTTTTAATTTCAGAATTTAAGCATGTTTTTAGAGCCTTTAATTGGTCACAAAGATTAAGTGAGATGTCTTTACTGTATTTAGCAGACAGTTTTCCGGAAGCGTTTAATATCTCTTCGCTTGAAGAAGATAGGAGTTTCTCCGGTTGTAATATTTCGAATATACTACTCAGGTTGCAAAGGCTCTGAAATCTTTCTTTAGTTTGAGAAATTAATATATCTAAACAGCAATAGTATACATTGACTTTGAAATAGGATTCCGGGTCGGAAATTCTCTCATCTTGTGATAACTCATCAAAAAAACGCTTCGTTATCTTTCGCCTACTGTTTTTAAAAACAGTTGTTACCCCCCACTTTTTTGCTAAATCTTTGGATTCATTTAGCAAACTATTAAATGAATTCTGATTTCTTAATTGGCACAGTCTATTTAAAAGATTACTTAATAAAATACTAGATTTCTGTAAGTCATTATTTTCATGCTGTAGAGCTTTAGAAACAGGATTAATAATTTCAAATAGTGAAGAAAAAAATGTAACGAGCACTAAGAAATCAAAACTCTCTAAAATATTAATTATACTTTTACATTCTTCACGTTCATCTTTTTTATTTGAAATTAAATTTAGTTAGTACAAAGTTTTCATGATTAGTAAAAAATTTTTCTTTACTGCTAATAAAGCGTCGTTCCTAGAAGACCATCTGGTAGGACATACCTTTTTAAGGGTAATCAAATATTTTTCAGATGAATCGTCACTTAGCATAGCCCAGCGTTTTATACTATTGCCAAAAAAAGTATATATTTTTTCTAAATTATCGAAAAAAGTCGATACTTCACGAACATGTCTCGCAGCATCGTTCAAAACCAAGTTTAAAGCGTGCGCAGCACAATGAACATAATCGGCATTTGGAGCATGCTCTTTTATTAGGGTTTGTAATCCTCCATACACACCCGACATAACATTTGCTCCATCGTATCCCTGTCCTCTACATTTAGTCAAATCAATTCCATATTCTTTAGTCAAATTTAAAATGACAGTTTTCAGACCTGCAGCACTGCAATCGGTTAAATCAATCGGAATCCTAAAAAGGACTCACAGATTTTTATTTCTTTAGGCACATTATCATCATTTTCTGTAACCGAGATATATCGAAAAACTACAGATAGTTGGTCAATTTTTGACAAGTCTTGTGTTGTATCCAGAATTATTGTCAGAAATGGAGCTTTTTTAATTTCTGAGATAAAACTGTTCCTAACGTTAGTACCAAGCAAACTAATAATTTCGTTTTGAATCGTAGGGCTTAAATAATTTATTTCACCTTTCGGTTTTAGAAAAAGTTCTTTTAAAGTTGCATCATAGTTAGATAGCAGACGTGAAATTGCCATAAAATTGCCAGAATCAGAATCATGCCCCCTCAAAGGTAGATTACAAGATACTAAAGTAATTATAACATTAATTATACGATGCAGTACATCTCTCCAGAATGTAATTTTACTATCGATTTCACTTTTCAATAGAGTATCGATGGTATTTCCTTGCAACCAATTATTATAAGAGAGTGAGGCACTAATATGCTGCTGTGACTTTTCATGGTCAAGAATAGTTTGTGTGAAATTGCTTCTAACCGAAACACCGTTAACCCAAGCAGAGGAGTACGATTTGTTTTGACGATCTGCTAATAACCAACAGAAGTGACAGTACGGTTTGTTTAAAACGTTAGAATAACATAACCATGGTCTTATAATTTTTATGCCTGCCTGATTGAAATATGAATAATAATAAGCTGAAAAAGGTCGGTTATTTTCTGAAACTTTTGGAAATGGTCCTTGTGGTTTAAATGGACCCAATTTAAAAATTATTTTTCGTTCGCATTCAGTTAAATTGTCACCAAAATTTCCTCTATCTGATGAAATTATATTACAATCTGCATTATCTGCAGATATATCAGAATCGTTGACTTGGGGTTCCTCGATTTCTGGATGGACATCCGATAAAGTATGTGCTTGGCTTTCTTCTATTTCCGGATGGATATGTGACGAAGAACATGCTTCAGAAGAATCTAAAAATAAACGAGTAATTGTTAAAAAATAAATACGAATATATAAATATAATTGTTAAAAAATAATACGCTTTGATACTAAACTAAAAAGAGTTATATATAAATAAATAACGTTACTAAGGGTCACAGTTAGAGAGTGTTCAGTTCAGACGCACACAGATTCTACGCGGATTGTGCTCGTAATTAATAATTAGTAGATACAAAATCACCTGCAGCCCGTCCGTGCATTACTATACACCTGCGTGCTATTTAAACGCAGCGCGTAGTGTAGTGGCCATACAAAACGAGAACCCGAAAGCGAGTCTGCACATCTGAAGTTCTCAACACGCAATTAACGATACGATACGGACTGATAAAAAAACAACAAAACAAATCGATCCTATAGATAAGTTAGAATTTTGTTTTTTTTAATCAAGGCACGGAACCCTAAAAACAGTATAATTGTGAAAATCGAGGGGGGAGACAACTTTTTGTGACGGACAGATGGACAGACCGAAATTAAAAGATTTCCTTGTTTATCACTACGGGCCCCTAATAAATGGGTTGGGTAGTGTAGTACTTACCTTTCCAATCTAAATCACTCACAGTATCTTGTCTCTGAAAAAATGAAGAAATTTTGGGCACTTTTTTTATAACCTCGTCCCTTTTCTGTTTAATTTTTCTTTTCTCAGCGCCGCTGGGATAATCTCTTTTCCTTTCACTCATTTCTTTTACAAATCGTTACTAATACTGCTAAACCAGAAGAACAATATTGTTTGTACTGAATTACAATGTAATGCACATTTATATAAAGCGCGTAAATAAACAGTGCACTGCACTCCGTGGTTTAACATCCAATGCAAAGTACAACAACGTACACGTACATCGCGATATCGATGAAGGATTCCCGGGGATTCCCCGCTGAGTTGAAGATGAAGTAAGTAAAACGGGGAAGTCCCGCAGCCCGCCATAACGATGTAGTGTTGCCAACTTTTGAACGCACGCTTAAGGCGGGAAAAAAAGGAATTGCTGTATAGAATTTTGTCATTTGTAAAATAAAATAAATTAGAAAGTTTTTATTCTTTTTCCTTACACACTTTGGGGGCCCCCGTGGCCCGGGGGCCCCGTATAATTGATACGGCAAATACGGCGGTAGCTACGCCCCTGATTGGTTCCCAGGCTACTTTTCCTTTCTTTCAATGAGAGCTTTATTTCAGGTCGATTTAAAAAAATAGTTTCAACTAGCGTACTTAATATCAAAATGGTCTACCTGGCCCTCTGTCAAGCTATTGTCGAATACTGCATCACCTCTTGGGGTGGTGCAGCTAAAACTCATCTCATACGCCTAGAGAGAGCTCAGAGATCTATTTTGAAAGTGAGCGCCGGCCTGCCGTATCGTTTTCCTCTATAATAAATTCGATGTCCTGACAGTCAGGCAAACTTTTTTACTACGTATCACACTTAGTAAACACGTTCAGCTAAGTTACAATCCAGAAACGATAAAAGGAAAGCGGAGGAAGACTGTATGCCGATCTGCCTCCTATCGCACTAGCCTTTCTCATAACTTTTTTTGCTTCCTAGGACCTTACATATATAATAAAATAAACAACTTACTCTCAATTTACCCCCTCGCTAAATATAAATGCAAAAAAGTAATAAGTGCTTAAAACTCTAAACTACGAAGAAACTGAAGGTTTCATGACCCTTCTGAAATAAGACTCCTTACTGAATTCTATAAATATGAACCTAGAAAAAAAAACCAAAAGTTTGCACTCACATATACACACAGCACAGACACACCCTTAAACATCTTCATAAACACACACCCACGCATGTATTCGTACGCATCACTGTCTAATAAGTATATTATTAAATGTAAGTTAGCCAGCGGAGTGGGGCTCTGGTGACCTGTATCACAGGTTTTATAAACCTATCACAGGCACCAGTCTCTCGTAAAACAGGTGTACTTCAGAATAAGAACCCTTAGATATATCTACGGGACAAAAGGTTTACAAATATCACTTATATATAAGTGATATTTGTAAACCTTTTGTCAAGAGAAAATAAATAAATTTATTATTTATTTTTTTTAAATTAAGTCCTATTATTTTAGTTAAAGTAAAAATTCAATTATATTTTCAAATATTTAATAATAAATTTTAATTCTGTTTCCTGTTTCCTAGTCCGTTTGGCTGGAACCAAACCTTGAAAATTATTATCTTTGAGTAACTTTAGTTTTCGCTACAATGCCAATCAGTATGGATGGGCACCCCACCATACTACAGTCAGGCATCTTAGCAAATTAAAATGTTTTTTCACATTTTTCTACAATATATTCACAATGTGGATGACCAGTAAGCTTAGAATCTAATATTATGACACCCAAAAACTTGGCATGGTTTTTAATGGGTAAGTATAGTAAGACCATCGTACTTACTAATTATGGGTGGTGGGTTAAGTTAATGAGTGATAGGAACCACAGTGCTTTTAGCAGGTGATAGTTCCAAGCCGTGTTTAACTAACCATAATTTTAAAAACCTCAGAGCAAATGTTATATTATATGCATCTATTTCTATGAAACTAGTAATGGAGTATATTAACAAATCATCAGCATACTGTCATATATTAATTGTGTCACTTACAGATGTTTCCAAATCTTATGTAGGTAAGTATATATGTTTTAAAGGAGAGAGCTTAAAACAGAACCCTGAACGCTAACCTCTCCATGCAACTCTGAAGAGTTCTGTGGAATTTAAAATAATGACTCTACCAGTATATTCCGTATAAAATTGGATAAAAGATATGGAACCTTTATTATATTTAATTTTTTTATTAGAAACTCAATTAAAACATTGTCATACGCAGCTTTTGTCTCTAAAAATGTTGCAACAACGGATTTATTTTGCAAAAAGGCCAAGCGAATGTCTATTAAAAAAACACTCACGCTATCCATTGAAATCCTACCCTCCCTAAAGCCATATTGGCTGTTACGTAAAATATTCTGATTTTCAATGTACCATTCGATTCTATTTGTAGATAATCCGTGATTTTGATACCGGAGACAGTGCTATTGGTCGGTATGACATGACATCTGAATGAAGGATACTTAGTCGGTTTTATTGATGGCAATACAATTTGGATTTTTCATGTTGAAGGATTGTCAGCTGTCAACATGACAGGATTGATAACGTCAAGAAAATATTGAAGCCTGGAGCAGGGTTGCCAGATCGGCCCTTGGGAAATTATGTCGGCCCTTGGCAGCCATCGGCCTTTTTGTGGTCTTTACCCCCCAATAATAAAAATATTACTTAAAATTATTAAAAATA
This sequence comes from Philereme vetulata, assembly GCA_918857605.2. Taxonomy (NCBI): domain Eukaryota; kingdom Metazoa; phylum Arthropoda; class Insecta; order Lepidoptera; family Geometridae; genus Philereme; species Philereme vetulata. The sequence continues at coordinate 3,454,192 of OU975427.1, read as the reverse complement.
AGGTCTTGGTAAATTTAGAAATGCCTAAAAATATAGCCGGAAATCGCAAATTTTTTCATTTACATGAACTAATTGGCTTACTGCTGTTTCTCCCATTTACTAATGCGAGTGTTGAGCGTGTTTTTAGTAAACTGAAGAGAATAAAAACTAAAAGCCGCACTCGTCTCAATACGGAGACGATAGCTTCTATAATAACTACCACTGCAGGTAAACTATGGTGGTTTAGTAAATTTCGAGCCATCGCCAGAATTGAACAGCTCTAAAATAAAATATAAGTAAGACTGTTAATATTAAAGTTCTAATATAATTAAAGAAGTTGTTTGTGTCTAGCTTTTGTTGTTTGCACCATTTAAATATATTTTTAATTGAATAACGTTTTTTTATTTCAATTTCCGCTTTAAGAGCCGAAAATCGGCCTTTTTCGACAAGGCTTACCGACCTTTTTCTGATTGAGAAGCTAGCAACACGGCGACTGACGGCGAGGTACATTTCTACTCGGTCTACTTTACATTCTATCTCTCTCTTTGGTGAACATAACAAACAATCGCAAAAACATCCTAATAGGGCTTACGTCGTACAATATTTATCTCATTCCAAAACCATGTATTGCAAAATTGTAGTAAGAACTAAAACTTGCTAAGTTGTAGTAAGAACTAAAACTTGCTAAGGTAAAACAATACAAAGGTTGGTATCTAAAATGGCTGCCGAGTGCTTCGACGCTCCAAACGCATGGTGCAGAGTGTGCCTAGAGATCGACGTGAGAATGTATTGGGTTGGAAACACCCGCCTTCTAGAAATTTATGAGAAAATAACAAGTACAAAGGTATGCACCAGTGATTTGCTATTAATAAATATAATAATGGAGCAGCCATGACGGCCAGCATGCTTACAACCAATATTGAATTCAAGTGAGGTGAGACAAACGTCAAAGATACAATGTATCGAGCGTCTCGATACATCTTTGTATCGATTTATATTTGCACACCATCTGGATAGTAGAATGTATAAGGATCAACAATGTTACATTGAAATGTATGCAAATAAATGTTCTGGTTTCTGATTTGCTGGTGTTATCTGGATGAGGCAGGCACAGCCACAGATGCCTGCACCCAGCAGTGCGTGAAGTCTATCTATGAATTATGAAGGTTGCCTGGAAGAGATCACTTAGTGATATGCACATCTATTGTATTGGCATTTTAATAGTAACTTAGTACATACCTGCTTGTATATTTTAGTGTTGTTTCTGTATGTGTAGTTATCTCATAAAGAGTTGTGTATCTATGAAATATGTTAAAGCCATTCTGAAGTTTTATCTTAGATTAACTCAACCTATATTAATGTTCCAGTTAAATGCAGATGATGGAAGGCCGCACACAATATGCTACATCTGCTACTCACAGCTGCAGAGGTGCTGCAGATTCTCTGACATGTGTCACAAATCTGAACAATTCCAAAGAGAGCATTTACTCCATATCACTGAGGTATCCTAATACTAACTTTGGCAGAATTTTCTTTTAGGTGCAATTCGATCAAGGGGGGAATGGGCTAGGGAGGTGGCAAGCAATTCAAGTCAGGGTGGCCTCAATACTGTCAACTCTGTACATTGTGAATCTGGCCCATAAGAACAAGCAAACAATACAAGAGAAATGTTAGTGAATGCCAAATTGGCGAATATTCAAAATTAGTGTACCAAAAAAGCCTTATCTATCAATGTCATATCAACTATAAAATATCATAGAACATACATGGGGGTGATTCAGGTACCTCTACCTCTGAACTTGTACTTGACACTATCTTTCGGGACCACCTATTTTAAGCTACTTTTTATTTCGACTACTTCCGTGGCGCAGCGGGTGATTAGCCGGCTGAGACGCAGGAGGTAGCGGGTTCGATTCCCGCAACGAAATGTTTGCATGATCAGATACAGATATTTGATCTGGGTCTGGTTGTTTCTCTATGTATAAGTATGTATTTAAAAAAAATGTATTCTATCAGTTATCTGGTTCCCATAGTACAAGCTCTGCTTAGTTTGAGGCTAGATAGTGCTGTGTGGCATGTCCAGCACTATTTATTTATTAATTGCCAAATGACCTCTGGAGCCACGGGTGGAAGCTAGTGATGTGTATTTAAATATTATTGTTGTTGTTGTTGTCTGACAACATACAACAAGCTGCTTATATACAAAGCCAAATTGAAACCAATCTGGGTGTACAGATTGCAACTATGGGCATGCGCCAGCAACTCAAAACATGTCTCGGAACATGATGCCTGGTTTATATCTGGGTTTTATAAGATCAATGAAACTGCAAGAATCTTGGCACAAAGCAGACTGGCTTTATTTTTTTAATGCGGTACTTACATACTCTTCTAACTAACTACCCACTTTGGTCAAGTAGGAAACACCACAATGCTTAAGACAAAAGCAGATGTACCATGGTTCAACAGCCTTGTTTTCTTGCGTTTCTTTCCTGGCTTGGTCGCGAAGGAACAGGCAGTAAAATTGACGGTTCAAAGTGATCCTTGTGATTTTAATGAATTAAAGATTTTGACTTGACATATCTAACACTGAAATTCATGAGCACTTAGAAATGAGCACAGTTTAAGATAAAATCAGGATAACAGCTGCAAAATAAACGGAGCGATTAGCACACCATCCCAACCAACTGGCACCCAAACTAGTACAACCTAACTATCAAAAGTGATTAAAGAGAGCATTCAAACACTAGATCAGAGATACTAGCAGTAAACGGGACGAGTTGTGCGCCAAAAGTTGAGCGCAAGTCACATGACAACACATCCCAGAACACATTTGCTTATTGGAAAAACTGATTGCAGATCACCTCAAAAAAAATGTGTACACGGTGTCCCAAAAAATAGTGTCAAGCGAAAGTCCAGAGATAGAACACCCCTTGGGGTACCCGAATCACCCCCATGTATGTTTCTCGATTTTTTATAGTTTTGGAGTTATGAATTTTTTTCCGAATTTTTGAAGATTTTCGACATACGAAATTCATTAAAAAAAGTAGAAAACTTTCTTGAGATTTTTTTTTTCTACTAAATGTTTATGAGTTGTTCTTTTATGCATAAAATAAACAGCTACGTGGCTTTGATGAAAACTATGAAAATGTTGGTGTAACTGTAAAGTCATAAAATTACATTCGGTGAATTAAATTTTGTATGTATTGACAATTGTATGACTTACATTTTCAACTGTAAATTTGAAGTTAAAATTTAAGCCATAATTCACCAAATGTAATTTTTTGATTTAACAACAACATTTTCATAGTCTTCATCAAAGTCACGTAGCTGAATATTTTATGCAAAAACGAACAACACATAAAAATCAGTAGCAAAAAAAAATCTCAAGAAATTTTTCAAAAATTCGGATAAAAACTCATAACTCGAAAACTAAAAAAAATCGCGGATCATACATGTGGATGATTCGGGTACCCCAAGGGGTGTTCTATTTCTGGACTTTCGCTTGACACTATTTTTTGAGACACTGTATAATATTTCTATTTTTTGAGACACTTTATAATATTCTGTTCTTTATGAACACACAAACTAGTTATTAATAATTGTTTTATTAATCTGTTATTGGCATTAAGCATTAGCTATAAGAGTTTGTTTACATTGATATCCAATGGTCAGAAAGTTTGTTGTGTTGTCAGAAAGAAAACAAAGAGTTTGTTTACACACCATAATGGTGTGCAATAAAGATGTTATTTAATCTACTATAATGAAATTCGTTTTTCAGGCTGAAGGATTAGTACCACCAAGAGCAATCACTCATAACCTAGCTGTGACTGCTTTACCATCTATATCCACAATTGATTATTCAAACCAAGGAAATACTGATGTTAAAGTTAAAGAAGAAGCCAATGACATAGAGGAGAGTACACTTGTGGAAGATGTCACAGACAATGACAATATAATAAGCTTGGAACAACCTCCGGTAAAAGTGAAAACTGAGACAAACAATGTGTGTACTTTGTCATTCTGTTGTGATGTGTGCAATAAAACATTTAGAATGAAAAGAAAACTAGTGCAACACATGCTGATTCATTTCAGGAAAGAACAGCATGCCTGTAACATGTGCAATAAAACATTTACTACTGGCAGTAACTTGATTAGACACAAGAGAATCCACACTGGAGAAAAGCCATATGCTTGCAACAGTTGTAATAGATCATTTACAGCAAGCAGTAGTTTGATTACACACAAGAGAATCCACACTGGAGAAAAGCCATATGCTTGCAACATTTGCAATAAATCGTTTAACAATAGCAGTAATTTGGCTACACACAAGAGAATCCACACTGGAGAAAAGCCACATGCTTGCAACATTTGCAACAAATCATTTTCTCAAGACAGTCATTTGGCTAAACACAAGAGAATCCACACTGGAGAAAAGCCATATGCTTGCAACAGTTGTAATAGATCATTTACAGCAAGCAGTGGTTTGATTACACACAAGAGAATCCACACTGGAGAAAAGCCATATGCTTGCAACATTTGCAATAAATCGTTTAACAATAGCAGTAATTTGGCTACACACAAGAGAATCCACACTGAAGAAAAGCCACATGCTTGCAACATTTGCAACAAATCATTTTCTCAAGACAGTCATTTGGCTAAACACAAGAGAATCCACACTGGAGAAAAGCCATATGCTTGCAAAACGTGCAATAAATCGTTTAACAATAGCAGTAATTTGGCTACACACAAGAGAATCCACACTGGAGAAAAGCCATATGCTTGCAAAATGTGCAATAAATCATATAACAATAGCAGTAATTTGGCTATACACAAGAGAATCCACACTGGAGAAAAGCCACATGCTTGCAACATTTGCAACAAATCATTTTCTCAAGACAGTCATTTGGCAAGACACAAGAGAATCCACACTGGAGAAAAGCGATAATGCTTGCGAAATGTGCAATAAATCATTTAGCAGTAACTGTGATTTGATTAGACACAAGAGGATCCATACTGGAGAAAAGCCATATGCTTGCAACATTTGCAATAAATCATTTAACAATAGCAGTAATTTGGCTACACACAAGAGAATCCACACTGGAGAAAAGCCACATGCTTGCAACATTTGCAACAAATCATTTTCTCAAGACAGTCATTTGGCTAAACACAAAAGAATCCACACTGGAGAAAAGCCATATGCTTGCAAGATGTGCAATAAATCATATAACAATAGCAGTAATTTGGCTATACACAAGAGAATCCACACTGGAGAAAAGCCACATGCTTGCAACATTTGCAACAAATCATTTTCTCAAGACAGTCATTTGGCAAGACACAAGAGAATCCACACTGGAGAAAAGCGATAATGCTTGCGAAATGTGCAATAAATCATTTAGCAGTAACTGTGATTTGATTAGACACAAGAGGATCCATACTGGAGAAAAGCCATATGCTTGCAACATTTGCAATAAATCATTTAACAATAGCAGTAATTTGGCTACACACAAGAGAATCCACACTGGAGAAAAGCCACATGCTTGCAACATTTGCAACAAATCATTTTCTCAAGACAGTCATTTGGCTAAACACAAAAGAATCCACACTGGAGAAAAGCCATATGCTTGCAAGATGTGCAATAAATCATATAACAATAGCAGTAATTTGGCAATACACAAGAGAATCCACACTGGAGAAAAGCCACATGCTTGCAACATTTGCAACAAATCATTTTCTCAAGACAGTCATTTGGCTAAACACAAAAGAATCCACACTGGAGAAAAGCCATATGCTTGCAAAATGTGCAATAAATCATATAACAATAGCAGTAATTTGGCTATACACAAGAGAATCCACACTGGAGAAAAGCCACATGCTTGCAACATTTGCAACAAATCATTTTCTCAAGACAGTCATTTGGCTAAACACAAAAGAATCCACACTGGAGAAAAGCCATATGCTTGCAAAATGTGCATTAAATCATATACCAATAGCAGTAATTTGGCTATACACAAGAGAATCCACACTGGAGAAAAGCCATATGCTTGCAACAGTTGTAATAGATCATTTACAGCAAGCAGTGGTTTGATTACACACAAGAGAATCCACACTGGAGAAAAGCCATATGCTTGCAACATTTGCAATAAATCGTTTAACAATAGCAGTAATTTGGCTACACACAAGAGAATCCACACTGAAGAAAAGCCACATGCTTGCAACATTTGCAACAAATCATTTTCTCAAGACAGTCATTTGGCTAAACACAAGAGAATCCACACTGGAGAAAAGCCATATGCTTGCGAAATGTGCAATAAATCATTTAGCAGTAACTGTGATTTGATTAGACACAAGAGGATCCATACTGGAGAAAAGCCATATGCTTGCAACATTTGCAATAAATCATTTAACAATAGCAGTAATTTGGCTACACACAAGAGAATCCACACTGGAGAAAAGCCACATGCTTGCAACATTTTCAACAAATCATTTTCTCAAGACAGTCATTTGGCTAAACACAAAAGAATCCACACTGGAGAAAAGCCATATGCTTGCAAAATGTGCAATAAATCATATAACAATAGCAGTAATTTGGCTATACACAAGAGAATCCACACTGGAGAAAAGCCACATGCTTGCAACATTTGCAACAAATCATTTTCTTAAGACAGTCATTTGGCTAAACACAAAAGAATCCACACTGGAGAAAAGCCATATGCTTGCAAAATGTGCAATAAATCATATAACAATAGCAGTAATTTGGCTATACGCAAGAGAATCCACACTGGAGAAAAGCCACATGCTTGCAACATTTGCAACAAATCATTTTCTCAAGACAGTCATTTGGCAAGACACAAGAGAATCCACACTGGAGAAAAGCGATAATGCTTGCGAAATGTGCAATAAATCATTTAGCAGTAACTGTGATTTGATTAGACACAAGAGGATCCATACTGGAGAAAAGCCATATGCTTGCTACATTTGCAATAAATCATTTAACAATAGCAGTAATTTGGCTACACACAAGAGAATCCACACTGGAGAAAAGCCACATGCTTGCAACATTTGCAACAAATCATTTTCTCAAGACAGTCATTTGGCTAAACGTAAAAGAATCCACACTGGAGAAAAGCCATATGCTTGCAAAATGTGCAATAAATCATATAACAATAGCAGTAATTTGGCTATACACAAGAGAATCCACACTGGAGAAAAGCCACATGCTTGCAACATTTGCAACAAATCATTTTCTCAAGACAGTCATTTGGCAAGACACAAGAGAATCCACACTGGAGAAAAGCGATAATGCTTGCGAAATGTGCAATAAATCATTTAGCAGTAACTGTGATTTGATTAGACACAAGAGGATCCATACTGGAGAAAAGCCATATGCTTGCAACATTTGCAATAAATCATTTAACAATAGCAGTAATTTGGCTACACACAAGAGAATCCACACTGGAGAAAAGCCACATGCTTGCAACATTTGCAACAAATCATTTTCTCAAGACAGTCATTTGGCTAAACACAAAAGAATCCACACTGGAGAAAAGCCATATGCTTGCAAAATGTGCAATAAATCATATAACAATAGCAGTAATTTGGCTATACACAAGAGAATCCACACTGGAGAAAAGCCACATGCTTGCAACATTTGCAACAAATCATTTTCTCAAGACAGTCATTTGGCAAGACACAAGAGAATCCATACTGGAGAAAAGCCATATGCTTGCAACAGTTGTAATAGATCATTTAGATCAAGCAGTGGTTTGATTACACACAAGAGAATCCACACTGGAGAAAAGCCATATGCTTGCAACATTTGCAATAAATCGTTTAAATATAGCAGTAATTTGGCTACACACAAGAGAATCCACACTGGAGAAAAGCCACATGCTTGCAACATTTGCAACAAATCATTTTCTCAAGACAGTCATTTGGCTAGACACAAGAGAATCCACACTGGAGAAAAGCCATATGCTTGCAAAATGTGCAATAAATCATTTAGCAGTAACTATGGTTTGATTCGACACAAGAGAATTCATACTGGAGAAAAGCCATATGCCTGCAACATTTGCAATAAATCATTTAACAATAGCAGTAATTTGGCTACACACAAAAGAATTCACACTGGAAAAAAGCCATATGCTTGCAAAATGTGCAATAAATCATTTAACAATAGCAGTAATTTGGCTACACACAAGAGAATCCACACCGGAGAAAAGCCATATGCTTGCAACATTTGCAACAAATCATTTTCTCGAGACAGTCATTTGGCTAAACACAAGAGAATCCACACTGGAGAAAAGCGATAATGCTTGCAAAATGTGCAATAAATCATTTAGCAGTAACTGTGATTTGATTAGACACAAGAGGATCCATACTGGAGAAAAGCCATATGCTTGCAACATTTGCAATAAATCATATAACAATAGCAGTAATTTGGCTATACACAAGAGAATCCACACTGGAGAAAAGCCACATGCTTGCAACATTTACAACAAATCATTTTCTCAAGACAGTCATTTGGCAAGACACAAGAGAATCCACACTGGAGAAAAGCCATATGCTTGCAAAATGTGCAATAAATCATTTAGCAGTAACGGTAATTTGATTAGACATAAGAGAATCCACGCTGGAGAAAAGCTATATGCTTGCAACATTTGCAATAAATTGTTTTATAGCAGCAGTAATTTGGCTACACACACGAGAATCCACACTGGAGAAAAGTGTTAAGCTTTCAAAATGTGCAATAAATCATTTAGCAGTAACGGTGATTTGTTTAGACACAAGAGAATCCACACTGGAGAAAAGCCATATGCTTGCAACATTTGCAATAAATTGTTTAACAATAGCAGGAATTTGGCTACACACAAGAGAATCCACACTGGAGAAAAGCCATATTCTTGCAACATTTGCAACAAATCATTTTTTAAGACAGTCATTTGCTAAACACAAGAAAATCCACACTGGAGAAAGGCCATATGCTTGCAAAAGGTGCAATAAATCATTTAGCAGTAACTATGATTTGATTAGACACAATATAATCCAAACTGGAGAAAAGCGATATGCTTGCAACATTTGCAATAAATCGTTTAACACAAGAGTATCCACACTGGAGAAAAGCTATATGCTTGCAACATTTGCAATAAATCGTTTAACAATAGCAGTAATTTGGCTACGCACAAGAGAATCCACACTGGAGAAAAGCCATATGCTTGCAACATTTGCAACAAATCATTTTCTAAAGACAGTCAGTTGGCTAAACACAAGAAAATCCACACTGGAGAAAAGCCATATGCTTGAAAAATATGCAACAAATCATTTAGCAGTAATGGTGCTATGATTAGACACAAGAGAATTCACACGGGAGAAAAGCCATATGGCTGTATGGCAAGGAAGTTTGCGCAGTAATTATTTTCTTTGTGAGAACCAAATTATGAATCTTTGTATACCTACTTAATACGAAATGAGCATTAACATGCAATCCAAAATGTACTTAAGTGACTAAGAGGAAAATAACTTCTGGGCAAATTTTGATTTATGCAATTTTTAACTCTGCTGTTATAGCGCTCGTACGCCAAAACTATTGATTTCACAAAAAAATTGTTATATCATAAATTGTAGGATTGTTTTTTCCAATTCAATTTTGTGTAGGTGTTTTTATCGTAAAATGAGTCGAAACGAAGATATTGTTTAAAAACTGCTATTAGGCGCCATTTTTTTAATATGGTGGCGCGAGCGGTAAATGTACGAGGTGGCAAAGATGAAATTCGGGAAGAGCACATCGAAATCTATGAAATTACTGATTTTCAGAACTCCCGTATTTATTTCCAGGTAACCTCCTTGTTTCGAACCATATGACTGTACTACTCTGTACTATATAAACTGCTCATCCGATTTTGATGAATGAGGTGTCAATCGATTCGATAAGTTGCAGGTGACATAGACTAATATCAACATAGTTATTACGTAGTCGGGTTTCAGTTTTAAAATGTATAAAGCATTTGATTTTGATTGTGTGTTAGCTTTTAAAAAAATGTTGTAACTTTTTTATTCTGAAATAAATGAATTAATAATAATTATGTCTAATTCTAAACCCCGACGTTTTATTGCACCCGTGTTTTGCCACGAGGGCTAATTCCCGTAGCATAAAATAGTAAAGTTCGTGTATCGATCTAGTCTCGACACATCTCCTGAACGGTATTCACGTAACTGACAATAGAGTAGTATGAGTTGACTGACATACGATTATGCACTTTATTTATTTAATTAATATTATCTTCCCTAAATTTATTGGGTAATATTCATCATCATCATATCAGCTGTAGGACGTCCACTGCTGGACAAAGGCCTCCCTCATTGATCTCCAGGAACTGCGGTTGGAAGCGGCCTGCATCCAACGCCGACCTGCGGTTCTTACCAAGTCGTCTGCCCATCTTGTGGGTGGACGTCCTACGCTGCGCTTGCCGGTCCGTGGCCTCCACTCGAGAACCTTTCGGCCCCATCGGCCATCTGTTCTGCGCGCTATATGGCCTGCCCATTGCCACTTCAATGTGCTAATCCGTCGGGCTATGTCGGTGACTTGAGTTCTCCTACGTATCTCCTCATTTCTGATTCGATCCCGTAGAGAAACCCCGAGCATAGCCCTCTCCATAGCTCGTTGAGCGACTCTGAGCTTATTCATAAGGCCAATAGTGAAGGACCACGTCTCGGTTCCATATGTCATCATCATGGATAATATTATTAGAACAGAATGCCAAAAATGTGAATTGGTTCCCAGGCTACCTTTCCATTCTTTCAATGAGAGCTTTTTTTTCAGTTCGATTTAAATAAATAGTTTTAACTAGCCTACTAGAAAAATTAAGTAGGTATTAGTTCAGATAAAGTAAAAATTCAATTATATTTTCATCGTCGTTCCGAAGTTGTTTCGGAATACGAGTGCTTGATTGCTTGAAATAAATAAATAAATATTGCTGGACATGTCCACACAACGCTATCAAATACCTACGTAGTACATCTAAGTGGTCTGTGATCTAGCCCCAAACTAAGCAGAGCTTGTTTTATGGGAACCAGATAACTGATAGAATACATAAATACTTTTTTTCGTAAATATATACTTATTTAGAAAAACAACCAGACCGGAGCAAATATCTGTACATCATAAAAAAATTTGTTCCGCAGCGGAAATCGAACCTGCTACCTCCAGCGTCTCAGCCGGCTGTTCGCCCACTGCGCCACGGGGGTCGTCAAAAGTAATTACTCATAGCTCCAATGCCCAAAAAATTTGTCAGGGTTCTGAATATTGGACATTTTTCTTTTTAGACATGGCATTTAGACATTTTTGTTCGTAGACGTTTTAAAACTTAAGACTTCTAGGCCAGGATGCATTTTATCCAGATTTTAGTACAAAAAAGTTCAATACTTACATTTTTCTTATAAAAATATTGATAAATATTAGTCTAAGCGCAGCGCGGTATTTTTGGCGCACAAACGTCACGTAACGGTCTAAGGACCACGGTATGCCCAACACTTGATAGGTCTTCTATTTAAATTTCAGTTCAGTTCTTGATTGTGGCATCTGTGACTAGGGAGTGTCACAATTCCGCCAATGTCGATGTCGCGATATTTTCATAAACTTAATAGGAGCTAATGTAGGTCAAGAATATGACCGGTATTCTAAATTTGGAAAAAACCTTTGATAATTCTAATAGAAAAGATACAACACAACATATAAAACAGCACAATATTAGTTGTTAGTACTACATATTATAGATAATGTGAGTTAGTGAGCTAATAAGTAATATATACATTTACAACCTAATGTTGTTATCATTTATAAATTTACATAAAATATTATTAATTAATGGAGAGAAGGTAAGGGTTAATAAACATTTAAAGTAGGTAGGACGAGGGAATTTAGGAGGAAGGATTTCATAGAGGGAACGCCGCAATCTGTGACAGTCAAAGAATATGTGGTCCACGTTTCCTTCGTCCAGGCCACACTCACATAGGGAGTGGTTCCTAATCCTAAGTTTGGCCAAAAATTCTGGGGTACACGAGTGGCCAAGTCGAAGACGACAAATTGTGGAGGTGGTAATCTTACTAGCCTTCCGGAATTTAAAAAACCAAGGAGTTCGAGGAATATCGGGTTGGATATCTGCATAATGTTTACCCTTATCTTTTATGGAACAATTCCAAACTTCAGTCCACGATTGTTCCAGTTGTGATTTGGGAAGCAAGCATTAAGTCATGTGAGAAGGATTTGAAATGTTCAAGGGAACCTATCTGAGCAGCATCTTTTGCGAAAGAGTCAGCTAACTCATTACCAGGAATTCCAGAGTGCCCTGGAATCCAGGAAAGAACAACGTTTATCCCAAGATTGTGACATTCAAAAAGGGATTGCCTAATTTGAAGCATAATAGGGAAACGAGATACAGAACGGAAAGGGTTGGATAGAATAGATTGCAGACAACTTTTAGAATCAGAAAATATAATAGAGTTGTTTAATTGGTGGGATTTAATGAAACAGATGGCTTCTAGAAGCGCAACAGCTTCGCCAGAAAACACTGATGTCGAGGGGGGACATTTAAAACTAAGGGAGATTTTGGTGAATGGAATCCACACAGCTGCTCCCACGACAGTGTCTGTAGATATTTTTGAAGCATCAGTGAAGATGGAGTGCCACCCATTAAATTTAGCATCCAGGTGTTCATAAAATTTTTCTCGGGCATTGGAAGATTCCTTATCTATACCAAAGGACAGGAGGATATTAGGCTGAAATGTTAAAGCTTCATAAGAAGTGAGATAAAGTGGATGAGTTGGGAACTGAATTACTGGGTTAGGAAGTTGGGAAAATTGTTTGAAACTACGGAGGAGACAGGGTATTTTATCAGGATTATAATTATCAAATAAGTTAAGCAGGCGAGACAATTTTGGAAGAAGTGGGTGATTATAGTTTTGTGCTAATTTGAAAAAGAACCTATCAGATAGGAACTGTCTACGCAAATACAATGGAGGCTCACCACACTCAACCTGCATAGCATTGATGGGGGATGACTTCATGGCTCCAAGAATTATACGCAAGCATTTTGAATGAATTTTGTCTAACTTGTTTAAACCAGATTTATTACAAAGATTCAGAAGGAATGTTCCATAATCAAAATGACTCCGAATTATGGCGTTGTATAGAAGCTTTTGAGAATACGGATGAGAACCCCACCAGACACCCGAAAGGGAGCGAAGGATGTTAATGTTCTTTTCGCATTTTTGAGAGGTCATAACAAAATGTGGGACGCCCGTCATTTTTGAGTCCAATGTAACACCTAGAAATTTTGCACTATTAGATTGAGGGATAATCTCTTGGTCAATAAATAATTGAATAGATGGGGAAATTCTTTTTCTGGAAAATATTACAACATTACTTTTGGGAGCAGAAATAGATAAGCCGTGATCAAGTAACCAGTCGCTAAGGTAGGATAATGCAGAATTCAGTTGGTTACTTGCCTCTTCTGTTGACACGGATGTGATATAAAGTGATAGATCGTCAGCATATTGTAAAACCTCACAAAAAGAATTCACAGAGTGCTCAAGGTCATAGGTGTAGAGGCTGTAAAGAAGTGGGCTCAGGACAGAACCCTGAGGTAGTCCTTTCCAAACCGTCTTAGGAGAGAGGAGACCTTGGTGGGATTTAATAACAACAGACCTTTCCATCAATAGGTTGCATATAAAACGAACCAGCTTCTCAGGTATTCTCAGCTGAACGAGTTTACTCCTGAGAACCGGAAGCAGGACGTTGTCATAAGCTGATGCGATGTCCAAAAATACAGCAACTAGAAATTTCTTTTCTTTGAACGCGATGTGGATGTCTGTTGTTAAGAGACTAAGGCTGTCCATGGTACTCATGCCCTTTCTAAAGCCAAATTGGGAATTAGCAAGTAGTGAACGTTTCTCAACCAACCACTCAAGACGGTGTTTAATCATGTGCTCCATAACCTTAGCCATGACGGAAAACAAAGCTATTGGTCTACGACCATTAGGGTCAGATGGATCCTTTCCTGGTTTTCAGTACCGGGATGATAATTTGAGTTTTCCATTGATCATGAATTAAACCGGTTTCAAAGAAGGAGTAAATAAGAAGTAAGATATATTTTTTTGTGTTTTCAGAAGATTTCGTGAGAAAGGAGTAAGGGATACCAAAGATACCGGGGGAAGAGTCAGTCAGTCCGTCAAGTGCAAGGGTCAATTCATTAAAACAGAAGGGGCGATCAAAACAATTTTCGGAAGGGATCGACGAAGGGATCGAGGCGAAGGAGGAAATAGATGGGACTGAAGGAGGGGCGAGTTTGTCCGAAAAGGCCTTGAGCCACGATGAAGGATCATTAGCTGAAATATTTTCGATTTTACATGATCCTCTGAATCGTCTGATCTGGTTCCAGATGATATATGATGGTGATTTAGGCGAGAGGTTTTCGCAAAACCCAATCCATCCCTGTTTTTTCTTTTTAGAGACCAACTTTCTGAGTTTCGCTGAGGATTTTTTATAGACTGAAAAGTTTTCTATAGACATAGATTCCTTGTAACTTTTTTCAGCTTCTCTCCGTTCCGATACAGCTGTTGTGCACTCAGAATCCCACCAAGGGGTAGAGATTCTAAAATCTTTGGAGGGCTTTTTAAGGGGAATGTGGAGATCAGCGCATGTAGTAATATTATCAACAAAGGAGTTATATGCTGCAAGGGAGTCATTATGTTGAATGTGAGTGGAAGAATCTATTTTAAGATCAAGTGAAGATGAATAAGCTGACCATTCAGCTCCAGAAAGTTTGTATTTAAGAGAAGGATTAGGGTTACGGAAAGGATTCGAAAAATTAGCATAGATAGAAATTAAGATAGGGAAATGGTCACTTCCATAAGTCGAAGGAAGAATTTTCCATAAAGTCAAAGAGAAAAGAGATGGAGAGCAAAGTGAGAGATCGACAGCGCTTTTCGGATTTTGAGAAGGAAGTGCTCTCCGAGTAGGTGATCCATCATTGAGTAGGCACAAGTTGACTTCATCAAAGATCTCTAATAGGGAAAGACCAAACATATCAGAGTGGCTATGACCCCAGATAGTGTTATGGCCATTAAAATCACCCATGAGAACCATGGGGGGAGGAACAGATGATAAGAGGAAAAGGAGATCGGGAATCAGGGAGGAGTTAGGATGAGGAATATATACAGATACAAAGGAAATATTAAGGGATCTGATACCAACAATGTTGATATCAGAAGGATGGGAAGGGAGAGTGATTTGGGAAAAGGGAAGGCAGCGCCTTACTAACAAGGCGCTGCCGGCATGCCCGTCAGCCCTGTCGTCCCGCAGACAGGAGTAACCTGAAATCCGATAACGGGTTCCAGGCTTCAGCCATGTCTCCGAGACGGCAATGACTGACGGGCGGAATTTTGAAATTAAGTGGACCAGTTCATGCTTTTTTGCACGCATGCTCTGGCTGTTCCACTGCAGAGCGACTACTGGATCCATTATGACCAAATAGTGAGACTAATTGAGTAAGTTTAGAGGCAACGTTGGACGGTAGGGGATGAGGGTTCATTAGTAAAATTTTTATTATTAAAGTTATTAATGTTACTAACATATTTTCGTTAGGGGAAACTCCTAACGGTTGGTTATTACCAATGGCACAACCATTGGGCATAGCTGATGTTGGGTCTGTGACAATCTCTCGGTGGGCAGCCTTGTCATAAGACTTACCCAGTGGGGCTTGCGGGAGGGGGTTCGCATAGACAGTTTTGACATATGACTTAGTGGGATGGGACTAAGATAAACCTGCAGAATAATTATTCTGCGAGGCTTGGTATGGAGAAGGCTGGGAGTACATCTCTTGGGCAACCTGTGAATATGAGCGAGATACCTTAGGAAACTGTGCAGCTGATTCTTCGTATGAGATGTTGTTCTGGGCCATAACTGCTTTAATGGATTATTGTCTACCTTGCTCCGGACAAGGTTTGCTTGTAGCAAAATGTGGTCCTGAGCAATGCAGGCAAGAGGCTTCAGCCTCAGGGATGTTACAGCTATCACCAGTGTGATCTTTAGAACAGCGGAAGCATCTGGGTTTCGATCTACATTGAGCCTTAGTATGGCCATACCGGCAGCATGTGTGGCACTGAATTGTGGGGTACTGGTATAGCTCAACTGGCAGGGAGGTGTAGTAGAGGAAGACCTTGGAAGGAAGGAGCTGACCTTGGAAGGTCACAACAACAGTTTGGGTTGGCACCCATGTTACTGTGCCTTCTGCAACAGTTTTTCTATTTAGACGGCGGGCTTTCATAACAATACCACAACCAGAGGGAGAACAAGGGACTGAGCAAATTCGTCCATTGAAAGATCAGTTGGCACCTGGCGAACTAATCCCATTCTTGTCACATTATATGTGGGGATGGAAGCTATGTACTTGCACATTGGTAGAATTGGGGAGGTGATAAATTTGTTAGCATCATCAGCTGAAATAAATTCAACTGATATTTTATTGCGACCTACTCTCTTAACACCTTCAGCACAAATATTCGTAAATTTGTGAGTGGTCAAAAATTGACCAAACTTAATTGGTCTGATCGTGGTTCCAGCGGAGGGTTCTGGTTCTGATCGGGAAACGTGGACAACATATGGACCCTTATCCAAAGATGAGTAAGCTTGAATAGCTCCAACTACGATCGATGGGTGAGTGTACACAGTTTGTATAGATGGTACGTCTAACTCAGCAGACGTCACAGGTTTGTTAGGTGCAGATTGTTCGGCTGATTCTAATCTGCGTTTAGATCCTGTTGCTACAGAAGGAGTAACAGGGTCCGGGGGATCAGGCGGGGCCGGCAGGGCCCGCGTGTCGCAATCCATGCTTGAAGCTAACCAAGCTCAAACACAGATCTTTCGACTCTTCTATGAAAATAAATACAATTAGAATAATCTTACCACCACCTTAAAAGGACAACACAACACTTAGATTTATCAAACAGTTATAAAGTTAAAGAAAAGAGGCCAAAATCGTTAAAATAAAGCACAATTTTCTCCGTTCGGCTTACTCGCTATCACTCCAAACCCTATTTAAATTTACACAATGTTTTTTTTTTGTATAGATAGCTCATTGTATAGCAGTTTTGCGTTGGGTAAAGTCAATGTCACTAACCCACTACCCGCGCGCGAGCTTCTGGACCCCCTGGTCACACCACGCAGTGACGCCGAGTAGTTAGGAAAAAGAGGACGAGAAAAGTGAAAGTGTGTCACGCCACGCACGATGCGCCAGCCTACGCTATAAAATGACAAATGAAAAGAGCCGCTTTCTGCAAGATAGGCAGGCAAGGAAGAGCCTGAGCCTAGTGACCCCTCGCAGACCCCGCAAGTAGTAGCCAGGGTAATAAGTCACATACCTGAGCCCTTACCTGCAGCTCAAGCAAAACAGAGTGTGCACCACTCACTCACACTTACTGCAATACGAGCCTAAACGACCCGACGCACAGTGAATCGTCTAGAACATGGTAGCTGGACAAAATTATTTTATGGGTTCACATGATCGCTACAGCCATAATAACATATACTGAATTATTTTTTTTGCGTTATGTGGTAAAATAAAAAAACTTAGTACGAAATAAAAATTTATTGAAAATAGAAGTCTAGAAGAATACATATTAACGAAATAATTTAAATTATATATCTACACAATTTAAAAAACTTAACTTAAATTACTTAACATAACATAACATATCATCACGCCTTATTCCCCGAAGGGGTGGCAGAGGTGTATTACTACACCCACTTTAAATTACTTAACTATAATAATATCTACTATTATAATAAATTACAAATAGAAATCGTCAGATGATTCATCATCGCTGTCACAGTTAGACGAATCAGGTACCACATAATCGTTCTCCTCACATAAAGTAACTTCACGTGGTACTTGATGTGTAGTAGGTATGGAAGGCGGAACTATCAAGCTTAGCACTTCTGCGGGCAATTTTTCAGGTCTTTTCTTAGGAATTTCCCTAAGCGAGTTGATTACAGGATCAGATGTTATCAGCAGCATATATAATAAATCTGTATTCGTGGCAATACGTGACTGTTTTCTGCTATGATGCTCTCGGAATCTACGACAGTCTTTGTTACGGGCTTCTTGAGCCTCCTCCGATAGCTGTCCGATTGGAACAATACAGCTTTGGATGACTTCTGTACTGTGTAATAAGATTTTATGCACAGTAACAGGCATATTATACCACGGATACAGACTAAGGTAAAGAGATCGAGTCTCAGAGCAAACTTTTTCAAATTCTATGCAATTAATATCATACCCAGAAGATAATGTTCGAAGTAATATACACATTTTTTTAATTAAATTAACATCCAATCCTGTAATCTCACCGCTTAGTTCCGGATTCATAAAAAACCTACGTGCAGTGTTACCATCATTTGTGTTACCATAACCCGGTTTTGGTTTGTCTACAATAAGCCCCATCTGAGTTTTAAAATCTAACTTAATTTTCTCTGAACGTAACTTTACACTAATTTTATCGTCAGCGCCCCTAGCTTGCCTTTTTTTTATATCCAAACGATAACTAATATGTAGTAAACACTCAAAACAACGTATCCATGCATGTAAAGTAGACAAACCAAAACCGTAATGTTCTTTATTAACGACTACGTCTTTTAAATCACCATTCATCATTGTCGGGGTAGCACCACATATATAACATTTTTGAGGGGAGCGTGTGTCAGTCAAAGCGTTACATACTTTTCCGTCTGTCATAGTCAGTAAGAGGTCATGTTTTATAGTAATTTCATATTCTTCAACATTACAAATAGTTGGAAGAAGCTGAGATATTTCTTCCAAGACTTTGTTGGTTTCGGCTTTGGTGAATTCATTAGTTTCCTTTGAAAAAATAAATTTGATTGGTCGGCAATAGAGAGTTGACGAAGGCCGTGGATTTTGCCATATAATATGTTGGCCGTCACATAATTTCAAAGGAACTAATGAAAACATGAACAGGAATTCATCAGTAGCATTAGCATCTTCGAACCTTTGCTTATAGGTACTGTGGCCTGAACTGCCGTCACAGCCCCATTTGCTAATTAATGTAAGGGATGAATTAGAAGACACAACATTTCTTATAACATCACTTTGCGCTTCAATTAAACGATCAGCAGTTTTGTTTAAAATGCCTTGTAGATTAATTTCAGCGCGCGTTTCCGTCACAGAAATATACTCATCTAAAGGATAACACATTTTTTTAGACTTAACTACACTATGATAAGATGGAAATATCTGATGTCCCGCCTTCAATGACACCTTACGCGTCTGTTTGTAACTATGGCTGGTACACTTAGCATCAACATAATGAGCTAAAGCTTCATCACTGCTCAATTGACGACCACCACACGCAACATTGGTTGTTTTAGCTTTTGGAGAGTTGTCAGATATTTTATGAATTGAACTAGCTACATTTCTTCGACCAGATACTCGATTGGCTACTTCAGCGGCTATGGTTAACTCACTAGCACTTCGCGATTGCACTAAATCTTCAACCCTCCGTTTTTTGGTTTTGAATGACGATTCGTCAAATTCTTTTCTGGGTCTGCCTGTAGTCCGACTTGGTCCAGATGACGAAGACGCAGACGGGCGATGTACTTGAACTTTAAATTGTATTTCATTACCCTCTAACCAATCCTTATTGTTATTCAAAAACCTATTGAGGGTATTTTTCGATGCGGACCACTTTTCAGCAAATTTTGAAGAAATACTTGAAATTTTCGTACAAATATTCTTCTTTGAATCAAGAGTGACATCTGAACAGTTGATTTTGTTCAATACAAACTCTGTGAGCTTTGAATTACGGTCCTCTTTCTTGTGTTTACGCCATTCTTCAAAGAAATCGATTTTTGAAATCGAAATCACAACTTCTGAAAAAAATAATTAAAAAAAATGGGGTGAGTTGGGGTGGCAAAACTATATATCATTTTAAAGTTAAATATTGTGGCTATTACATACGTAAATAACGGCCTGGATATATTTGGATAAAAAAAGTTACACTCGATGAAAGTTACTAAATAGAAAAATTTACACGATATAAATGTCCATTTCTATAAAGCCTATAAACATCAACGTCAACAAGTTAAATGATCCCAATTTATGAAGAAATTTAAAGTACATACCTTCAAGTAGAAAATCCATAACACTCACAATAATATAAATAGCACAAGTGGTCATAAGATGTTGTCGTAAGCACTGCAAACTATCAACTGATTTATTTGCATAAATGCATTTTCCTTATTACCTCACTTTCCAGTACTATGGCGGTGTGCTACAAAGGGTAAGGCACGTGTTATACCTGGAATTCTGAGTTTTGAGGTGTGGTTAATGAGACAGGATTATGATTTAATCGATTCTAGGAATCGACTTTTGTCCAGCTGGCTAGTTCTAGGTAATTCACTGTGCGACGCCTAAATGATGAAAAAAAGGCTAACGTGCGTTCCGTTTCACGTGATTTAATTATTGGTTCTCCCCGAACTGAGTACTCGCGAGTCTCCCATAAAAATATAATAAGGAGACTATTTGAGACCTTTGCCCAGTATTGGGAAAGTATAGGTTAAAGAAAAAATAATATTGTAGCGCTACTTAATGCACAATTAACTAACTTGACCCACAGTTTCATTCAAATTACAAGTAACGGGAAATCATGTAAATTGGATTTTTGTGTTTTTTGGGGTACATATTGCAGTTATTCTGGATTTCAGACTTGATTAAATTTGTGTTACAAATTGTGTACCTACTAAAGCTACACGCACACTAAATTTCAGCACTGTGGGGACACATGGGTCCCAACTACAAGGCTTAAACTAAAATTAAAGATGGGATGAAAACCATTCAATGTCCCATTTGACCTGAGTCTCATTTAGATTTTTTTAAAACCCTCGAACCCCAATATCTCAACAACTCCCCAACATTTTTAGCTCATTTAGTTGTTAGTACGGACTAGCTGAGCAGTTTACGCAGAACTAGTTGTGTTTCACAAGACTTGAATGCTATCGCTTTGGTAGCGTTCAAACAGATGCTTATAGTGGTGGGTGACTTACAATGAAATAAAACACCAATCTTCAACGGTAGCTATTCTTCTATTACTTGTATCAACAAAGTATATTACAATAGTACATTATCGCATCGTCAAACACATTAGTCAGGAGAAGATTAATTAGATAAAATCAGATTACAAGATTAGAATACGTGTGAACACCAAACGTAGTATTTTGACAAGAGAGCGACTAAAGGCAGTGTTGTCAATACAGACAAAAAAAAAACACGGTCTCTACTCTATGATATAATTAAAGCGTACGATACACGTTTCAACACTTCCCCTTACGCTTTACATTATTACTTTTCATAATAAAGTCAATAAAAACATACTTAGAGACTTATAGACAACTACACATAACATATATCTATATGACTCCACAATATTAATCATAACTCTACAACATTGAATGACTCTATCATATTATCTCTACAATTTAGTACACACATAGTCATGTTACACAACACATACATTCATGTCCTTAATAAAATCTATATGCTTCTTAGAGCAAAGCGGTTTGGTCAGTACATTTCTATCATCTTCTCTGTTTGTAAATACTTTACAGTTACAATATTATTTTTTATTAGATCCTTTACATAATGGTATCTGAGGTCAATGTGTTTAGTTCGTTTATGACAAAATTCTTTACATTCTAACAACTTAATTGCACTTTGATTGTCATTATAAACAACTGACTCTAGATCCAAGCAAAAGATCTCAGATATCAAACTCTTAATAAAACTTATGTCTTTACAAACATCACAAATTGAGAGATATTCCGCTTCTGTAGTAGATAAAGCAACACACCGTTGCTTACGTGAATCCCAATTTATTGTATTATTACCTAACTTCACGACATATCCAGTATAAGACTTACGATCAGTTACATCATTAGCCCAGTCTGCATCAGTATAAGCGACTAAACTCAATTTATTACTTCTTACGAATAGTAAGCCATAATCAATTGTCCCCGCTAAATAACGTAAAACACGTTTAGCAGCTTGCCAATGACTGTTATCGTGACAGTTATTAAATTGACTTAACTGGCTACAAGCATAAGCTATATCAGGCCTTGTACATACAGCTAAGTACATTAAGGAACCTAGCAATTGCCTAAAATTATCATTGCTCTCGCTTATATCTTTATTTTCAGCTTTCAGTAATTTACAATTTAATGGCATCGGTGTAGATACAGTTTTACAATTGCCCATGCCAAACCGCAACAATAATTTCTTAATATAGTCAGGCTGGTCCAATTTTAAAATACATTTTGATCTATCTCTCGTTACATTTATGCCAAGACAGCTTTTCAATGGACCAAGGTTCTTTACATTAAATTCCCTTTGTAACAGTTTTACACAATCTTTTTGAATAGCACTTCTCTCAGTATAAAATATGAAGAAATCATCTACATACAGTGCTATAATGGTTAAATCATTCTTCTCTTTCTTTATATAAACACATGGTTCACACAGACTTTGTACATAACCATTACTATTTAACAAATCATGAACCTTGCTATTCCACATTTTACTTGCTTGTTTTAGACCATAAATACTCTTATTCAATAAACAAACCTTAGAATTATCTCCATTATCAAAACCAATAGGCTGTTCCAGAAATATTGTTTCATTTAAATTTCCATTTAAGAAAGCACAAGCTACATCTATATGGTCTATACTGAGATTTAAATCATTTGCTAAAGAAAACAAAATTCTCATAGTGGAATGCCTTACCACAGGGGAGAACGTCTCATTATAATCTACCCCGTATTTTTGTGTAAACCCTCTGGCAACTAATCGCGCTTTGTACTTACTAAAGTTACCGGAAGCATCGTGTTTGCGCTTAAAAACCCATTTAGTTTTAATTACATTTTTCCCTATAGGTCTATCGACGATCTTCCAAACTTCATTCGCGATTAAAGAGTCATACTCACTCTGCATTGCAGCACGCCATTCAGTGGCATCCGAACAAGAGATAGCCTCTTCGTAACAGGATGGTTCCTCAATATTACCGACATACATCGAAACATCATAATCACAATACCTCAATGGTGGAATTGACCGAGTACTTCGTACAGGGCGGGTATTAGCCGCGGCCCGGGGTACCTCTACACGTGTCACTCCTTCCCCTCGAACAGACGCGTCCGGCGATGACGAAGTCACAGACTCGTGGCTCGCCGACGACGAGTTTGCACAGCGGGACTCAACCTCACTGCCTGTGCAATAATGCTCCTCATCTGTGGTATCTGTAATGTGAGAACCATCATTTAACTCTAAAGAATTGGTTTTATTACTAATACTATCTAAATTATTACATTCTCCTAAATCTATTGGACTAGAATGGATGTCATTAGTATTATTATTATTAATTGAATTATCATTATTTAAAACCAATTCAGTGCTCATGTCAAAATCATTATTACTCAAAATAACTTCATCAAGTTCACATTCCTTTTCATTAAAATCTTTATTATAAAATCTGTTTTCTAAAAATGCAACATTCCTTGACAATAAAATATTTCTAGGATTTATAGGATCAGACAGTCTATACCCTTTATAGGTCTCACTGTATCCCACAAAGATATACATTTTACTCTTAGCATCAAGCTTGCCACGCTTATGCTTAGGCTCCAACGAATAAGCGATGCAACCAAAAACCTTTAAGTGACTCAGATCAACTCTAGATCCTGACCACAGGTGCTCAGGAATCCGTCCATCTAAAGCTGTAGTAGGGGACCTATTTTTTTAAATAAATTGCAGTATTGACTGCCTCTCCCCAATAACTCTTACTGAGACCTGACTCCTGCAGCATGCAACGCGCTTTTTCAATGAGCGTCCGGTTAAGGCGCTCTGAAACACCATTTTGTTGAGCCGAGTAAGGAATTGTAGTTTGATGTACAATTCCATCTTTACATAAGAATCCTGAAAACCTATGATTGACATACTCGCCACCATTGTCCGAACGTAAGCATTTAATCTTCAATCCAGTTTGTCTCTCAACCATAGCCTTGAATATAATAAACTTGGACATTACCTCAGATTTGCATTTCATTAGGTATCCAAATGTTTTCCTTGTGTGATCATCTGTAAATGTAACCAGATACTTTGCACCTCCCAAGCTGCTCTCACTCATTGGCCCGCAGACATCAGAATGCACCAACTCCAATGGTCGCTCGGCCCGCTTGCCCTCTCCTTTGGGAAACGGCTGTGTTGACAGCTTCCCCTCAAGGCAGGGTATGCAGTCCTTCAATCTGTTCTGGTCATCCTGAAACACCACACCAGACACATGACCTTTTAGAGTACACATATTTCTTAGACCTAAATGTCCCAACCTGCGATGCCATAGCTCAGTAGAGACAGCTACTGCAGTACTCTCTGTCGTTTGCCCATTACTCAAAAGTTTGGAAGAATACACCAGCTGATTGTGCAAAGGTTTTATAATTTTACTATTTATCCTATAAATTCCATTTTCACACCCCACAAGAGCTAAACGGTTGCCAGAGACTTTACTATCATAAATACTGCACCCATGACTACTAAATTGAACAGTTAGTCCACTTTCTACTAATTTACTTACAGATATTAAATTAGTGGCTATCTGTGGCACAAATAAAACATTTTTAAGTTGTCTTACCTCACTTCCAAAGTTTACCATTAAATCTCCTACACCACTACATTTTAACTTTTCATTATTAGCTACAGCAACAGTAGTGTGTTTAGCATTACAATTAAAGTCTTTATAATTCACCAGATTTTCTTTACAGCTTGTCATATGAGATGTACAGCCGGAGTCAATGAACCAAGCATCATTTTGATGAACAAACAGAGCTGAAGCGAAGCTTGTAGAATCCTTCTGGTCACTCTTCTTCTGGTCATTCTTCATCTTGTAGCATTTAGCCTTCACATGTCCAGGCTTACTGCAGTAATGACAAATCACAGACTTTTTCTTTGAAGTGTTCTTCGCAACCATAGCTGTGTTGTTATTATTCATTGCACCATCACTCCTTCGCAACTCTTCTTGCAGAAGTCGACATCGTACAATCTCACTGGTGAGATTACTGGTTAAACATACTGTCTCCAGATTAGAAACCAAGTATTCAAATTCCTGAGGTAGACCACTTAATAAAATCTCTGCGACTTCAGCATCATCCGTCTTCCGGCCAATATCCGTGAGCTGCTGCACAAGGGTCATCACACCCTGTATGTATTCAGACATACATGAAAATTGAGTATAATCTATTCTGTGTAGTTGTCTTAAAAGCAGCACACGCCGTAGTAGGCCCTTATTTTCAAAAATATCAGCCAAGCTTTTCCATGCTTCTTTAGCCGTAGTAGCATTCCTGATATATTGATAAAGCACCGGTTTGATGCACAAAGCTATTCGCGCCAAGGCACGCTGATCTTTTACAGGATCAGACTCGGAGCCTTCGATTGTGTCCCACAAGCCATCCATGGTAAGCAGCATCTTTATTGCGAATTTCCAATTCAAATAGTTGGATACGCCTTCCAATTTTTCTATTGACGATGCGAGGCCATTGCTACCTTGCAAAGTAGAATTTCCATTGCTCGATTCTTGACGGCCAGGCGTAGCCATATCGAAGCAAGTGTCACCAAGTCACAATCCACCGCACCACGTAGCGACTCACCGAGGTTATATCCAACACGCGTTAGCGTTAGCAATTTCTTCTTGTAAAATCTCTGGGCCCATAACCTGTTAGTACGGACTAGCTGAGCAGTTTACGCAGAACTAGTTGTGTTTCACAAGACTTGAATGCTATCGCTTTGGTAGCGTTCAAACAGATGCTTATAGTGGTGGGTGACTTACAATGAAATAAAACACCAATCTTCAACGGTAGCTATTCTTCTATTACTTGTATCAACAAAGTATATTACAATAGTACATTATCGCATCGTCAAACACATTAGTCAGGAGAAGATTAATTAGATAAAATCAGATTACAAGATTAGAATACGTGTGAACACCAAACGTAGTATTTTGACAAGAGAGCGACTAAAGGCAGTGTTGTCAATACAGACAAAAAAAAAAAACACGGTCTCTACTCTATGATATAATTAAAGCGTACGATACACGTTTCAACATTAGTCACATCAGGATTGGGACAACACTACTTTTCTCTAAACCAAATGTCACGATGATCGGATCAACGCTTCGAAAGTTATCCTCTTACAAACAAACATACTTACATACATACAACGCTGCTTTTCCCAAGTTCATATCAATTCAAACAACAACAAACATCAAATATATTTATTTCAAAAAGTAACCTTCTGAGTCGAGTAACCTGTAACGAAGTAGCCTGATGAAGGTAAAAGTAACCTTATAATTCATTCATTCATAATAATATTCATTCATTAATTCACTCATTCATTCTGGCAACGCTGAGAACGATGCAAGTCAGCGTTCGGAACCGTATGATAATTATCGTACAAGTACGATAATTTCAGGACTGCGTACGATGTACGATGGTACACTACTATCGTACTCAGATTTCCATTGATGCAAAATTTATGAATTGAACTGACAGCCGATAGCCCAATACGGTTGTTTTCTGCTGTCAGCGCCATCTATTGGCTTATATCTTTCTTAGGAACAAATGCTGCAGCTTCATGTCTCAACAATTTCATTAGTTGCTAGCGTCTGCCAATCAGCGATCGATATCGATCGAGATTAAAGATTTTAAATAAAATGATAAGTTTCATCAATATATTTGTGTATTCTGTTCTCGCAAATATTTAATACATACCTACATAATAATAAAGAATACATTGAGATAAAATTAAAAAAAAATATATGCTTGTTTTCATTTGCCTCTACCCTTCAACATTTTTTTCTTCTCTAAGCATTCAGGTCTGTGCTAACTGACTCTGTCTGTGTTCAGGTAATTTGAAAAACAGAAGTATAAAAGATTTATAATACTAAAATCATTTGCAATATATTATTATTGTTACGTTTCATATGATTTTATTAATGTATTAAAGCCATTATCCTGATGGATACGATAATTTTGATCCATATACGATTAATACGGTATTTTTACGATTGCTTCCTGACTTTAGGTTGTGAACACTGAAAGTCAGTGACAGACTATTTTGCATTCAAATGTGTGGGATGTGTGTGCATTTGTGCAAACTTTGTTCTCTCTCAAGTCTGGTGCTGGCTTTAGTAGTGTGAATTTGAATGTGACGTCGATCAAATTGAAGAAACAAGGAAAGAACGAAAAGTTATTACGATGCGTACGTGAAAATAGCCCCTTGCAAGCAGTTTTCTTTTACTGCCCTGCCCTTGCATTTCGCTATTTTCGCATACATCATAGTCAGTCAAAGAGGATTTAATAGTAGTGTAGTCAGTGTTTTTTTGCTTCTAAATTTTTTCTCGTGCGCGTAATATCAGCTGGACTTCATACCACGTTCTTCTTATGCATTGCAAGTTACCTGGCGGCTGGCGGTGGAGAGATTAGTGATTCCCTGTTTACGGAAAAGTTTTTTCAGTATTACAGATCCTTCACAGAACTTCAAAATTGAAATAATTTATTCTACTATTATGGAATTTCAGTTGGTATATTATTTTAGTGAGGAACTAATTGGTTAGGTTTAATTGACAATGTTTCCTGCGGAGTATGACTAACTAAGCTTAGCTAGTAACCATCCTAAATGCTGTCCCAGTCTGGTCCCTGAATAGTGCTACTTGCCACTAGATACTGTTTAAATCATCTGTAACAGGTTTAGTAACAATTTAAAGGACCATAACTCTAAACACAGAAACCCATAAGAACTTGTTCTGAAGCACAACAGAAAACATTGTAAGTGTCCAAATATGAGCATGTGTAATTATGAGAATGGATATGATTCAACTATTATTTGCAGAGCATGTTTAGCCTCTAATGTGAAGATGCATTTGGTAAAAAACATGCAACTTGAAATATATGAAAAACTTACCAACACTCAGGTACGTGATTATGCACAATTTTTTTAATTTGTGTAATGCGATTAGGACAATGTAGATTGTAGGGTTACGTTTGGGAAGGGAGGTTTTTATGCCCAGCAGTGGGTGATTTTCTAAGCTGCACATAATGCTAATGAATCTTTGGATGTGTGATTGCTGTGACACATATGTACAATGTACACACGGCTACACATCAAGCTATATATTCTAGTATAAGCTGACCTCGCATTGTGTAGGCTTTTCGTAGAATAAGAGGTCAGCTTATACGGGAAATGTATAGCTTGATGTGTAGCCGTGTGTACATAAAATATTTATAAATGTCATTGAGCAAGGCTTTGCAAGCACATATTATACATAATACTTTACTGGCAGATAATATCTTTAATTAATTATAAGACTGTTTAAACAATTATCTACAAGACTAAAATAAAAGAAGAAACAGTTGGTAATTATTGATTCAAACGGGTATTTATCGCGCATGTACCTTTTTAGGGTTCCGTACCCAAAGGGTCAAACGGGACTATTACTAAGAGTCCGCTGTCTGTCTGTCTGTCACAAGGCTGTATCTCATGAACCATGATAGTTAGACAGTAGAAATTTTCACAGATGATGTCTATCTGTTGCCGCTATAACAACAAATACTATAAACAGAATGAAATAAATATTTAAGGGGGCTCCCATACATTTAACGCGATTTTTTGCTCGTTTTAGCTCAATATTGATAACGGCAACAGGTAGGCGCTTGAAATATAAACAGAATATTTAGTTACATTATTCACTTTAAAAATAAATTAAATTCAAATAAAATTAATATTTACGGGGGGTTCCCATACAACAAACGTGATTTTTTTGTTGCCTTTTTATTGAAATGGTACGGAACCCTTCGTGCGCGAGTCCGACTCGCACTTGGCACTATTATTTGTTAACACGGGTATTGCAACACAGGCGAAGCGTTGGGATAACAAATAAAAAAGGTACATGCGCGATAAATACCCGTTTTATTCCTGACGTTGACGTTGACGACCTCCGTGGTGCAGTGGGCGAATAGCCGGCTGAGACGCAGGAGGTAGCGGGTTCGATTCCCGCCCAGGAACAAATGGTTGCATGATCTACAGATGTTTGTTCCGGGTCTGGATGTTTCTCTATTATATTATAAGTATGTATTTACAAAAAAAGTGTACCTATAAGTATTTTATCAGTTATCTGGTTCCCATAGTACAAGCTCTGCTTAGTTTGGGGCTAGATAGCCTGTGTGAAATGTCCAGCAATATTTATTTTATTCAGTTCTTTTATGTACAGTGGTCGCGAAAGTTTGAAAGAAACTGTTGAAGCATCTAAAGATACTGATCTGTGTTACTTTATGCTCATATCTGGATTTAGAGCCCAAGTAATTTGGGTTATATCAGTTTTAGTTAAATATAAATAAATTAACATTGCTGGACATTTAACACAGCGCTATCTAGCCCCAAACTAAGCAGAGCTTGTACTATGGGAATCAGATAACTGATAGAATACTTAGAAATATTAATATTATTATACTTAGAATACTTTTTGTTGTAAATACCGTAGAGTCTCACTAATCCGGCACTATTAAAACTAAGGGGTGGCGGATTATTGAAATGTTCGGATTATTTGGATTGTATAGACAATTTCATAATCTATATATACCTATATAAAAAAAGTCGTGTTAGTTACACTATTTATAACTCAAGAACGGCCGAACCGATTTGGCTGAAAATTGGTGGGGAGGTAGCTTAGAACCAGGAGACGGACATAGGATACTTTTTATCCCGTTCGACCGCGTTCCCGTGTGACGTGACATAAAACGTCAAAGAGAATACAAGTCACTTTAAAACGTGGTCTAACAAAAACGCATCTGACATGGAATAACAAAACGCAAATGACAGCTAAACGTAATTTTCTCTATGGTTAAGTATAGTTGTAAAATGATGGCCGGGGACAACAATTGACAATTCTACCAGGGTGACGTATATTGACAGCACGCGTTATATGCATGTCAAGGCGATACGAAGTTCCGCGGGTCAACTAGTAGGTAAATAAAATATGTGCGCAAGCGCGGAACGAGAGTAGCGAGGGGTGAGCGGAGGGCGCCGGAGTATTGAGCGCACCGGACTACAGAAGTGCCGGATTACGGATACTCTACTGTACATACTTATAATATATAGAGAAACATCCAGACCCGGAACAGATATCTGTAGAGCGTGCAAACGTTTGTTCCGCGGCGGGAATCGAACCCGCTACCTCCTGCGTATCAGCCGGATATTCGCCCACTGCGCCACGGAGGTCGTCAATTCACGTCTAAGAAATTTTTGGACCATTACCGGAAGTTTAAAATATTTTTGACTAATTTCTCTGTAAGTTTGTAATTGTTTCGCATGGATTTAAAAAGTGGGCCCTCAGTCCAGAGGCGCATTTGCAAACGATCTATAGATAGCTCAACTGCTCCGGATCACTAAGTAATAAGTAGTAGTGGTAGAGTAGTTCTTTAAGTACTTGAATCATAATTAAGATCATAATTACTATTATTATCAGGCCGTAGAGTCCCACTGCAGGGCAAAGGCCTCCCTTCCCTCTTTCCACGAATCCCGGTTATTGGCTAATTGGGGCCACTCTTTCTGGAATGCATCCAGTTCATCCCTCCGTCTCCGCCTGGGTCTACCACGAGGCCGCCGCCCGTTTGGAATCCATTCTGTAGTGGCTTTCGCCCATAGTTCCTCTGGCATACGACAAACGTGTCCTGCCCAGTCCCACTTCAATTTTGCGGATGTCAGAACCACGTCAGCTATCTGTGTTTTGGAGCGCAGTGTTGAGTTTCTTATAATTAAGATAGATAAATAAATATTGGTGGACATTTCACACAGCGCTATCTAGCCCCAAACTAAGCAGAGCTTGTACTATGGGAACCAGATAACTGATAAAATACTTATACATTTTTTTGTAAATACATACTAATAATAAACAGAGAAACAATCAGACCGGCCCTCTTATTACCTAAGTCAAATTGCTTTCGTGTCGCTATCGCTAGTCAGGCCACCTCACGTGTGAAAGGGACGGCCTGACTAGCGATAGCGAAGCGACAACAATTTGGCTTAGCTAATAAGAGGGCGGGAATAAATATCTGTAGATCATGCAAACATTGGTTCCGCGGCGGGAATCGAACCGTCTCAGCCGGCTATTCACCCACTGCACTACGGAGGTCGTCAAATTAAAAGATCTTAATTTGTAATAAATATATATTTTTTTATCTAGCCTATGCTGTCCCACTGCTGGGCAAAGGCCTCCCCCTCATCTCTCCACTTAATACATATATGTATAATAAGGAAAAATTAATGACTTAAAAACTGACACCCGGGTTGAGTATTAGCTTGAGAGGTTCTAATAGAATATTCTACTTGCTCTAGCTATCAGAAGATGGAAGGCCGCACACAATATGCTACATCTGCTACTCACAGCTGCAGAGGTGCTGCAGATTCTCTGACATGACCCGTAGATCAGAAATGATTCTAAGAGATCTAATTCAAAATGTTCAGGTAATTCCTTCTTTGTCTATTTAAAGTTCATCATCATTTGAGGTCCTCTGCTCCCACTGGTGGGCGTGTGACACCATTGTGAACCTGCACACTTGCAAGCTCAAGGTGAACCAGCTGTACTTACCAATGTCACTCCAGTAACAGCTCTTTCCCACGGCAATATCCCGTTTTTTGTAGGTGCAGTTTTTTGCAGGATCCCATTTAGTAGTGTACACACGGCTACACATCAAGCTATACATTTCCAGTATAAGCTGACCTCTTATTCTACGAAAAGCCTACACATTGCGAGGTCAGCTTATACTGGAAATGTTTTATGTTGTCCATACAAACTTTCATCCCCTATTCCCTATTGTTATTTTACACTTTTACAAACTTTGAAAGTCATATTTATGTATTTATATCGAATCAACAGCCTAACAAATAAGTTTCAAGCCGTTAGCTCTAAAAATTACGATACTTCCATACAACTTTTCATCCCCCCCTTTCAACCCTTTTACTGCATTAAAAAGTAGCCTATGTCCGTTCTCAGGCTCTAGCTAGATTATCTGTGTACCAAATAATTTAATTTAAAACGGTTCAGTAGTTTTGGCGTGAAAGCGCGACAGACACGAGTTACTCTCGCATTTAAAATATTATTAAGGATTTTATTTGTTGGTTTAGTATATTATGCGAAGATAGCCTATCTATGTATTATTATCTATTATTTTATTTTATAATTATTTGTGTATGTGAATTACAAATTATTTAGGTAAACTTTATAAATAGGTCATTAAAGGTAAAAGCAGACATCAACTCGGAACGGGATCGTCACCGTATCAGCTCGAGCCGTTCAGTTTTCTTTGTATGAAACTCCCTACTGCAGCGCACACTAATCGGAATCGTAACGTAATCGCCTAGCCTCGGGACAAGCTCACGAACCGCGGTGCGGTGCGCTTACGTCTCTCCGTACTTGCGCTTACATCTCTCCGTACTTGCGCTTACGTCTCTCCGTACTTGCGCTTACGTCTCTCAGTACCCAAGCAGTATTATTTTTCGTTGACATGTTATATCATAATTTTAATATTTTGATAGATTATGCATTAATTGAGCGAAGCGAGATCTCTTCTTCAACTCATCAACTTGGGCAAATCGGCGTTGTATGTATGTATGTATGTTGGTTTGTCCGAG
Organism: Philereme vetulata; assembly: GCA_918857605.2. Taxonomy (NCBI): domain Eukaryota; kingdom Metazoa; phylum Arthropoda; class Insecta; order Lepidoptera; family Geometridae; genus Philereme; species Philereme vetulata. The sequence continues at coordinate 3,421,424 of OU975427.1, read as the reverse complement.
GATAACTTTCGAAGCGTTTATCCGATCATTGTGAAATTTTGTATATAGGCGATGGCACAATTTCAGCTAAAAATGTGGGGGGGGGGGGAGGGGGGGTTGTTGAGATATCGAGGTTCAAGGCAAAATGAAATTATCCGGTCAAATGGCACGTGTAATAAAAGGTCTTTGTGAGTACATTTCGACCCCATTTTTATTTTTAGTTTATACCTTGTAGTTTTTGAGTTATTAGCCATAATAAAAAGAACTTTGACAAAATTCTCAGGGTATACCAGTGACCCCCCACCCTCCCCCTATGGCGAGAAGTTGCAAGATTTGGTTCGACCCCTCATCCCCTAATCTCAAATGAGATTTTTCAAAATTCGTATTCGTCGGATAAATGCGGTTTATAGGCTTTATTTAATTTTATTATTGTTAATTGAGAGGTTTTAATTCAATTTTCTTCGATATTTGCCGAGACCCCCCCTCACCCCCACGAGAGATTGGTATCTCGCCCAATCTCACGGGGGAGGGGGGGTGGGGCTCCCCCCTGAACCCTGATTTGTTTCATAATATAATTGTTATTGATGTGAAACATCTATAATGTAAAGAATATTTTTCAACAAAAAAATATTTGTGTACTTGCAGGAAAAGCTGGCAACTGCACCCAACTCAGCTTCTGCCCATCATTTGTCCATAACAGCGGTAAATTCGATGTGTGTTAATGATTCTGACTTCGACTCCAACAAGAGTTGCCAAGAGTATATCAAATTTGAGCATGTCACTGTTAAACTTGAAAAAGAGACAACTGAAACAGCAAGCAACTTAAGCAGCTTCGTCGAAGATGAAATAGGAGATATTCTTCAGGAAACAGTACAGAAAACAGAGAAAGCCAATAACTGCCATCTATGCAGTTCAAGCTTTAACACAAAACATAAACTGGTGGTACATATGAGACTTCACACCGGAGAAAAGTCATATGCCTGTGCCAACTGCGATAAAAAATTTAAATGCGAATGCAAACTGACAAAACACACAAAAAATCATGTAGAACAATCGAAAGTCATGAATGTCGCAGAAAAGCCATTTGCCTGTAACAGGTGCAATAAGACATTTTCTGACAGAAGTTGCTTAATTAGACATTTGAGAATACACACTGGCATCAAACCATATTCCTGCAGCAGATGTACTCAAACATTTATCAGATTAAGCGATTTAACAACTCACATGCGAATCCACACTGGAGAAAAGCCATATTCCTGCAAAAACTGCAATAAAAAATTCAGTTTAAAACATAACTTGACTAGACATGTGAGAATCCACACGGGAGAAAAGCCATATGCTTGTACCAGATGTGATAAAACCTTCACCGAAGAAGGCACGCTAATTGTACATACCAGAATACACACCGGAGAAAAACCTTATTCTTGCGACCGCTGCAGCAAAGCATTCACAAAACTGAGCGATTTAAAAATACATATGAGAATACACACCGGTGAAAAGCCATATTCCTGTACCAGCTGCAATAAAACATTCACTATGAAGCAACATCTAACTAGACATATGAGAATACACACCGGAGAAAAGCCATACGCCTGCGACAGATGCAGCAAGGCGCTAGCTAGTTTAAGCGATTTAAAATCACATATGAGAATACACACCGGTGAAAAGCCGTTTGCGTGTATCAGCTGTGAAAAGTCATTTAGTGTGAAGCAAAACTTAACTAGACATATGAGAATTCACACCGGTGAAAAGCCATACTCCTGCGATAGATGCAGTAAAGCTTTCACTGGATCCAGCGATTTGAAAACTCATATGAGAATACACACCGGTGAAAAGCCATATGCTTGTAGCAGATGTAATAAAACATTCACAGAAAAAAGTAGTTTAACTAAGCATATGAGAATTCACACTGGAAAAAACCCATTTATGTTAGATTAATAAAACATATACAAAGTTAATAGATTTTTATTAAATTCTTAAGAAAAATTTTATAATTACAAACATGTTTAAAATCAAACAATGAATAATGTATAAACATGTTTAAATCTGTTATACAAAAGAAGTCCTAAAGACCGTTTGAGGAACATTTTTTTTATATACCTTTAGGCTTAGTTCATATGACCGTGCGGTACCGCGCGGTACAACTAACTAAACTACCGCGCACTACGGTGGCGCGCTGTAATGTAGACGATAAATACTATTTTGTTTGATTTTGTACCGCGTGGTTAGTAGTTCCGCGCGGTCATATGAACTTAGCCTTATAGGCTTGCGTTTGATCACGATCTCACCATAGTAAATAAACTATTACAAAATAAAATAAGGGTGTTCAGGCTAACGCCTTCAAAAATACCAGAGCAACAATTTATATATTGTTGGAAGTGCTTCGAACTACCTACGGCAAACACTATAAATACGGACGACGCGAGAAGGAGGGGCTTCTTTCACTGCGAACCACCGTGCTGAACGGACGTACCAAGTATCACCTTTCGATTTGTTTTGTATAGTTCTCATTTATTTTGTGGCTAGTGTTCTTTTAGTTTAAATTATTTCTGTTTTTGATTACCTTATTTTTAGGTTAATATAATTGTTTTTGTTAATATAAACTGCTTCTGATTCCTAAAATCAGAAGTGGGATAAAGAAAACATGCCCACTATTTCCCTTATCTTAAAAAAAAAGAATAAAATAATAAACGTGGTGTTTATTTTTTAATGTTGTTAGTTGAGGGTAGTTAATTTTATTTCTTCTGATTGTCATTTACGTATTTATCTAATTAGGGTGCGCTGGTGCACCGCTATTGTGTCTTGTTTACAGTGCAATCGTAGAGATGAAGAGGTTGAGGCGCCTCCGGTCTCGCCACCGGCGACCGTCTGGATCACGGAGGTCATGGTCGCATCGGCGGCGCTCTCGTAGTCGATCGCCTTATCGATGCTCCAGCAGTCAGCGGCATCGCAGTCACTCTCGTGAGCGTTCCCCGCACCGACACTCGAATGGTCATCGGGCGGACACTCGAGGACGATGCGCCCATGAGCGTGATCACCACGACAAGCGCCCCTGTTCTCGTGACCGAGCACACCGCCACCACGTGCTGAGGAGCGTCCACCGTCAGCGCTCTCCGTTTCCGTGCTCATGCGCGCGCCTCATCGCGTGCGCTGTTACCACGTGCTCGTGCGCTCACACTGCCTTTACTGCCGTGGCCTGCGCCTCGATCGCGGGCGTTCAGCTCGCCTGCCAGTAACGTGGTGATGCCTTCGCCGTCGGCGCCTTCGGTGCCTCCGCCGGTGTCGCTCATCGAGTCCTGCGCTGGTCAGGCGCTGGAGCCTGGACTGGAGCGCGTCGCCGGGGACGCCAATGTGCCAGCGGTGCAGCAAAACGGTAACCGGTCGCATTGTGGAAGCGATCCGATCTATCGAAACAGACAGCGGTAAGACCAAACCAATATTTTTGTATTTTGAGTAGCTTGCAATATCAACGATTAGTGTGTTGAAGTAGATAATGCCAAATCCTTGAACAAATACATCGAATTCGCATACGCATAGTGCAGAAACTCAGTGACGAGGAACTCATCCGCGGAATAACTGACCCACATCAGAATACTATTCGAGCACCTGCCATGAACGCAAAACTTTTGCCTGATGATTTAGTCCGGTTCTTTTCAATTTACATAAAGCTAAACGTCTAAGACCTGTAATGTGACATAAGCTAAAAATAAACACGATCACACCCAACTTTTCTTAAAATTTGTCTACCCGCAATGGTGTAAATGTAGCCAACCGACATGCAAAGTCGATGTTTTAAACTGTCAATGATCCACGTCAGCGTCAATACATTTTTATAAGGTTGTAGTGCCTGACCGAGGCTGCATTCCGAATCGCGCTAAAATCGATATCATCGCGCTAACAAGCGTCACCGAGTCACCGTAAGCGCAACAACTATGTCTCTTGAATCGTCATAGATGACGTCATTACATTCGCCATTTTGCGCTAGCAACATCCATGCTCCAAACAGATATCATCGTGAGCCTCCCTGGCAAAAGTGACGTGACAGCTGGTTGGTTGGTTGCTTGTGAATAATAGTGTTCTGTGGTTGGTTGGTTTTAATGTTGTAAATAAAGTAACACTGACTTGCAGCGTGTTCATGAGCGTTCCAAATCCTTGACGGCACTCGACTGTCATCAGTGCGATAACTGAATCGGTGCGCAAAATTACTACGTGAACGCAGGGCGATAAATCGATAGTGGATCGATCACTTTGCTGGAGTCGCTATCATTTTTGAAACATTTACGTTACACGTTAAAACCTTAGTTTTGCATAGTAAAAAGTGTGGGAAGTCCAATAGGTCGAAAGTACCTCCTATTTTACCTAACCGGTTGAATTTGACTTAAAGGTCGATTTGTTTATTTTGTTTGAGGTTAATTTCACAATGTTTCCTTTTTTACGACTGAAATCGAATACTTGTATCGAATTATTAGTCATGATCAGGTACGGCAGAGGCGTAAAAAGGTTAAGGCATTAGTTTGACTTCATCGCCGAACCAAAAAACTTAAAGTAGGATCGTCAGTTATCGGCTTAGCCAGCTATTTTAGACGGTATCTGGCCACGTTTAGAAAGCCTGTCCTCCTCGAAGTTTCGAACTTAACTCTTTGGTTTTTGTCAGGCAGCAAGCTTGGTCTACCGATAAGCTAGACTTCTGCATGCGAGGACCGCGCCGAGCGAGCGGTCCAGGAGACCGCGTGGCGTGTGACGCTCTCGCGGAGTGCGAGGAGACGCGCGCCGAGCGGAACGAGCTCGTCGCAAGCATGTGGGCGGAGCGCGAGTCGCGCACGGCCGACAACCAGCAGAGAGCCACCGGGGTGGCGTCGACAAAGGCGCGTGTGTGCGGGTAGCCCGCACTGCAGGCTGCTCGAGCCGACCTCGAGGCGTGTTCGTGCCGGGCCGGGCGCGGCGAAGACGCGGGTGCGCGACGCTGAGCTGTGGGCCAAGGACGAGCTGGCGAGGAGGACGACGATCGTCCTCGAGCTGAAGAGCGAATAAAAAGCGGTGGAAGAGTACGTCGTCCCATGGCGTGGAGAGTGGACTCCCGAGTCCTGCTCCGCTTTCTTTGAGGGTATGCGATACCCGTGTGGCCCTTGAGGTATTTGTGTGGCCCTTGAGGTATATGTGTGGCCCTTGAGGTATATGTGTGGCCCTTGAGGTATATGTGTGGCCCTTGAGGTATATGTGTGGCCCTTGAGGTATCTGTGTGGCCCTTGAGGTATCTGTGTGGCCCTTGAGGTATCTGTGTGGCCCTTGAGGTATCTGTGTGGCCCTTGAGGCATTAGCACCAAGTCCATTGGAATGGTGTCTTGATGGCCATGGAAGCTGGTCGGCTTTGCAAACCGACCAGTCGCTGTGTAACGTGCGTACACAGTGTTCGATATTTGGCATGTTATGTTTTGACTTTTTACATATTTTTGTAGCTGAATATTTTGTGCTTTATGCACTCTAGAAATATTATCTTGAGACTAAACAATGAACTTTGCTTTAGAAGTGTCAAAGTATTCAGCTATCGTGTTTGTGGTGCTGTATTTACTAGTAACCTAACTAACCTTTACTAAATGCATGTAAAGATGATACCGCTGAGGTATTGACTATGCCTTTTTATAAAAACCATGTTTCTGTTAACTAGCAGCGAGCGATGATGATGACCCAGATGAGGACCAGTCCAGACCTAACATGCTCAACTTAGGTGATCGTTTAACACCACACGATCAAGAACCAGGACCTTCACGAGGTTCAGATATGTATGCCTGCACTGGATTAACCTGAGCATCCTTGTACTTATCAATCTGTCGGGACGCCAGAGCATCAGGAGAGGCCGTGTTGGAAGTGCTTCGAACTACCTACGGCAAACACTATAAATACGGACGACGCGAGAAGGAGGGGCTTCTTTCACTGCGAACCACCGTGCTGAACGGACGTACCAAGTATCACCTTTCGATTTGTTTTGTATAGTTCTCATTTATTTTGTGGCTAGTGTTCTTTTAGTTTAAATTATTTCTGTTTTTGATTACCTTATTTTTAGGTTAATAAAATTGTTTTTGTTAATATAAACTGCTTCTGATTCCTAAAAATATATATATATATATATTTTGTAAGGCGCTTTATAACTAACTCATTCAAGGAATTCATTCAATCATTCGCTTACTAGTTTTCAGTGTTGCCAACTTGGAGGTTTCCCCCTAAATTTGGGGATAAGTTAGATGAAAAGGGGTATTTTTAGAGGCTACCTTTTTTAGGGGAATTTCTTTTGTAGCGGTTTTTGTAACGTAAATTAGAAGGTCATTGATTGGATTGATGAATTAAATTTAATGAAAGGTGTGCAATCTCGTAGACCTCCATTTCATTGCGTGAGTGTGTTTTTTCTTATTTCAATTTATCCCAGAAACAAGCAACTAGCTGACCAATCCGCAGCTTCGCACGCATAGTTTTTCAATAAAAACATTACACTCCTTATGCGCAGTTGGGTAAAAAGTAGCCTGTGTCACCCGGGGATAGTGTAGCTTCCCAACAGTGAAATAATTTCTTAAATCGGTCCAGTAGTTTCGGAGCCTATTCAATACAAACAAACAAATCTTTCCTCTTTATATTAGTATAATAGATAGTCTAGCTAGGGTGATCTTGAGTTGGTGTTAGGCGGAGAGAGGGGGATGTCGAGATGACGCTAGGGGGGGGGGGACGCTTAGTCGAGGTTGGCAACACTAGTTAATCCATTCCTTTCTTTCGCTTATCATCATTCATCAAACCATTACACTAGAAGCGTATCGAATTTTTATTATATTTAATCCTTTCGCAATTATGGGGTTATTATTGCACCTGAGTATCCTCCAAAAACATTACAAGGGTTTACCTAAGGTTTCGATACGGTGCACATACATAGATTTTAATGATTTAGACGGCCAAAAGTATTTTTTTAAAAATCATTATAATGGTAAGGTATCTATACAATTGGTGAGTCAATAGCTCTATGTACAATATAACACCCCCTCCCCCCGCCTTTCAAGCGCGGGAGTCGACTTCGATCAGTCGGAATTCGATAGTGAACAAGTGTGTACAAGTCGGGTCTCGGCGCTCTCCTAAACTTATAACTTTCCAAAGTGCATTATTCATTTCAAGCTAATATTTTCGTTTTAACTGTGATGCATTGCGATAATACAGGTAAGAACGATTTGTATTCGTTACAGAAAAATTTAATTAACATTCTCTGTCATTCATTTTTAACACGACAAACATCACTCTGTCCAACATTTATTTTTTTAGATATATTTAAATTCGAGTGCCTTTTTAATGTACTTATGAGTCCGTCCCTGTAATAACTTTCATTATACTATATAGTTCATATATGTAACTAACTAATTCCATAAGAAATAGCCGCGCAAAATCGCGCTTTTTTTAGCTAAGCCCTTTTGAAAGGCTCTTTGTCAAATATAGGAAATATTGAGTGTGAGATCTTTTGTATTAAAATTGTTTTTTATTTGTTTCAGGTCTACCTACTACCTCGGGTATTAAAGTAGTGACTCGTCAATACATATTTGACCAACTAAAGAGTCAAAATTTACCAACTTCAAATGAAAAACTTGACTATTATGAGAATTTTCTCCTTAGGCGCTATGGGCACAACAAAAAGTCTAAAGAAGACTTAAAAAAAGTTTTTCTTATGTAAAATCACAAATCAAGCAACGATGGGCAAAGGCAAATAAACACCAAGATGTTTTCCTGAAAATAAACCAATCATGGTTAGAGGGAACATTCGAGATTCCCATTGAATCAGCCTCCTCGCAAGGTCGACCACCCAAGTCTTTTGGAGAATTAAGTGAGCGTAGTAAAAGAAGAAAAACGGAAGAAATAAGGGCCTCCGTAGGTGATGAAGTTATTGTTCACGCTGCTACATCTGTGTTGCAGACAATAGAACATAGGACCGCTTCGAAAGTGCTTAAAGATATTACGGACTCACCAACAAGGGCTAGTAAATATAGAAAAGCCTACAGTAGAGTTACAAACAACGATGAGGTACCTCAATTGGCTCCTCTGCAAGCACTTAAGATGTTTGTTGAAGCTGATCTTACGAGACGACAGTATGAGATAGTAAGGGCAACAAATCCAAAACATTTCCCTTGCTATGATCTTGTTTTGAAAGCAAAACAAGAGTGCTATCCACCGAAAGAATCCCTAAGAATTACAGCTACTTGCGCGGAAAGTAATCTACAGTGCCTAATGGATCTAACCGTAACACGATTATCAAAATACCTAGAAGATGTGATAATCCGGCTTCACGAGCAAGAAAGGAAGTCGTTAATGATAATCTGCAAATGGGGTTGTGACGGTTCTCAGCAATCCAAATTTAAACAAAGTTACGATAATGAGACTGATTCCGATGCCAACATTTTTATGAGTTCCTTTGTGCCTTTGCGCATTGTTTGTGGAAAAGAAGGCAGTAAAATTGTTTGGTAGAATCCAACTCCTTCTTCGTCAAGGTTTTGCCGTCCGATTCGATTCCGATTTGTAAAAGAAACAACGGACATAACTAAAGAAGAGATAAAATATGTGCAGGAGTCCAATTAAGCAACTAAACAAAACAGTTGTTACCAGTGCCGTCTCTAGCTCATGTAGCGCCCGGGTGCAATCATCACCCTGGCGCCCTCTAGTAATGAGTAGATATCGCGATGAAACCGGTACATTCACGCGAGTACCTAAGTGGTGACCATGATCCAATCTGATCAAATTCCCCTGGATGCTGTGAGGCCCACTGTACACGAGTTAAATGAATTTTACGGACAAAAGGAGTTAGGTAACAAGAATAACAGATTATAACATTTTTTAAAGAAGTTTAATATCAAAAATAAACATTTTATATATTATTCCCCTTCCCCTCGGACCTCTAAACTGTACAGACGTGTTTTAAGTTAATCCATATTTCTTTATTTTAAAATATTTAAATCAATTTATCTGTAAAAATCATACACGAATAATAGGCGAGCATCAGTTAATAGGAGGTCTTCAAATACTCGCTGCATGCACACGCCTGCACACCTATAATGATTGAACCAGTGCGACGCACACAGCTGACTTGGGACATCTTCGCACGCACACGTGAGTGATCTGCCATTGCTTATCAACTTTGTGCTACACACACACATTGCCGTACGCTAGAAGAAGAGCGGCACGTGCGTATCGCTTAAATACAACTTATACTAAGTGTGCGAGAGACGGCACTATTCAGGCCGCAGGGCTCTGCCAGGACTGGACGGAAAGCGCTTAAGTTCCTCCTACCGCAAATTGTCTACTCTAACTTGACCTGTTTGTATTTGTGTGCCCAGCCGTGTTTCGTTTGAGAACTCACTGCCTCGCTTTGCTGTTGCTCTGGTAGCTTGGTTTTGTGATTGACAACATGCCACTCAAGCGCACTCCGCCGCCTTCCCCCGTGCCCTGCATCCCCGCCGACGACGTTTCGAAACAGCTCGAGCATGTCCATGCGTCTGTGAGGTCTTCTACGCCTACGTTGGCAGAGACTCTTCGTGTTCCGTTAACGCTGCCACTGCATGGTTCTTCCTCAGAACCAAACCTTACAGAAAACTCTAAGGGAGGCATTCGTAAGAGGAAGCGATGCTATTCTGATGCACTTAATGACTTCATGGACGAAATGCGAAAGATGTTTAATGATCTTAAAATAGAACAAGAAAAAAGGTCTGATCAAATCTGCTCTGCGGTTGAGCTCATGCGTACAACTGTAGATTTTTTGGCTGAAAAACACGACGCGCTAAAAACAAAAGTTGACCATCTGGAAGTTGGGCGCAAAGCTGACGCTCAATATATCAGGTCGCTAGAAGATAGATTGGACGTTTTTGAGCGAAACTCTAGATCTACATGTCTAGAAATTCGAAATATCCCCGCACCTACCGCGGAGAATAAGACTGCTCTAATAGAGACATTTGTTAGCACCTGTAAGATTCTGAATGTACCAGTTGAGCGCAGCGAGGTAAAAGATGTTTTCCGAATCAACAATAAAAATCCTGCTCAGAGAACGATAATAGTCGAGCTCACTAGCGCCATTCTCAAAGAAAAAGTGGTCACCTCTTATCGTAAATTCAATAGAGGCTCATCAAAACTCACGACGGAGCACCTGCATCTGAGTGGCCCACCGAAGCCCATATTCATCTCGGAGAACCTCTCGTCGAAAATGAAGCGATTGTTCTACCTTGCAAGAGAGTTTGCGAAGGGCAATGGTTTCATGTTCTGTTGGGTGGCAAATGGCAAGATATTTCTTCGCAGGAGAGAAAACGGGCCTCTTATCCGTTTGATGAACGAAGCTGACTTGGACAACATGAAGAACCCTAAGTGACTGCTTAACTCTGCTCACGCCACACGTGTCTTTCTGTGTAGGCTAAGTTATTCCAAGCAACATCAGCACCCAGTTCTCATTAACGTAATGTTTATTGCTCTATTGTTTAATATTAATTTTATAATAACGTTCTACAACACAATATGTCTACACTCTATACATACATACTCATACGCATACAAACACACTTTTATTCAGCAAAAATTTAGATGTCCTTCGTATACACTTATTAAGTCTATTGGGGCTGTTTACTGGCAATACCGTCTCATATTCTTTTATGGTCATTCCTATCAATACTATTGTATTGATCGTCAATACGTTTTAGATACCATGTATATTTCTAGCCCTAATTATGGATGATTTAGATCAAGTAAATAATGACATTGAACAAATATCTGTGTCAGATACACTCATTTGTTCTCCCGAAGATATTAGTAACCATTTGAAAAACGAACATGGCCTAAAAATATTTCATGTTAATATTCGAAGTATAAATAAAAACTTCAGCGATCTCCTCGTTTTACTGCACAGAATAAAAATTTACATTGACGTCATTGTTTTAACTGAATGTTGGTTAAGCAAATGTCCTAACACCCCATCTCTATCTGGTTTTGATAGTTACAGAACTAACTACAAAAATCAAAACGATGGTGTAGTCGTTTATGTAAGAGACGGTATTAAATGCATTATTGAATTGCCGAAGTTTGTGGACGCAAGTTGCATTATTATAAAAATCTCACCTAAACTTGCAATAGTAGCACTATATCGTTCACCGGCATATACTGACGTAAACCCCTTTTTGCACTGTCTTGACCATACCTTGAACTCTCTTAAAAACTTTAGAACAACTGTAATCGTGGGAGATTTAAATATCAACATTAAACCTGAAAATGTGGAGCCTAGTGCTGATGATTACCTAACTCTGCTCGCTTCACATGGTATGCTGCCTGTCCATCGATACCCAACTAGACTAGATAACTGTCTTGATCATGTCATTCTCCGGTCACCTTACCGTGCTACAACCTTAATTTTGAACTCTAAAATAACTGACCATGCTCCTGTTCTTCTTTGCTGTAATAATAACGAAACAATAAATACCTCCAAACGTTTTACTAAAAAAAGTGATATTCCAGCAATCTTAAATGATCTAGAAAACACTGATTTCTCTTTTCTTATGCTTTCAAATGACCCCAACATAATCACTGACTTCCTAGTTAACCTTATCTCGGCATTAATTTCAAAACATACTTGCAAAGTCCTAATCCCGAGCCGAAAAAGGATTATTAAGCCCTGGATCACTCCAGGTCTTCTCAAATGTATCCGACACAAAGACAAACTCTACCGAAAATCTAAACAAAATCCTAATGAAATTAACAAAACGATATATAATCGCTATCACAATTACTGCAACAATCTACTAAAAAAGCTTAAACTAGAATATGAACAAAGTGAAATTCTTAAGGCCAAAAGAAATCCAAAAGCTACTTGGAACATCATAAAGCAAATTGCCAATCTAACTAAAAAAAAGTCTGATTCTTCTCATCTCCTTAAGTTGTGTGTAAGTCCCTCATCTTCTGTTGATACAGTGAACACATTCTTTGCCAACGTCGGTAAAAATCTCGCTTCCGAAATTCTATCTCACACATCTGTTAACTATACTACGTCTATCCTACCCCCAATGATCCCCACTCAAAATAAACTATTCTTGAATTCTATGGTTCTTTTCAGCGTTGAAAACACAGAAATAGAAAATATTATATTAAACCTTAAAGTTAATTGCGCTATAGGTTGGGACGGCATCTCCACCTCATTAGTTAAATCTGCTAGACACATTCTCATTCCATTACTGAATCATATCTTTAATACAGCCCTGTCCTCTGGTGTCTTTCCTCGGGCTTTTAAAACTGCTGTGGTCCACCCCATTTTTAAGAGTGGAGATAAGGATATGGTCAATAACTATAGGCCCATTTCGGTACTTACAGTTTTGTCCAAGATCTTTGAGAAGATCCTTAATTCCAGACTAACGAAATACATCAACGACAACAATGTTCTGTCTCCGCTCCAGTTTGGCTTCAGGAGTGGCAAGTCTACTGAGGATGCTGTACTGGAGCTGACTGACACAGTCGTCAAAAACATGGACAACAAGCGTAAAACCTTAGGTATTTTCCTTGACCTTTCAAAGGCTTTTGACACAGTCTCAGTCCCCATTTTGTTGAATAAATTAGAAAATATTGGCATAAGAGGTCTTGCTCTAGAAATGTTCCGTGACTATCTGTCTAATCGTAGGCAATTTGTGCAAATAGATGGTCTTGAAAGTAGTGTAGAAACTGTTTGTTTCGGTGTTCCTCAAGGAAGCGTCCTTGGCCCTACATTATTTTTGATTTACATAAATGATTTGTGCAACTTATCCATACCAAACTGTAATATTATTACTTACGCTGACGACACAGCTCTTAACGATAAGAGCATGGTCGGAGCTGGCAAGAGGTTCGTGTGCGTTCGGAAAACACCCTAAGAGTAGTTATGAGTTGGCTTCGGTCAAATCTCCTAACTCTAAATATCTCTAAAACAAAGTTCATTCCTTTTGCCTTCAACTTAGCCTCTCAAGCCCCCTCTTCCCTTTCCGTGTGTGCCCATGTTTGTCCTGCTGGTTCCGTTCCCGACAAATGCACTTGTACATCCATTGAACGGACATACTCTCACAAGTACCTTGGAGTTTTGATCGACAGCTTTATGCCATGGGAACCCCAAATTGAATCGACTATCTCACGAGTCAGAAAACTTATATACGTGTTTAAAACATTAAGATCAGTTCTGGATTTCAATAGTTTAAAAACAGTATATCTTGCACTCACCCAGTCTGTTCTCTCCTACTGCATCTCGTCATGGGGCTGTGCGGTTAAAACCCGAATGATTAGACTTGAAAGAGCCCAAAGAGCTGTGCTTAAGGTATTGTCTAAGAAACCCTTCCTTTTCCCTACCTCTGATCTTTTCTCGCTATGCCAAGTACCCTCGGTCCGACAACTTTTTATTCTGCAGACTGTCCTTCGGAAACACTCCCAACTTTATTATGATCCCGAGTTGACTAAATCTAAACGAAGATCGGACAACGTTTGTGCGATCGAACGTCGCCGCACAGCTTTAGCTAGTCGCCACTTCCACTGCATAAGTCCATCACTGTACAACAGATTAAACCAATTGCTTAACATTTATCCATTACCATACTACAAATGCAAGTTGAAATGTTTAAAATGGCTGATATCCTTATCCTACGATGACACTGAAAATCTTCTGCTTTTTGCTGAATAACACACATTCGCTATATTCACCCTAGACTACATTTTCCACACACTTACACATCCTTACATTCTTACACACTGCACACACAACATGTAATCTACTCTGTTATTACTTAAAATTCAAAATAAAATATAATTTAGATAATTCAAATTTATCAGAGTTACTATTCTTGTTATTATATATTTGTATATCGTATCGATACTCTATTCTTTTAAATTGTCTGTTTAACATTAAATTAACTTTAGTCTTTCGTTAACTTAGCTTCTCTCTTAGTCTAAATATTGAACTCTTTATTTGTTAAGGTTTATGGAGGCGGGCGTTGATGCCTGCGACACAGTATTTTTTACTCCTGCAGGTATCACCGTTTTCATATTGTTTCTGTACGCTGTTTATGTACTAAATAAAGACATTTTGATTTTTTTTTTTTTTTTTTTTTTTTTGATTATAATAACACATAGGTACTTATAAGTACAAGCACATTTATAATACTTAAGGCGAGGTGGTATCAGGCCATTTTATTTTGATGCCCTGATATGCCATACTCGAACGCTCTGCATACTAAATAAGGTTCATTATCGTATTACTCTCTTTTTGTCGCTTACACACCGCCACGTGCAAATTTTGGTACATTTTTGCTTGTTATTTAAAAATTCTAACTTAAATAAAAAATCTACTCGGCGATACTTTTAGCTTAGTTATAGATCTAAATACTTGTTTTAAAGTAATAGTGGTCGGATCTGTAAATCCTGAGATCTCAGCGATCAAAAGTTATTTCGAGAGGGTAGCGGTTGATTTATTAAAGCAATATTTCAAAAACCTATTCGGCGATACTTTTAGTTTACTTCTTTAGCTATCTTGTGTATTTTTTATAGATTGCAACATTGTCCAGCGACGCCAATCTCGGCGTTCGAAAATGACTCGTTTCGCAAAATTAGGAACTCTGCCCGCCTTAAAGATCTAAGCATACATAGGGACGGACAGACAGCGAAAGTGACTTTGTTTTATAAGCACGTAAAGTTGCTTTTTTTTAAATGATTACATGTACTATGTAATAATTTAAAAAAAAGCAACTTTACGTGCTTTTGCATTTGCAAAATCCCTCACTATGTCACTGACATCGATTTTAATATCATGTTCTATGCTAATTAAGGATAAATTTGTCAATCTACTTTGTGCCAGAGTCGATCTCAGATAATTTTTTATTATTTTTAGTTTAGAAAACGATCTTTCACTATGGGCTACCGTGACTGGCAAGGTAAGGTATATGCGAAGTGCTATGGACAGATTAGGGAATACCGTTATTAAATTATTCATAAATAAATAATTTAAAATATCCAATGGCGTAGTGGAATCCTCAATAAACATTGGCAATAATTCTATTTCATGAAAGAGCTCCATCTTCTCCACATCTGAAGTATTAGCATAGGACAGGTTATTTTCCAAATTAGCACAATGTGCTTTTTTCGTATTCGAGTCCAAATCCTTCCATTGTATTAGATGTTGAAGAAACGAAAAAATTTCATTATTTTTATTCATAAGTTCGAATCTTTCGTCGAACTTATTAATTGCGGTATCTAACAGGTAGTAGTAAAAGTTTACTTTAAAATGGGTTTCGGCGTCTGTTATCGGTTCATCCTCCGCCTCATAATTAAAAAACCGCCTACGAGCACGAGGGCGCGCAGGTACAGGAAATTCTGTCGTTGCCTCGACTTCTTCCGCTACTGCTTTTGCGCTATTAAGGAACTCTCCAAAAGACGACTCATTTCGTAATTCAGACAAACTTAGTTTTGCTTGTCCAATTAATTTAACTGCTTCTGACAATATAACGTCTGACTTTTGAAGAGCCTTACTCGCTATATTAATTTTGGTTAAAACATCGCACCAAATAATTAGAGAGCAGACGAATTTAAAAGACTTAATTTTTGCTAATAGTGAATTTGCCATATTTCTGGTCTCCGCGTCTTTGCTCATGTCGGAAAATATCGTATACAAAGCATCGTATGTTTTTCCTAGGTTAAACCGTAGAGCTTTAACTGCTACAACCCTGCTTTCCCACCGGGTATTTGATAGTGGTTTAAGGGTTAAAGTAGGCACTTCTTTGGTAAATATTTGCCAACGTACTGTTGATGCAGAGAAAAAAACATAAATTTCTTGCACAATTGAAAAGAAATTGACAATTTCGAGTGAACTCTTTGCAGCGTCATTTACTATCAAATTTAGGCTGTGTGCCGCACAAGGTACATAAAATGCGCGTGGGTTTAAGTCCAAAATCCGTTTTTGTAGACCTATATTTTTCCCCTTTCATGTTTGCACCATTATCGTAGCCTTGGCCGCGCAAATCTTGTACATCAATTTCGTTTGACGTGAAAAAATCTAACACAAATTGAGTTAAGCCCTGACCAGTGGTGTCTGTAATAGGAAAAGAACCCAGAAAGTGTTCTTTTATTTCAGCCTTGCTACTGTTTTCATTTAAAAGAACGTACCGTACAACAACCGATATTTGTTCTTCGTGTGAAATATCTGGTGTACAATCTAAAATGATTGAAAAATATTTGGATTGTTTCAATTCCAAAATAATAGTATTTTTTATCTTTTCTCCTAATAATTGTATAATTTCATTCTGAATATTATGTCCGAGGTAATGAGTTATGCGTGTCTCACTTTTTTGAATAATGGCAATGTGTTCCGCAAGTATATTATCAAAATTAGAGGCGTATTCAACCAACTTTAGTAAATTGCCATTATCAGAATCGTACAGTTTTTCTGACGATCCGCGTAAAGCCAGACATTGTCTAGCTAAAAAATGAATGATATTAATTATTCGTTCCAGTACTGCTACCCAACGTTTTTTTTCTCGTTCAATTATAACCTGGTTCATGAAATCTACCGACTTTTCTTTCAAAATATAAGTTTTTAGTGTAATTTGCTGTTTAACACATGACAAGTGAGTGTCGCTCTTTTCATGACGTTCTAAAGCTCTAGACAAATGCTGCCAATCTTTGTAACCTATTTCATCATTGAAAGGGGTTCTATCAGCATGGAACAGTTTACAATAAAAACAATACACTGAATCAGTCGATTTAGAGTATACCAGCCAGTTTCTTGAAACAGTTTCATTATTTAACAGCTTTTTAGTACTTATAATAACTATTCGAAAAAGATCTCTTAGAACTATTTATAGGATAAGAACTCTGTTTTAGCTGGACTGGTCCACGCTCAGTTAAAAACACCCTCTGCTGGTCGGACAATACCTGTGGCCATAACGCGAGGTCATTAATTATATCTTCTCGAAGTATGTACTCTGGAGATGCTTCGGTACTAGAAGGTAGGTTTTCTTGAACTGCTGCCGACGACGAAGGCAGTAGCGGCGGACACGGCGTTGACGAGATGACTTCGCTTGTAGAATTATCTTGGTTTTCATATGTCTTCAGATTTTTGTGTAAGGATGGATCGGATCGAAATAGAAATTTTTCAATGGAACTAGTATTCTTTTTTAGAGATTCTTCCTTCTCCAACTTTCTTTTTCGACTCTCTGCACCAGAAAGTTTCTTTTTTCCATCGCCGTCAGACATCTAAAATTAATAAAAAATATTATGTAAGTAGGCCTAGGTACTTAATGTAAGTACCTACCTATATATATTTAAAAGTATCTTAGTAACATCAGGTACCTTAGTAAGTAGGTAACTAGGTACCTAGCTACCTAAGACATAGTAAAAACACTATCGATATAAATTAATACAGTCTATCTGTGTTAATTCTGATTAATATATAGGAGATACGTACCTAATTAACGGTCAATCAAAGATTAATGAATAACCATTCAGCATGATTATTAAGTTTTCCCTCAAAAATGTATCTTCCCCCTGAGAACCTGGGATTCTGGGATTGAATCCTGCGACCCCTGGCAACGCAGTCCGATCCGCGAAGCACTCGGTAATAGAGTCAGGAGTAGGTACGTACCTACCTACAGACAGACCAGACAACTACATACAATCAGTTATTTCTAAAATCTATTTCACAACACGTGATAGGTATCTACCTATTTGTGTCGGTCGGTTACACACAAATATCACGTAACCTAATTTTTTAAAACAACTAAGTTTCATCAAGGTAGGTACATAATAAATAATAATATAGAAATGGTATTAAACCACTGGAACTTACCGTTTGCTGCGCACACCACTACACTACACTGTACATAGGTACCTATTAGGATAGGTAAACCAAAAAATTTGTTTGCAAGTAAAGTTGGTACCTACACAACACATTACACTGTCACTCGCTATATTGTTATTTTTTCGCGACCTCTGACCTCGGTAGTCGAAATAATTGTGTCAACTAATTAGCAATTGACACCTTAAAATCATTTTAATCAAAAGAAAGCCGTCCTTTAGGGTTCCAAAGTAAACTCAGTTAAGGAACCTTTACTTATTTCGTTCATGTCATTCTGCCCGCGGTTTATCTTAAAAACTATTTGTACCTAGAATGCTGTTATAGATAGGTAATATAAAAATAAGACATAACTACCTATAAAAAAATAATCGTCTTAGCGTATTTCCTGGTAGTGCTCTCGCACACCTATAATACCTACCTAAATAAAGTCAAAAGTCGTGAAGAAAACCAACTAGTGAAGTTTTAAAAGCTTCAAAACTTATAAGGAAGCTCGTTTATGCATGAATGAATATTAGGTGAGAGACGGAACCCTATGCAGCACCTTGGCTCGGCACGTCTTGGTCACCGGTATTTCATTTACAAGTAGGCACCGCGACACGCATACATACAGTCCTTTGACATAATGCCGCACGCAACTTTTAATTTGATTTAATATGTACACGTTTATTGAAATATAAGTCTTAATTAATTGCGTTAAAGCTTACTTCGCAAAATTACAGAACAAAGCGGCACGCGCGCATCCAGTCCTTTGTAGAATGCCGCCTGCAAAACGTTTGAACAAGGCAATTTCAACCCTATTTTTTATACTGAAAAACCGAGATCGCAACGTGAGGTGAGGCGTGTTCGGCGTTTTCAAACAAAGCAAAACAGGTGTCGGCAGGCGCCTTGATAGCGATTAGCGAAGAGATGTTGCCATAATTATAATCTTTAAAATTATGTAGTGTAAGGTTTATTTTAAGTCGCTCATGTGGGGCGCGGCTTTTGTAGATAAAGAGACGATTTATTTATGAAGAACCGCGTATGCCATAGAAAATGTATACAAACCGGAGCTCTTTTTACGTGGACCAGGTTATTTAGGTAATGAAATTACCGGGCCCGGAGGCGCTCGGCGGCGCGCGGCGCCCCCCGTGACCCCGGCGCTCGGGTGCACCGCACCCCCTGCACTATAGGTAAAGACGGCACTGGTTGTTACGTTGAATAAGAGGAGTTTTCGTTCGGGCACCAACTCAAAATGAGTATGATTGACGGAAAGGTGTGCAACGCAGCCACAGACACAAAGTCAACATCCCAGTGCTACATCTGTGGAACTACTTCGAAAACCTTTAATGATCTATCGAAGAAAAATAGTGTAAACCCTCAAGCTTTGGAATTCGGCTTGTCAGTAGGTACTACACGCCCGGATCCGCATTTTCGAAAGCATTATACACCTTTCGTATAAACTGCCAGTAAAAAAATACAGGGAAAGAAAAACTGAAGAAGACAAGGCATTAGAAGCCCAAAAGAAGTTGGAAATTCAGGAGAGGTTTCGAAATGAAACCGGTTTGCTCAGTGACATGCCAAAGGCCAACTTTGGCAACACCAATGATGGCAACACAAGCCGGAGGTTTTTTGAAAACCCCGAATTGGCTTCAGACATCACAGGTATTAACTTTGAACTGATTTACAGATTCAAGGTTATTTTAGAAACTATTTCTAGTGGCCATAAAATTGATGCTGAAAAATATGATAAGTATGCATACGACACAGCAAAATTGGATGTAGAACAGTATGGTTGGTACCCAATGACGCCTACTATGCACAAGATATTGGTACATGGAAGCCAAATCATAAAAAGTTCACTGCTTCCAATTGGACAGCTATCGGAAGAAGCTGCAGAAGCCCGGAACAAGCATTTCCGATCGTACCGGCTAAACTTAGCCAGAAAGTTTTCTAGGGAAGAATGTAACTTAGATGTATATTATAGGCTTTTGTTGAGTTCAGATCCCTTCATTAGTTGCTCGAGACAAATAAGAAAACCTTCACGTAACGCATTTCTACCTGAAACGGTTAAACTTTTATTACCTGCTGACCCAAACACAGAGTCAGTAGAGACATCTGGACCTGAAGATGCCGATTTTTAATGTAATTTTATATTTAAAGAAAACTTGTAAATTCGGTTTCCATTCATTTGTATTTGTTAGTGAGTATATTACTGTTCTTTATAACCTGACAAATATATGTATGTTTTTATAAATATATACATACCTCTTCTTTATTTTAATTAAACTTAGAACTAAAATAACCCCAAAAATAATTTTGGCCGCCTAAATCATTAAAATCTATGTATAATTCTATAGAAACAATCGTTGCATTCAGTAATCTAGTGAGTTAACGGAACAAATGTCTAAACATATGCTCATCGAATTAGTTATGCCGGCAAATCGAGTTGCTGACGATACGGACAAAATTTATTAGGACACAGTATCCCGACTGACACTTGACGTTAATATTTTTTTACTGTCGATTCGGACACCATCAAATTATTGAAGGTGTTGAGTACAGTCAGGTAACAATGTTTAAGCAAAATATAATATAATGCGATTAAGCTAATCAAATTGCTTTGCGAGCGTGTGATGACTTACATTAATGTTAAAAAAACCACAAGTTTAATTCATAGCGTATATTTGGTATAAATCAACATCTTGTATACTTAGGCATCTATAGAATGATCACACTTTCGACGGTAACAAAAGTATTAAAATCGAAAGTGTCAATTGGGACATTGCGTCCCAATATATTTTGTCCGAATCGACAGCAAGTCGGCAACTCATACAATTGCACACTTTCATTCATAGAAGACATAACTCGAAAAAATCACTTATTTTATGGTTTTAAAATTATGTGAAAGTGATGAATATTTATGAATGTATGTAATTTTATTGATTTTATTTTATTTATTACTAAGACTCCGCTGTCTGTCTGTCTGTCCGTCTGTCACCAGGCTGTATCTCATGAACCTTAGTTAGACAGTTGAAATTTGATGTATTTTTGTTGCCGCTGTAACAACAAATACTAAAAACAGAATAAAATAAATATTTAAGGGGGGCTTCTATACAACAAACGTGATTTGTTTCCTCGTTTTAGCTCGATATTGATAACGGCAACAGGTAGACGCAATATTTAGTTATATATTCACTTTAAAAATGAAACAAATATTTAAGGGGGGTTGCGTACAACAAACGTGATGTTTATGCCGTTTTTATAGATAATGGTACGGAACCCTTCGTGCGCGAGTCGACTCGCACTTGGCTGGTTTTTATTACTATTTTGTATATTTATGATCTGACATGGGGAAGGTTGCAGGTTCAAGTCCCGTCTAGACTTGAAATTTTTTAATGGTTTTAAAATTTTTGTAGTTACTTATGTTTCGTGTATCCTATGGACGTTGTCTGAAATAAATGATTCTAGAAATCTAATAAATAATAAATACATATTGCTGGACATATCACACAGCGCTATCTAGCCCCAAACTAAGCAGAGCTTGTACTATGGGAGCCAGCTAACTGATAGAATACTTATATACATTTTTTTGTAAATACTTGAGAATGCAATCCCGATCCCGATCTCGCGAGATCTCGTGTAATTTTTCGGGATCAATCCCGACGCATCATATGACGAGATCCCGTTCGAGATTGACGGGATTGGGCGGCAGTGGTCAGCGACGCTACACACGTCCACTCGGGGCGCAAGCGGCGCGCTGACTGACGGCCGCGAGCGGCAGGAACGCCAAACAGCGTTAGAAAACTATTCCGACTATTTCCGAATATTAGCGACAGGTGACGATAATTATTTAGTTGGTAAGATTAAAGAATAAAGATTTTTATTTTCTTTCGAGTAATATGTTATTTTAGTTAACCTCACTATCACAAACAAGCAGTTATTAACTTTTTCAGTCATCCGAATTTAACATTTTTTTTAAACTAGACGGTATCCCGAAAATTCCGGGATCCCGCGGGATCGATATTTCAAATCCCGCGGGATCTCGAATTTGCAATCTCGAGTCGGGATTGCATTCCCTAGTAAATACATACTTATAATATATAGTGAACAAGCAATTTAATTCGACACACCGATTGTTTGTACAGGAATCGAACCACATATACTCGTAACAGCATAGACAGTAGCGCCACAAGTCAAGATACTTCAAGAGATTTTTGAAGTAAATCTTCTTTACGCACGCTTGACTTTAAGGTTTAAAGTCAAAGTCAATATCTTTTAATCATTAAAATCACGAGGATCTCTTTGAAACGTTAATTTTACTGCCTGTTCCTCCGCGACCGAGCCAGGCAAGAAAGGCAAGAAACAAGGCTGGTGGTTTTTTTTAATGATCCTTTTAGAATACATAACAATACAGGAAATAAATTACGTCTCAATTGTAACATTTTGAACGACTTGGGAGTAAAGCTGGTGAATGCGCTACGAAAAGTGCGAACGGGAGTTGAGAGGGAGATATAAGTTAGTGAAGATAGAAAGAGAGAGAGTTACGTTTCGTATATTACTGTAGGGGCAAGATAGAGAGGTGCGAGCACACATTTTCTTTATCACTTGCTCTCATAACCAGTTGATTTGTCGCATATCTCCTATCCCAAATGAGCCTATATTAAACAAATTGCAAATATATATATGCACATACATAGGTATAGATAGAGCTAAAGAAGTTTTACTTCAGTGACAAGCTCTCGTCCGCGGCTTCGCACGCGTGGTTTGCCAATAAAAAGTAGCCTATATGATATCCAGGTTATAATCTACGTACACACCAATTTTCATTGAAATTGGTTCAGCCGTTTCGACGTGAATGATTAACAAACAACCTCACATACATACAATCGAGGATAGTGACCACTACCTGGTGGTAAGTGATGGTGTTAGTATACGTAGAATACCTAGGTTTCTTGAAATTTGGTAGTTTACCCAGTGCCCAGTGGCGTAACTATACCGTTCGAGGCCCGTGGCAAATTCACCAGATGCCCCCCCCCCCCAGTATTTTTTATTTTAAAATACCTAGTGAATTAAATACTAATCATAAATATTGCTGGACATTTCACACAGCGCTATCTAACCCCAAACTAAGCACAGCTTGTACTATGGGAACCAGATAACTGTTAGAATACTTACCTATATACATTATTTTTTGTAAATACATACTTATAATATATAGAGAAACAACCAGACCGGGAACAAATATCTGTAGATCGTGCAAACATTTGTTCCGCGGCGGGAATCGAACCCGCTACCTCCGGCGTCTCAGCCGGCTATTCGCCCACTGCGCCACGGAGGTCGTATTGAATTGAAATCACACTTTCCGTACAGCAAAAGTGCTAATGACATCATCAAAGTTCAAATTTTGTACCATAGAATTATCGATGGTAAGAATAGCTAAGTTGCCTTCTTCTCCTATACAATTTCTTAAATAAGTTTTTTATCAATTTCAGTATATCGGTACGCTACCGACTCCGAGAGCAATCCCATATCCTACTAATATTATAAACGCGAAACTTTGTATGTACGGATGTATGGATGTTTGTTACTCTTTCACGCCGGAACTTCGGTTCTTTCTAGGCAAGCGTGCTCCATTTTCGATCACACCTTCACTTACCATCAGGTGAGGTAGTGGTCAAGCGCTTGGCTATCATCAATAAAAAAAAACCTCCATCTGGTCTAAAATTTTCACATGGGAATAAATGTTGGGAGTTGGGATTCTCTGACCGGGAGCCCCTTCCGGCTGGGGGCCCGTGGCATTTTGCCGACTTGCCACCCTGTAGTTACACCACTGCCAGTTCCGGATTGAGGTAACTCGTTGACCTTTTACATGACAGTTTTACCTATGTATGTACCTACCAGTGGCGAGGGATTCATACAAGTCGATTCCTATCGAGCTACCTTCAATCAGGGCTCTTGACTGTTCTAGAAAATAATAACGCCTTAAAAATTTACCTTAGCAATGTATTTTGAAGCCATTTAAAATTGAAATGTAAGTAAAATTCTAATAAATTTACAATTAATTAAAAACCAGACTCTAAACGTATAAGGTTAGGGCATGTTTTTGCATAAAACTCTGCGGTACAGCTAAATATCTTCGGCTTGTTGAAAACATTTCGTATCCATAACCAAAATGCGTACAATGCATTTTGGGTTCTATCATTGTTTTCGCAAAATTCAAGAAAACCGTCAATGTATAACGAACACTAACGAATTCGTGCACTAAAGTGCGTCAACAGTATTTTATAGTAAGGTGGGGAGTACAACTCGACTGGATTGCGAGTTAAAGGTACTACACGGCCAAATTGCGCCGTCATTATTTATTCAAGCAGGATTATAATTTTTCTACATCTTTATTTAGCGGAGTACCTATAAGTTTGTTTACTTTTTGAAATTTAAAATGGCGCGTTAGATCCTCGGTGAGAAGAGCATGAATCATGAAATAACATTGAGAAGTGAATGCATGTAGTAAATGCGACTTACATATTTTTTCAACCGGGTTCCCTTATGATTATTGTTACCCTTCGCCGTTGGTACCTAGAGTGCTTTAGGCATGTAATTTATACGCCACTATGGCTTAATATGAAGTAACTATTTATTTTTATGACATTTGTATAATTCTACCCATATATACATATAAAGCGCCGCCATGCTGTTATTTTTTATATTTGCCGCACTTTTTCAACCTGCACTTTCATTAGCCAGACTCTAGTTACACCTAGGTTCCGTTTGGTTACAAAAATCTTATAACTACTCTGTAAATAACATCTAAAACCTACTAATGTAGGTACCTAAGTAGGTAAGCTACCTACATAAGAAAATGTTAATACAATTTTCGCAACAATTATTATAAATATATTACTTCCTTTATCATAGACAAGGACGTCGCCAGGGGGGAGGGAGGGGCAGATACCCCCCCCCCCCCCCCCTTAGAGAATACAAAAAACGTATCCAACTGCAAAGAAACCAAAGTTCTAAGCGCAATTGTCATGCTTTGCCGATAAATCCAGCACGCACGTCAAAACTCGAATAAATTCACTATCACTAAAGTCAGGCCATTTTAATAGGTAACATTTGACGTCTGTTGACGTCTGTCAGTTCGGTACAACTCGCACCGAACTCGTACTCGTATCGGTCATTATCACAATAAATATGTAATCGTAATTGAAAAAAGTTAAGCAATTGTGCAGTTCTAACAAAACGAAACAATATATTATTTTATGGCCGCCGTTACAAGGCTACATTGTTGAATTTTGATGAATTGTCAAATGTTACCTACTAAAATGGTCTGACTTAGGTTTATGTGGGTATAGTACAATACAACTTTCAATTACAAATTATGCGTCCGCGCTACCATTGTTATAGAGGGACAAGTGAGGGGGGCTTCATGCTCTTGACTGTACCTACAATTTATATTTTTCTCATCCTCCATAATATAACCCCCCCCCTCTCACCCCCCCCCCCCCCCTCCCCGGGGCCATGGGGCTGGCGACGCCCTTGATCACAGACATCAAAAAAATATAAACTGTCAATTTCCATGATGTTCATCATTATATACAAACAAGGCACTCCTTTTAGCACCGTCACATACAGCCGCTTTCAAACGCGTGCTATAAAATCGACTTAGGCGGTCTATAGCTACAGCCAATAACAATCAAGGCACTTTTTGTAGCACTGTTTCACTGCCGCTTTGACATGCGCGCTGTGTACAGTGCTATAAATTATGGCGTAAGGCTTTTGACGCACACAGCCAGTAACAAACAAGGCACTTCTATCACCGTCACATTAAACAGCCGCTTTTAGACGTGCGCTATAAAATCTGCATATGGCACGCGGGCCATGTAGCCAACAGCAAAGAAAGGCACTTTTAGCACCGTGGCATATAGCCGCATTTATGCGTGCTACACGCGTGCTATAAAAACCGTCAATGACACCGACTTATATTATGTTCAACTCGAGCTGTCAGAATCGCTACTAGTGTCACGCTTCTTCCGTCTCTTCTTGTCCTTGTGTCTGTCGCGACGCGCGGGGGCGGGGGGACTCTCGCGACGGACGCGGTGCTGTCAGATGCCCGAATCGTCTGTCGTGTGCTGGATGTGGTTCAGCGATTCTGAGGACGAATCCGACTTCTGTTTTTTCTTTGTTCTGGAATAATAAGGTACAGGTTTAGCTTCCAGACTTGTTGCTAAAAGATAGCGCGGCCTGTTGTCTATTAATTGTTTAAGCTAGATAGTTGAATACCAATAAATAACATTTTAATCTTACATTAACTGTCAAAACCTGAACGCTCTGCTGTCGTAAATTCAAGGAGAAAAGGAAATTAATTTAGTCATCTTTTTTGTTTCGCTTTTTAGAATAAGTATTGGATTTTCGATTCTTAATTTAATGAGTCTAAGCAATTCAGTATTTATTTTGATATCCTTGGTTTCCGGTGCGCCTGGACAAAGTAGTTTTGAACAGGAAATAAACTTACCCCTTTTTCCTCTCATTCTCTGTAGTCAACTGATCCTTGAATAACTTTGACAGCTCTAATTCTTTAATTTCGTCAGAATTCGTCAAAATTATTGCTCTGAAACAAATAAAATAAATAAATAAGGTCCATTTATTACCTAGCTAGGTAGTCTAATTCCAGTACGATTCTAATTTAAACAT
Source organism: Philereme vetulata (assembly GCA_918857605.2). Taxonomy (NCBI): domain Eukaryota; kingdom Metazoa; phylum Arthropoda; class Insecta; order Lepidoptera; family Geometridae; genus Philereme; species Philereme vetulata. The sequence goes on along the minus strand of OU975427.1, from coordinate 3,394,927 downwards.
TAACTAGAAAATATAATGTTTTGTAGATCTATTTTTTAGGGAACTTAACGGTATTTTTCGAGAATGTCCTAGTAGTAGTAGATAGTATCCTATGTCGACTACCTCTTAGTAATTATATTAGATAGGTATTTATTTCAATGCAAGATATAATAGGTTACAATTAGTATTCTAGATGTATGTAGGTATCCTGTGGCGTGATGCGTGGCAAGGTATAGTATAATAAAAACTTATTAGCTAGGTAAACAATATCTTAAAACTAGAAATCTTAAAAGTAGGTATATATACGATTTTATACTAAACTAAGATACATTTCTTAACTTTGTTACTTGATTTACTAAATTAGGAGATTATAGCACGCTCTTGAAGCGGTCGTATAATATTGTAACTGTGAACAATAGATAATTCTCATAGATCCTGTCCATCCAAAGGTTGCCTGGAAGCGATCGTTTTTAGCGATACCTAAAGCCGCCCATTGTACCTATGATTTAAAAGTGTATTTTCTTTTATATGTTTATATTCAATGGTGTGCAAAAAATAAATTATCTAATCTAATCTAACAATTTATTTGTTCTACCACCGCAGTGCTAAAAGAAGTGCATGGTTATCATCTTCGTATTTGACTAAACAATACCTGATCCTCCCTCCATCTCTGTCGTGCCTGCGAGGGTCGCTGATCACTGATATCGAAGTCTCGCGAGTCTCGTGCTTTTTCTCTTTCTTGTGCTTCCTATGTTTATGTTTCCTAAGAAAAAAACATAGTTAAGAAATATTAGGTAGGTACTATAATGGAATTTTCTTAAATTCAAGTTTCTTCAGTATATTTATGACTAGCTGTTGTCCGTGACTTCGTACGCGTTACATTACTAAATATGTAGGTAACCTACCTAGAAATGAAGCTAAACTTGCTGTTGTAACTTGGCACCCCATTTTTATCCCATGGCACCTGATTTATGGGCTAAAAGTTGTCTAAGTGATAATCCAGGTATATAATCTACGTATATACTAAATTTCATCAAAATCGGTTAAGCCGTTACGACGTGATTGTGTAACAAACAAACACCCAAACTTTCGTATTTATAATATTAGTGCGATGTTAACCTAAATAAGTTATTAGTATTTAGTACAATAGTCACACGAAAACGATGATTATTATTATGGTTTAGGTACGATTTTTTTAAATTTAATGGATTTGTTTTGGTTACGTAGAAGCACTTTTTTTTAAATTAACGAGTAGATATTCTGAAGCAATCTTAACTTTACGCAATTATGGCCCTAGAACTCAAATTAAAATATATATAAGGTTGGAAAAAGTGGATAATAATTGTAGTGATTGTGTAAAACCCATAAACATACATACATACATATTGCTGGACATTTCACACAGCGTTATCTAGCCCCAAACTAAGCAGAGCTTGTATTATGGGAACCAGATAACTGATAGAATACTTATATATATATTTTTTGTAAATACATACTTATAATATATAGAGAAACAACCAGACCTTATGACCAACAGACATTATGTATTTATTTATTTATTTAAAGATACACCAACAGTACAAATATTTTTACAGTTTACAGCTAAATAAGGGCGCACTATACCTGGGGAGACGATTGATCGCTTATTTTGAAACAATGTTTTGTTCAACAAATTTTGTGATTGTAATTTGTAATTCATATATGTTATAGTTAAGGATATGTGCTAGAGCGCCTGTGTTGTGAAAACACGATTCCGTGAAATTTTCTCGATAGAAAAAAAAATCTAAAGATGACTCCAAATTTATCTTAAAACCTCTTATGCGATGAATACTACAATTTAGATCTTGAAACTTTGTACAGTAATTATACACAACATAAATAAGGACACATGTGTTTAAAATTTTCAAAATACGTTTTGATTTTATCATGAAATGAAAATATCTAAGTTTTGCACTAATGAAACCATTCGCTCCGGACGCCCGTTTCGCGATTCAGTCTGGCCTCGGCTTTCAGACGGGGTACCCGTGACGCTTGTCGGTCCAAACGAACACGTAATTCTTAGGTAGAATTTATATTTAGTTAGTTTTTGTAAAGACGCAGTAATGAGAAATAAACACAACAAGATAATGAAGGGACTGAATGATAAAAAAACCGGCAAACATATGAGCCACGCCGAGATAGGACGTGCAGCGGCGCGCGAAGAAGCGGGGGTGAAATTCCAGTTTGGGCTGAGGTATAGTCAACTCTTCTATGCAATAAGTATGTATTTACAAAAAAAAGTATATAAGTATTCTATCAGTTATGGGAACCAGTTCCATAGAACAAGCTCTGCTTAATTTGGGGCTAGATAGCGCTGTGTGAAATGTCCAGCAATATTTATTTAAATACCAGACTTATGACGATAGTCATAAATATATCTCTGATTCGTACCTATGAATGTATTACCTACATATTATATATGTATAATATTCTTCTAAAATTATTTGTCTATACTAAAACAACATAAAATTATGTGGCATCAAAAAATAAACAGCGATGCCACAACTTTTGAGACGAATAATATTTTGAAAGTTTCTAGTTCTATGAAGTTTCAGTCAAGCCGTATAAAATACTTACGAATGCTTGCTCTCCATGTCTCGCTCTTTTCTCTCGGACCTGTCTGTTTTGTGTTTATTGTTCTTCCTGTAAACAGACCCTCCTGTACCGTCGTCCACAGTTTCAAGGTGCAGGACGTACAGGCGGTAGATTTGCAGAAGGATGACCTGTTAAACACGTAGGGTACCTTCTTACTAAACTACATAAATCACGATTTGACGAACTTATAAGGCGACTTTCGCAACGATGCCTAAACGTTTTTAGTGGCTAAATATGATTTAGAGAGTTATTAAATCATATAAATACGTCAAATTTAAACATGTTTAGTCGCTAAATAAGTTTAGGGATCGTTGTGTAAGCCGGCCTAAATCTGTCACGTTAAACACCAGATGTTATTTCAGCTTTGTATGGTGTAAATATTGTACCTAAGTATATACCAAAATATATAATAGTAATAGGTACATTCAGAAAAAGTAAGCAAGAAACTGACGACCGCCACCCACTGTATGGCCATCAGCCACCATCGGCCCGACTGAAAAGCCGTAAGAGCTTCCTCCGATCCATCAATCCCACGGACAAAAGCCCGGCAGTAGCGAGACTTGAATTATGGTCCTCCCATCACACTGCCCCTCCTGATTACATTCCACCCGCGGAGCATCTTCCTTCCGGCTACAAGCTGCAGTGGCCAATTTGGAAGTCCCTAAACCGGTTGCGCACTCAAGTTGGCCGATGCCGAGATAATTTAAGCAAGTGGGGATACATCGACCCATTCCAGAGCCAGTGCCACTGCGGGGCCACCACACAAACAATGGCCCACTTGCTCTCATGTCCTCTATGCCCAACCACCTGCACACGGAATGACTTGTACCAGGCAACAGAGAGAGGGGTGTGGAAGTTGCTCTCTATTGGGCTAATCAAATTTAAAAGTCAAATAGCCATTGACACGAAAGAAGAAGAAGAAGGTACATACAAGTTTCGTTTTATTTAATAGCCCTTTTAAATTACACGTCATCTATTTTTTTTTCAACCCGTCATTGATGATTAGTAGAAAACGATGTCCTATGTAAATATATTTCTGTGCCATAAAGAATTGAATAAATGAATAGCACAAGTGTGCTATACCGCGTCTAAAAACGGCCTAAGGGCTCGTCCGCATGGGGCACATTAGTTGCGTAGCATGGTTTCACCACAATTTCTGCGACTAGTGCCGAAACCATGCTGTGATACAATAATATGTCCTATAGCGGACGAGCCCTTACGCGCGGGACAAATACAAGAGGCGTCGGGCGGAGGTGAGGCGCGGGCGCGGCGCCGGTGCAGCGCAGGCGTCGGAAAGGCGAGGCGAGAGCGAACACAGTGGATGCATTTGGGGCATTCTAGTGTTTGATTTTATCACGACAACATGACGTCTTCTTATTCAGATGAAGAGGGTCTGCAAGCTCTGGTGCATTTGGAGAACTTACTAAAGATCACAAGATATGCGATCCACCCTGTGTGGCAAGCCCAAGCAGGATAGGAGCATGCCACTGCTAACTGCGGGTGCGCTGAGGGCGAGGAAGCGGCGCCCGCGCTCCGCCGTCTCAGTATGTCTCGCGTCCCACCTCTTCTATACATTTTGTATGAAATATCAAAGAAGTGTATTTGTCCCGTGCCTTAGGCTTCGTTCAAATCCGAATCAAAAATCAAAAAATTAAAAAAAAAACACCTATTCATACTCTATAAAATGACAAGGCTCACTTTGTAAGACCGCCTTCGCGAGCAAGCCTATACTTACCAGTGTGTTCTTGCATGTGAAGAATATGTTCATGTAGTTGATGATTTTGTAGTGACAGATGATGAGGAGCCTGAACGCGAGGAAGGGCGCGTCCTGCAGCGCGATGTTCATCATGATGGCGCACACCTCGATAGAGCAGCAACACGCGCGGTTGTTCCTGTAGGGTTAGTCGTTACTTGATATCATGTATTATTTACAACAAGTCAGCGATCTTATCCTCTCTTGTCGATACAACTGATGAAACTATATATGTCTCGTTCTAACACGATCTCTTTTACCTCGTACAATATGTCAGCGATCTTAATCTCTCTTGTCGATGCAGGTGATAAAACTCTAGGTATTGGTCTCGTTCTAAGACGGTCTCTTTTACCTCATACAAAAATAGGTAGGTAAAATTGTATGGGCCGCAACTTGTCATTTCATATCATTTATTTATTCATAAAGAATTATATAATCTAGTTTGAAATTACATCATATTTACAAATTATAATATTTTAAAATTATCACATACCTACATGTCAAAAATAATAAAATAACACAAAACAAATGTATACTTGTGACGACCTCCGTGGCGCAGCGGGCGAACAGCCGGCTGAGACGCAGGAGGTAGTGGGTTCGATTCCCGCCTCGGAACAAATGTTTGCATGATCAACAGATATTTGTTCCGGGTCTGGTTGTTTTTCTATGTATTATAAGTATGTATTTACAAAAAAAAAGTATATAAGTATTCTATCAGTTATCTGGTTCCCATACTACAAGCTCTGCTTAGTTTGGGGCTAGATAGCGCTGTGTGAAATGTCCAGCAATATTTATTTATTTACTTGGCTAATTATAAAAATGTCAAAAAAAAGGCAAGAAAAGTCAAAAAATAATATAAAATGGAAATGATTTAGAATAATATTGCTAAGGATTAAATAATACAAACATGTCACAAAGTAATTAAATTGACTCAAATCTATATGAAAAAATAAAAACGTCTGTTCAATAATAATATTACAAGTCATAAAATCATTAACTGAATACTCGTAGAAACTCCTTTCAACAAAAACTCTTAATTTGAATTTATAAGGACTTTCGATAATTTCCATTACATTAGGCAGTGCATTAACGAGTCTTACAGCTTGATACCGCGAGCCATGTAATGACTTATATTCTACTGTTGCCCGCTGTTGCCCGCGACTTCATAAGCTGGGTACTCACTTAGCAGTGTAGCACGTAACGTATCAGATACGGTATCAACCTGCAAGTGGGTACGGCTCGTCCACGGTCCTCCGCGTATCTAGCTACGAGCTGCCGTATCCGCAGTGCTCGCAACGACGTCACGCCGACAACATGTCTCGAATGGTGGCTAGTGCTGCGTTCATATTCATGTATAATATTTTAGATAATTTATAAAAGCCCACGTCGATTTTGGCAAAGTGAAATTTTCAAAGATAGAAATCGTTCTAACAATTTAGTAATGGATATGAAGTCTCAAGAGATTAGTGGGCGTTTCAAGAATTTCACTCGTATGTCGAGTACAGATTTTGAGTATCTAATTAATTTAATTGGACCTCAAATTCGCACTAGAGACACAAGGTTTAGAACAGCGATACCGGTTCAAGACAAATTGGCTTTAACATTGAGATTTTTAGCAAGTGGTGATTCATTCACTAGTTTACAGTATACCTTCAGAATGTCTAAGCAAGTTATAAGTGAATACGTAAGTTCGTTTGAAGCTCGCGCGTAAGTACTCACTACACAAGCGGTCGTGACGCCGTCCACGAGCACACTGCGAGCCGCCTTTGTGTTCGCAGTGAAACCGCCACTCGGCGGGTCACTGCTTGCACGAGCTTACAGCGCTCCACGCGCGAGCGGCTCGCAGCAGGCTCGTGCCTACGTACTCACTTGATACCGTATCTGATACGTTACGTGCTACACTGCTAAGTGAGTACCCAGCTTTTACTTATATTCTACTGTTGCCCGCGACTTCATACGCGTTACACTACTAAATGTGTAGGTAACCTAGAAATAAAGCTAAACTCGCTGTTGCAACGTGACTTGACACTCCATTTTTATCCCACAGGAACTGATAAAGTAGCCTATGGCTATGAATGAATGAATTAATGAAAACTCTTTATTGTAAACAATATACACAAAAACATATAAACAAAATAGAAAACACAAAGCAAATAGTACAATGGGCGGTCTTATCGCTTAGAAGCGATCTCTTCCAGACAACCTTTGGATGGAGAGGATTTTGTTATAACAAGGATAATGGTCGGGGGTGTACATTTATGGCTAAACTATTTTTTTTATGTTTTTTATTGTGGGGAAACAGGCTTACGACCCACCTGATGGTAAGCGGTCACCGTCGCCTATTGACACCGGCAACAGCCCGGGGTATTGTCGATGCGTTCCCCCTACACTATTATGAAGAGAGTATGAAGAGAGTGCGTCAATATCAAAATAAAAATAAATACTAAAATTATGCCTGTGTTAATCCAGGTTCTCTGTTAATCTACCTACGTACGTACATATCAACCAAATTTCATCGAAATCGGAACAGCCTACCTTATTGTCTACAATGGTCATGCTAACCATGCAGGCTACAGGTACCAAGTAAGTACAATTGGGTAACTGCAGTGTCTATAAATAATACATTATTTAATTCAGACGACAATAAAATAGTTCTTGGATAGTAAATAAGTAATGTTTATCAGGAGGCATTCCACGAACTGCAACGATATTTATAGCACCAATTGTATTCCACGAAGAACAACTACTCGTATTTATATTTTGGCTTGGTGCTCTTCGTGAAAAACGACAGCTGTCATCAGAAATGCAGATCTCATTGATACCTACCACTCGTCCCAAGACACCGCTAGCCTAGAACATCTAGTTCCCAAGATACAGCTGTTTAACATAAAAAAAAAATATAAAAATTGTATGTTTCAAGTCACAGCAATTCAGCGCAATGCAGCCAGTGTCTTGGAGACACTTCCGCCTGGTAGTGATCTGGAGCAGTTGAGCTATCTATAGATCGTTTGCAACGGTCTTTAGATGATTCAACTGATTCTTCTGTATTTTATTGTAAATAATTGTATATTAAATAAATAAATAAATATTGCTGGACATTTCACACAGCGCTATCTAGACCCAAACTAAGCAGAGCTTGTACTATGGGAACCAGATAACTGATAGAATACTTAGTCGTGCTCGAGCCGTCGTACAGTGCGGACGTCTCTGGGGCGTCGTTACGCTGCCCGTTGAATATACGAAGATTCGATCGTCGTTAGTGGTCGAGGCAACATCGCCTATAAAAGGCTCCTCAGATCGCGCGGCACGCATTCGATCGTCGTTAGTGGTCGCCGCTATAGCATGCAGCGGCCACACCTTAGGAACCTAGGCTGGTAGAGGGGGGCTCGAGTGCCGAAACACTTTGTTGTAGCAACGGCGTGTTTCGGCCCTCGAGTCGGCACGGTCACTCCCCGTGCTAGTGCTCGTTGCTTCGGCGTCAACGCAATCCACCTCAAGTGGCGAGGCAACCAGGCAACTGTAGAAGGCCTGAAGGTAGCGATAGGAGTTTTTTATCGTTGCCAGATACTGCGTCCTGTTCCCTTCCAGTCGTAGCGGTTCTCCGTTCCACTGGGTCAAGGGGAGTAAGGAGGAGAGGGTGCATCTGTGTACGGCGCGCACACTTATGCAACTTAATATATCCTGCGCATCTGACTTGGCTTTGTCATTCCGAGTTTAAAAAAGTCCTGGGCTTGGTCTAATACCTGGACACGGGTGGCCTAAGGAGAGGAGAGTGGTCGCTCTAGCACTGCATCGGGGTGACAGTGTGGTTCGGCAGCACTCTTTGAGACAAAGCAGCTTTATTTAGAGAGGCACTGCTTTCCTCGCTCAGCCGGGGAGGGGGTTAGAAAAGGTGCCCCAAACAAACGCTCATTCCTCGCAATAAGAATAAATCTAAAAACATGCAGATGAATATGACTTTTGGTGCGTGGAATGTACGTACTCTTTTAGACCGACCCAACAACCTCTGCCCAGAACGTAAAACCGCCATTGTGGCTCGCGAGCTCAAACGCTATGACGTCGACATAGCCGCTCTCAGCGAAACACATCTAGCTGACGAAGGTGAGCTTGTTGAACGTGGTGGTGGGTACACTTTCTTCTGGAAAGGCACACCAGCTTCTGAGCCTAGACGGTCAGGAGTAGGCTTTGCTATTAAAACTACTTTAGCCTCTAAGTTGGAAGAACATCCAGTTGCTATCTCTGATCGTGTCATATCCTTACGTTTCCATCTTCGAAACAATAAATACTTAAATGTTATCAGCGTATATTCGCCAACACTCGACAAAAGTGATGACGTCAAGGACAAATTTTATGAGGAAGTGTCAGAAGTGCTGACTAAAATCCGGCGCTGTGAGAAAGTTTTGCTTCTTGGCGACTTTAATGCTCGCGTCGGACGTGATTTTGAAGCTTGGCCTCGGGTGATAGGGCGACATGGCATTGGTAACATGAACAGTAATGGGCAACTGTTACTAAGCCTCTGTTCCCAATTTCATCTGGGTATTACCAATACCATGTTTAGACTCCCAAATAAATACAAAACTACCTGGATGCACCCAAGGTCCAAGCATTGGCATCTTATTGATTATGCTATAGTCCGTCAACGGGATATAGCGGATGTCAAAGTAACGAGAGTAATGAGGGGCGCAAACTGTTGGTCGGATCACCGACTTGTTGTTACAAAACTATTTTTGCGTCTTAGCCCTTGCCGTAGACCTCGCAGGGCTAAGCCTAACTGTCTTCATCTGAAAAAGCTAGAGTCTGCTGAAATATTGGCAAATTACAGGGAAGCTGTCAATACCTTTACAGCAGGCATACACCCCGAAGATGAACAGTTAGACGAGGGCTGGAAACTGTTAACTACAAATACCATCAATGCGGCTACTGAGATCTTAGGCCAAAAACCTCGTGTCTGTGAAGACTGGTTTGACGAAAATGATAATACATTGACAGTCGCCCTAGAAAAACACCGCCAGCTCCTTCGAAAGGGAAATCAGACAACTGCTTCTGAAAAAATAAAGGAGAGTACGAGCCAAATAAGGAGACTAACTCGAAACGCAAAAGATGAGTGGTGGCTGAACAAGGTTCGCTATATTCAGTGGCTTGCTGATTCGAATAGACTCGGCGATTTCTTTAACGAGATTAAAAAGTTAGTAGGAAGTCCACATCGAGTAAACGTACCACTGAAATCACTTTCAGGTACCCTCCTGGTAAGCAAAGGAGAAGTTCTTACTCGCTGGGCAGAACACTATAACAGCTTACTCAATGTGGATCGTTCTGCTGACATAAACTATTTGGAATCACTTCCTGCCTTACCACAAGCCGTAGATCTGGATCAGCCTCCTTCTCTTGAGGAAGTTATCATCGCCATCAAAGCGCAGAAAAACAATAAGGCTGTCGGCATCGATAACTTACCAGGAGAACTATTAAAATATGGCGGAGATGAGTTGCACTACAAGATTTGGCAATTTTTCCAGCGCATGTGGGAAATGGAGTTCGTTCCTCCTAGTTTTGGCGTATCACTAATTTGCTCTTTGTATAAAAATAAAGGTGATCGATCTGTTTGCAACTCTTATAGGGGTATATCACTTCTGTCTACTCCAGGAAAAACTTTTGCCAGAGTACTCTTAAATCGTCTTATGGAGCTCTCTGAAAGTATATTGCCTGAAACGCAATTTGGGTTTAGACCCAATCGCGGCACATGCGAGGCCATATTCTCTCTTAGACAACTGCAAGAGAAAAGCAGGGAACAGTGTCAACCTCTGTTTCTCTGTTTTGTTGATCTGGAGAAAGCTTTTGACAGTGTACCTCGCGAAGCTTTGTGGATTGTGCTTTCGAAACTTGGTTGCACCGACAAATTTATACGCTTGATAAGACTTCTTCACGACAACATGACTTGTTGCGTAACCGTCAATGGTGAGCAGACAGAGCAATTCCCTGTCACTTGTGGTGTAAAACAAGGCTGTGTATTAGCACCCACTCTTTTTGCTCTGTACTTTTCCGTTGTCGTGAGGGAGACTTTACAAGCCAACACCGAAGGGATCCGCATACGTTTTCGCACAGATGGCAGTATCTTTAACCTGGCTAGGTTAAAAGCGCACACAAAGGTATCGTATGACCTCATTACCGAATTGATGTATGCTGATGACCTATGTTTCGTTGCGGAATCTTCTGAGGGACTCCAGGACTTGATGACTCGGCTTGACGCTGCGTGCTGTAGATTTGGCCTCAAAATTAATATTACAAAGACAGAGGTGATGGCCATGGACACTGTTAACCAAGCTCCACTGAATCTGCAAATCGATGGAAAGCCCATAAAACAGGTCGATACATTCAGATATCTGGGAAGCAGCATAACAACAAAATGCGACCTTGACTCGGAGATCAACAGCAGACTTGGCTCCGCTATGGCTGCTTTTGGTAAACTACGAGTCCAGGTATTTCGCTCCCATAGCATCAAATTGAGTACCAAGATTAAGGTGTATATGGCTATTGTACTTCCTAACATCTTGTACTCGTCAGAGACATGGTGCCTGTATCGCAGACACATACGCACGTTAGACAGATTCCATCTGAAATGCCTCCGCGACATTCTTAACATCAAGTGGTCGGATCGGGTCCGTAATACCGATGTTCTACGACGGGCTAATGTCTGTGGCATAGAGGCATATTTGATGCGGCGTCAGCTGCGTTGGTGCGGGCACCTGTCTCGGATGTCTGATGAGCGGAGGGCGAAACGCATTTTCTTCTGTGAACTAGAACATGGTAAGCGGAAACGCGGAGGTCAGTTCCTACGTTTCAAAGACGTACAGAAGAGGCACATGAAGAGGTGTTGTATCGATCCGTCGCGCTGGGAGGCTCTCGCTGAAAAACGACCTGAATGGAGGCGTCATGTTCAGGACAAAGTGTACGAGTTTGAAGAAGAAAGGAGGCAAGAACTAGACTTAAAACGAGATCAGCTTAAAAGTCGACCGCCGGCTAATATCAATTACAACTACATTAATGGCGCCTTAACTTGTGTTCATTGTAACCGGACTTTTAGCGCAAAAATAGGGTACATCAGCCACATACAGGCTAAACACCTAGGCCAATAATCACAAAGTCAAGTCTCTGTAGCCGAAATCGGCTAGGAGGATTATTATTATTAGAATACTTAAATACTTTTTTTTTGTAAATACACAATTATAATATATATATATAGAAAAACATCCAGACCCGGAACTGTAGATCATGCAAACATTTGTTCCGTGGCGGGAATCGAACCCGCTACCTCCTGCGTCTCAGCCGGCTATTCGGCCACTGCGCCACGCCACAGAGGTCGTCATATAATTTCTGTTAAAGACGCAATATTCACAATTAGCAAAGTAGTACATCTTTAGCAGCAAAAACAAGTACTTACTACTCCACCAGATGAAATCTTACACACTGTCTTAAGGCGGGGAAGTTTGAAAAGGGACGACTTTTAGGTTTTTTTAACAAATGTATCTCTACTCAAATGTAAAATATGCACAAAAAAAACCATATTTTATTAAAATTTAACATATAATCTACCGCTTTGTGAAGATAGAAACGCGAATAATAATAATTTTCTCGATACAAAAAAATCATTAAGTTGAAACTAAATTGATATTTAAACGGTCGAAACTATGAGGTTTCTTCTTGAAATCATTTCAAATTTATACCAAAAGATAAAGCTTATTATTAACTAAGGAATTGTGAAAAAACAATATATAATTCAGTTATTATTAATATCTGTGAAAGAAAACTATCAAAATCTACTCGTTCAGGCGCGGCCAGTGCCCGTCGAGATGTCTTCGAGGTTGGACGCACGCCGTTTGTCTCCCAAAAATTCCCCCGCGTTTCAAATTAGTGCAGTGCAGATACGTTTAGATTGGCGGGGCCTGAGGTAGCGTAAAATACCTAAAGTTCCGAAACAAGCCCGCCTTAATATTGTCTACCTATGTCTATTGGTCATATTAAGCACTTGTGTGTAGAAGCTAAGCGGTGAGCGAGGTGAGGCTAAGTCCTAGGACCAATAGGATCATTTGGTCTTTTGGATAATCCCATTGATCCTATTGATCCCATCCTAGATCCCATTGATGGTTTGACACACATTCGTAGCACATCTCAGATAAAAAGGCAGCCTTACTGCCTGGCAGCAAAAACAATTTATTTATTTGAACAAAACACAAATACAATCAAAAACAAACACAGATAAAATACAGTAACAATATAGCTCTAGGCTCGGGGCTTGTATCTTGGGAACCGTTTACGAATCTAAACAGAAACCGTCGAGTAGGCCATCTGAAGGAACTTTAATTGGTGGTCTGCCTAGTGTGCACTATGAAATTATAACGACTGATGGTTTTACGATATCATGTCTTTTATTATATTTAATTAATTTACTTAGAAACATGCAAGCACCGACTATAGTCTAACTTTTTATTAGCTGCAGTAAAATGACGTTTCTAAATGTCATTCCGTAAAATAATGTTGCCAGCCTAATCTCAATAGGAATGTGATTCAGTTCACAAAAATTAAATAAATAACATTATTATGACGTTTTTGTTTCATTTTGAATGTACCTCCCTATACTTCCACTAAAAAAGATCAATCCTCTAGTATAGTAATAATAATAGGTTAAAAAAATACATTACAACTTAATATTAAATCTCAAAAAAAAAACCAAACTGATTATTCATTTATGATTCACTCATTTAGCTACATCCCTATTTATTTTTCTTCAAAAACCGGCAACCCACAAAACGTCATTTTACTGCAGCTAATAAAAAGTTAGACTATAGCTACGAATTATTTCACACAAGTGTCATTTTTAGATATGTCATCTGTCATGGCTACCGGATGTCCACAGCATAGTGAGGGGACACTTCCCTAGTGCGGTGATAGTGCCCGTCCAACACCATCTTTACCATATTTTTATGAGAAAATACCTATATTGCGTATTTGTTTTACTAGGAGGGTTTAATATTCAGTTTTTACGTAAGTAAGCAGTCTTTCCCTTTAGTTCTATACATAGTTTGTGTTCCTAAGCCTCATAGTTACGGTTACTACCACGAAAAATAACAATCCGGTAAAGATGACACAATTTTGGCAACTTTACCTACTTACTACTATTTTCTCCTTGGATCCAGCTAGAACTAATCAAATTATGTAAAGATAGTGTTCGTTGATGTGTTGCCAACATGGCCTGTTAGTTAAATTACCGTTATTTTTAAAATAATATTCAAGATTTTGACAACTGTCTATGTTACCAGCATGTAAAAAGTTTTGGGATACCAGTTATTCATTAGAAAGCTACTAAAATAGTAATAAAAATTCTACCCTATTACCATTTTGTCTAATTTGAGTTTTTATCATGCAAGGAAGACTAAGGTAAAGTTGATCCTTTTGGGTAAAGATGACCCATTTGACCGGAACTCAAAATTCAAGAGACCAGGCGCAAAACAATTTTTTTTTTTCGAATGGACTTCTCGCTGTTGGCCTCTGAGACCGTTGCAGCTTAACCGAGCTTTTGGCGAGCGCAGAAGGCGCTCAGCCCTATAATATTTTTATTTTGATGAGGCAACTAGCGCAAGGGCACCACTTAGGTACGAACCTCGGCTTGGGCTGTTGCCAGGACGGGGATAGGAGAGAAACGCCCGGGTACGTGCTTGTACCTCGTTTATGCGGCGACTAAAGGGACTCGTCGACCTCGCCGGCGAGGTCGGTGTATTTGTGGAGTGTTTGCTCTGTCTAATGTGGATGACTCACCCGCATTAGCGGAAGTGATTTCGTCATCCGGGTCTCTGAGAACGTGTCTCGGACGACGGAGGGTTTGTGGCGCAAAACAAACAGCGATGGAGGTGTTTATATACATAATTAAACAAGATAAAATTGTGCATGGTAGAGAGAGGGCAGGTGAGGAGGGGGGGGGGGGGGGGTTAGGGGGGGGGGGGGGGGGGGGGGCTAGGAGGGGGGGGGGGGTTAGGAGGGGGGTTAGGAGGGGGGGGTTAGGAGGGGGGGGGGGTAGGGGGGGGGGTAGGGGGATCAATTGAGGAAAAACAGGTAGTACAGTACTTCACCAGACGTAATCATCACTGACTATCGTTTGTATAGTGGTCCTTTTAAGCAGGGTTTATACCAGCCTTTCGTCTTCTTTACAAACAACAGAACCGTTCGTATTTTATATCAGAATAGAGAGAATAATTCTTTAATGTACACCAAGAATACTTAAAAAGACTAATTTATTTTAAATATAGTACACACGGCTACACATCATGCTATAATTATCCAGTATAAGCTGACCTCTTATTGTGTAGGCTTTTAGTAGAATGAGAGGTCAGTTTCACTGGAATATATAGCTTGATGTGTAGCCGTGTATACAATGGGCGGCCTTATCGCTGAAAGCGATTACTTCCAAGCAACCTTCGGATGGAAAGTAATGTGTAAAGCAGTAATGGACAGCGGTGCACAGAGTATATTTACAAATTAAAGAAATAAAAAAATATATATCTAATTGTATCAGTTTTGTCTACTAACGATGACGAAATTTTTTTACATTGGTTATGGTATGCAGAGTGTTTATATTCCTTTATAGACCCTCGATAACGAAACTTGTCTACAGTGGTCATGCTAAGCAGGCTGTGGGTACTACCTATACTAGCTTTTCGTGTTCTTGTCTTCTTTACAGACAACAAAACTGTCTGCACTTTAAATCAGTTTTTGACGTGTATAAGTACGTGATAACGTCTTATAAATCGATGAACGCCGGCTGCACGCACGAAAAAGTGTCACTTTCCGCCTGAGCCGAGCGTGCAAGCGAGAGCGCGGAACAAGCGATCGAGATTCACGATCGGCCTAAGCGTTCGGCTTGTGACGCATCTATCTCTCTTCCACTCTTTATCACGTTAAATTATCGTCGGTAAACCGACTTTACAGAAAACCAATTTTTTACGTTATTTTGAATTTTATATTATTATTATTTTGTATGTTTTTTTAATTTGAAATAGGCTTATTTTGTATTTGTAATAATTAATTTTTGCTTTGTATATCCAATAAAATAATCTATTCTACAACCTGTTTTGATAAGTACGACATTAATTTAAAACACACATCCGGAATAGTTTAAACTGATTTTAGAGGTGAGTTTAATTAATTTAATATAAAATAAAGTTTTATCCAGTAATCGATACATTTAAAATAAATAATTTTTAACGTAAATCGGCGGCGCCTTTGCGACGATGCCGCTTAGTCAGATTAACAGGTACATACGAGTACTTACATGATGAATAAAAAATAAATATAAATATTGCTGGACATTTCATACAGTGCTATCTGCCCTAAACTAAGCAGAGTTTGTACTATGGAATCCAGATAACTGATAGAATACGTATATACGATTTTTTTTGTAGATACATACGTGTAATACATAGAAAAACATCCAGACCCGGAAAAAATATCTGTAGATCATGCACATATTTGTTCCGCGGCAGGAATCGAACCCGCTACCTCCTGCGTCTTAGCTGGCTATTCGCCCACTGCGCGACGGAGGTCGTCAATTATATGACTTGTTTACCTATTTTATACAGGCTGTTGAAAAAACTTATTTTTACAACATCGCCATTATTCCTACCCGTGTTTTCATTTCATGTCATACAGAACAAAACACGTAGTATGTTCCTTTATATCTACTCTCGATAACGAAACTTGTCTACGGTGGTCATGCTAAGCAGGCTGTATACCCGGTCAGGTGGGCGTGGGCGTGGGCGATATGGGCAAGGCGCTGTGTAGCGTGCGTTACGTACATGTCAGACCTATTAGCGGCCCCGCGGGATTTGCGGCTCTTCGTCGCAGTCAGCACCACTGTGAACTGCATCAGGGACCACGACCAGATGGCCAGGGTGAGGAGTACGAGCACCTTCTCCGACGCAACCTTCTCGTCTTTGAAGGAGTCGAAGAACTCGATGATGTCCGCGGCGGTGCCTGTACAAAGGAATACCTATATTATAAAAAAAAATCACAGCACCTGTTCGACCTCACCGAAAGCAGGTGATTAAATCCCTACGGCTGAGCCGGGAGTAAAGTTGTACTGAACTACATTTTAAATAAATAAATAATAAATATTGCTGGACATTTCACACAGCGCTATCTAGCCCCAAACTAAGCAGAGCTTGTATTATGGGAACCAGATAACTGATACAATACTTATGTACTTTTTTTGTATATAATACTAAGGAAAAACATCCAGACCCGGAACAAATATCTGTAGATCATGAAAACATTTGTTCCGCGCGGAAATCGAACCTACTACCTCCTGCGTCTCAGCCGGTTATTCGCCCACTGCGCTATGGAAGTCGTCAATTATGCATAATGTGATTTGAATTTAGAACCTCATCTGTATTAACATTTGAACCAAAGAGCCCCACACAATAAGAACGTAAATCGAACTAACCTCTGCACAGAATGCACCAACCTAGATTTGGTTTGTATTGTCTCGCAGAAAGTGTGAGAAGTAGAATATTCTCCTCGTGGATAAAGCTGTCTGGATCTTGGGCGTGCTTATATCCCTCTCTGCACTCAGGATTCAATATGGCGCCCGTGACGCAAGACACTGCTTTATCCCCTCGTTTAATAATCTACCATTAACATACTTCAAAAAAGAGGAGGTTCTAAATTCGACTGTATTTTTTTATGTTTGTTACCTCAGAACTTTTAACTAGGCGAACCGATTTTAATAACTCTTTTACTATTTGAAAGCTGGTGCTTCCCGTGTGGTCCCATTTCAACTTGGTCCAGTTCTGAAAATGGCATCCATGAGAAAACCATATAAGTGTTAAATTTGCATTAAGTATGTGCGCGACAAATGGACGAATAACTCAATATCACGCCAACCGATTTGAATGATTCTTTTTTTTAACCGGTTTCAAAAAAGGAGGAGGTTCTCAATTCGACTCTCTATATATATTGTTAGCAACTTCTCCACCCAGTGACTTTTGCTCAAGCAACCAATCTATAAAAACCGTGCGAAACGTTGTTCGCGGGCAGTCCTCCGTCGTCCGAGACACGTTCTCGGAGACCCGGATGACGAAAACACCTCCGCTAATGCGGAAGAGTCATCTACATTAGACAAAGCAAACACTTCACAGATACACCGACCTCGCCGGCGAGGTCGACGAGTCCCTTTAGTCACCGCCTATACGAGGTACAAGCACGTACCCGGGCGTTTCTCTCCTATCCCCACCCTGGCAACAGCCCAAGCCGAGGTTCGTACCTAAGTGGTGCCCTTGCGCTAGTTGCCTCATCAAAACTTATAGGGCTGAGCGCCTTCTGCGCTCGCCAAAAGCTCGATTAAGCTGCAACGGCCTCAGAGGCCAACAGCGAGATAAGTCCATTCGAAAAAAAAAATTCGCGGGTAGTTTGTTCGTGTCGCTCGACAGTGTAACAACTACAACGCGGTCACATTAACTCGACACATCGCAGGAATGCGGGTCCCCGCCCGCTTCCCCCGCATTCCCTTTTCTCGCCCAGCAAGTGTCAGTACGGTCAGCATCTCAACTTTCAATCCATTGTTTATAGCGATGATGACTAAAAGATAATCGACTACATTCCTGTCGAAAAATGACAAATAAATAAATATTAATTGGGTATCCATACAACAAATGTGTGTTTTTCCTATTTGTATGCTCAATATTAATAACGGTAACAGGTAGACACCTTAAATTTTCACAGAATATGTAGTTGTATATTACCTTTCAAAATAAATAAATATTTTTTATTTATTTAACAAACTTAATTTTTAAGCAATTTTTACTCGATCTTAATAAACAGGTAGAAACTTATCTTTTATAGATGATGGTTCGGAACCTTTCGTGCGGGAGTCCGAAGTCGCACTTGGCCGGGTTTTTTTTCCTCACCGTACTTGAGCGCCAAAATGACGTCACATGGTCAAGCGTCTAGTTAATGTGACCGCGTTATAAGTACAGTCAAATTAGGTTGCGTTCGTATAAAGGTCACGTGAGTTATTTTGTGCTTTGTTATCGTTTTATGTGTAAGCTGATCATTTTCAATGTGTGTGGTTCTAATTATGTTTTTATGTGTTTAATTTAGTTTTGTATTGATTAAAATGGCCTGTTAACGATTAGGTTAATACATTGTTTTATTTTTTTTATTCTATTAGACCTCTGATTCTAAAAATATAATTTTAAGGTTTGTTACCTCATAACCAAGGGCGGATCCAGGGGGAGGGTCATGGGGGTCCAGGACCTAGGCGGACGACTAATTAAAATTGTTAAACATAATGTTTTATATATTTTTTTGTCACAATATAGATTTTATGTAAGTGCATTCAATATTTAATTCATTTAATATATTATTTTGATTTGAAAAATTGATTTTGTTATTTACATATAGGTATTTTTAGGTACAGTATGTAAGTACATTAATAAAATACCTACTTTTTACTTGTATCTATGATTATAAAAATTGAATTATTTACGTTTTTCTCCTCTTTTTCCACCTGATCGCCCTTCTCGTTCTTCTCAACATCTGTTATTCAAGACGCCTGAGCATAAAACTTCTTTCTTCACTTACTCTTTCACTGTGACTGCTATCTGCTTGTGGAACTCTCTTCCAGTGGAAATCCGCAAGGCCGCCTCTATGGGAATCTTCAAATCCAAATTCTTTAAATACTTCATCTCTCTTCAAGATACCCAACAAAATTGAGCACTTTATGTAGATTTGTGTATTTCGTTTATGTATGTATGTGTATTATTATTATTTTTAATTTTTGTAAGTTTATTTCTAAGCTAAAGTTTGATTAAATTTCCTTTTTCTGGCACTACCACTTTCTCCACACTACACAAAGGTTAGCTGGAAGAAAATGCTAATTAGCATTAAGTTCGCCTATGTATCTTTTTATTAGTGCAATAAAGAATTTTCTAATCTAATTATAACTTCTTGTGACTTGACCACGTCTATGTGACCCCCCCCCCCCCCCCCCCTGGCACCAAAGTGCTCATAACTCCGCCATTTATAAACTGTTTTGAAAAATTCTATTATTATTTAAAATTATTATATACTTTCAGATTGGTCCCATAGAAATTACATCGAAATCAGTGCAGTAGTTTGTTTTTTCTGTTATCTGAAGTCCGTTATATTTTTGTTAAAAAGTTATTTGTATTATTTTTTTCAAATATGCTTGCCTTGATTAAAACTGTTATGAGACTTGAAGAACCCTAGGTTACTAGTTATCAGGTAATACAGACTCTGGCAAGGCGTTACAATTATAGGCGTTGCGCATAATAAAGGTGGAAGAGACAAATTTAATTAAAATAATATATATAATAGCTGTGCTTATAACGTACCGATATAGACGAGGAGTAGTTGGCTGAGCTGGTCCCTCGTGAGGTCTCCCTTCGGCAGCAGCCAGCGCCCGACGATGAGGGTCAGCATGAGGAACTGCTCGATCAGCGTCACCCACATATCAGTTGGTATCTTGGTGGCGCCCGGTAGGGGAATCTCTGTCTGGAATTCGAAACCAAACAAATCACTTTACTGTAATATAATATACATTTTTATAAAATTTAAGAAGCCGGCGAACCCCGAGCGCAATTTCAATTCGGCCGCGTCAAAAACTTCGGCCTGAATATCGCTATCCCTGTTTAGTGACGAAGTTTAGCTACGAAGAGCGACAGTGACAGCAATAGAACGATTCTAAATTTGATTAGATTTTGACCGTGTTCCGTAATACCAAAAATGATGACTGAAAACTTGTTGTATTTTTCTCATTGTGTTGTTATTCTGTAACTAGACGATATAATCTATGTTCCCATGACTAGGATACGTAAGATGTTGTTGTTTTTAATACGAAACAATTAGGTTGAAAACAGGTCTTTTATGACGTAAAAACATGCAGAATGCGATACGCTTCTATTTCATTTTAGGTAAGTATTTTGATCTAATATATGGTTGAGAACCTAGATAAATACTATTCAAATTAAAATAATTCCTTATTAAGGTAGAAATATGCTCCAATTAGAAATGATTTTGGTAGTACGTATTGTATGGGCGATTTCCCTCCGGTCTCCCCTTAACAGCCGATTCCAAAGTTAGTAAGTTACCTATTAGGTAGTACTTACGTAAGCATGTTTAGATATCATTTATATAATATAAAAAAAGAATCATCAAAATCGGGTCACCCAGTCAAAAGTTCTGAGGTAACAAAAATTAAAAAATACAGTTGAATTGAGAACCTCCTTCTTTCTTGAAGTCGGTTAGTGAAAATAGATTTCGAGTAACAAACATACAAAGAAAGATTGAGAATCTCTCCTATCTTTCTGAAGTCGAGTAAAAATAAGAATACCAAGATTTTAAAAGCATATCCAAAATGTTCAATCCTAGACGGGACTCGAGGAAGGTTGCGGGATCAAGTCCCGTCTACGCTTGAACATTTTTGATATGCTTTTAAAATCTTGGAATTTTCTGTATGTGTTCCGATAACACTATAAAATAAAAATACTATTGTGTTAAAATAATCAGAGAGACTTCTTTCCTACAACGCGAAATTGCATGTCTGGGTGTTACTTTTTTTTTCGAATGGACTTATCTCGCTGTTGGCCTCTGAGGCCGTGGCAGCTTAACCGAGCTTTTGGCGAGCGCAGAAGGCGCTCTGCCCTGTAATTTGTTTGATGAGGCAACTAGCGCAAGGGCACCACTTAGGTACGAACCTCGGCTTGGGCTGTTGCCGGGACTGGGATAGGAGAGAAACGCCCGGGTACGTGCTTGTACCTCGTATAGGCGGCGACTGAAGGGACTCGACCTCGCCGGCGAGGTCGGTGTATTTGTGGAGTGTTTGCTCTGTCTAATGTGGATGACTCTTCCGCATTAGCGGAAGTGATTTCGTCATCCGGGTCTCCGAGAACGTGTCTCGGACGACGGAGGGTTTTTCTGTGTTCGGACGGTTCAATCGAATAGTCCGGAATGGTATGTACCAAAGGATTCGGATGATGAGACCTCTGGGTGTTTCTGTAGTTATAGGTACTATATACTATACTCGCTGACCAATCCGCAGCTTCGCACGCGTAGTTTTTTAATAAAAACATTACCCTCCTCCGCAAGTGGGTAAAAAGTAGCCTGTGTCACCCGGAGATAGTGTAGCTTCCCAATAGTGAAATATTTTTTTAAATCGGTCCAGTAGTTTCGGAGCCTATTCATTACAAACAAACAAACAAATCTTTCCTCTTTATAATATTACGAAGTTTTTGTAGATATTGATATGTTCTTTAATATTGTAGATAATAAGTACTTTTGCTCTATCATCTATACCTAGTCAGGTCATAAATTCTGTCACATGTTTAATACAAAATAATTGAAACAAGTTTATTCATTATGTAACCATTTATATACCAAAATGAACTTAACAAAACATAGATTCTTATGACACTAAAGTTTATTCAAAATGACCTCCGTGATTTTGAATACAGGCCTTCAATCTGCGCGGCCAGTCGTCTATCGCAGCACGAACGAGGTCCATGTCAATATCGGCGGCTGCCTTAATCAAGGGTGTCTTGAGTGACTCCAAATTGGGATGAGGCTTTGAGCACGCCTTTTCTTCCAAGTGTTGCCATATCTTGTAATCTAACGGATTCAAATCTGGACTGAAGGAGGGCCAGTCTTCGTGCCGGATGAAGTCGATTTCACGCGCCGCCAGCCAATCTTGTGTGCTCTTCGCTCTATCAGCTGGCGCCGAATCTTGTTGGAATACCCAGTGCCTGTTATTGAACATGGTATGAGAAACAGGTTTCACAAGGTTGGTCAGGACTGTATTTTGATACACAACTGCATTCGTTTTTA
The DNA here is from genome assembly GCA_918857605.2 of Philereme vetulata. Taxonomy (NCBI): domain Eukaryota; kingdom Metazoa; phylum Arthropoda; class Insecta; order Lepidoptera; family Geometridae; genus Philereme; species Philereme vetulata. Next base: position 3,372,675 of record OU975427.1, on the reverse strand, counting down.
CACCTTTCTCACAAAAATGTACCTCTGTTAAGCCCCAATAAGAAACTCCCAACCATACCATGAGCGAGAATGGAAAATGACCTCGTTGGACACGCGGAATACGGTTGCTCGCTTCTTCACTACTGTGTGCGTACACATTATCATTTTGTTTGTTGTAGCTCTCTTCTACAGTAAAATTTTTTTCATTTGAAAAAAGAATTTCCCGATATTTTTTTCCTGCGTACCGCTTCAACAAAGCGCGGCATCTCTTCAGCCTCAGGTCCATTAGACGAGCATTCAAACGATGTCCTGTTTTTTTTAGATATGTCCGAAGCCCTAAGTCTTCATTTAACACCCTTTTTACCGTGGTTCTGCTTAACCCCATCTGAAGGGCCAACAGTTTCTGCTTACGTTTGGGATTTCTTTGAATTCGCGCCTTCACAGATTTTATCAGTGCTGGAGTCCTAAGAGACCGAGGGCGACCACTTCTTGACCTGTCATCTACCTGTCATCTAACTTTTGTGTTATCAATAAATGAACTATGAACTAGAGTCTTCATTGTATCGTTTGATGGTGCGATAAACGAATCTTTTGGTTATATTAAAATTTTTCAGTATGTCAAAAATTTTAATTGGCGCGTAACCGCAACGATGCAACGCAATAACTGCAACACGGTCTTCTTTAAGCGTCCACTCCATATTTAAAAATGAGTAAAATTCTAAAAAGTATACATTTTTATTTTCATGAACAATTCGAAATTCGAATTCTATAAACTTTTTTGTGGCCAGCATTCGAAAAGAAAAGTTTTTACTGTGTGACAATACTTATGACCTGAGTAGGTAGTTTCCGCAGCGCATGCGTCGAAAGACGTTTTAGGCAGTGGCGTAGCGTGCCTTGTCGGGGCCCCGTATAAAAATTTTTTTGGAGGCCCTTATATGGAGGTAAAGATTTTTCACAAAAGAAAAAAAATATTGTGAGAAGTAATATTTATTTATCACATAATTTACCCATTTTACAAATAAAAATCGAATTTTAAATATTCACTCTCCTTGCCTTTTTATCGGCAAACTGATTTATTAAATCATTTATGGCTGATGATGATTTTAGTTTTTCTAAAGTTTCTGCCTCTATGGACAATAGTGAGATGTCTGACAGCCGTTCTTGTCCCATCGAAGTTCTTAAGTAATTTTTTATTAGTTTTAATTTTGAAAAACTTCTTTCTGCCGTTGCGGTTGTAACTGGAAGGGTCAAGAATAAAAAGCATGCTGTGATTACCTCGGGAAAACTGGATGCAAGACTATTGAATTTTACTAGCAATAATTCAATGAGTTCTTTAATGGAATAAATTTTTTTAATTTCAGAATTTAAGCATGTTTTTAGAGCCTTTAATTGGTCACAAAGATTAAGTGAGATGTCTTTACTGTATTTAGCAGACAGTTTTCCGGAAGCGTTTAATATCTCTTCGCTTGAAGAAGATAGGAGTTTCTCCGGTTGTAATATTTCGAATATACTACTCAGGTTGCAAAGGCTCTGAAATCTTTCTTTAGTTTGAGAAATTAATATATCTAAACAGCAATAGTATACATTGACTTTGAAATAGGATTCCGGGTCGGAAATTCTCTCATCTTGTGATAACTCATCAAAAAAACGCTTCGTTATCTTTCGCCTACTGTTTTTAAAAACAGTTGTTACCCCCCATTTTTTTGCTAAATCTTTGGATTCATTTAGCAAACTATTAAATGAATTCTGATTTCTTAATTGGCACAGTCTATTTAAAAGATTACTTAATAAAATACTAGATTTCTGTAAGTCATTATTTTCATGCTGTAGAGCTTTAGAAACAGGATTAATTATTTCAAATAGTGAAAAAAAAAATGTAACGAGCACTAAGAAATCAAAACTCTCTATAATATTAATTATACTTTTACATTCTTCACGTTCATCTTTTTTATTTGAAATTAAATTTAGTTGGTACAAAGTTTTAATGATTAGTAAAAAAATTTTGTTTACTGCTAATAAAGCGTCGTTCCTAGAAGACCATCTGGTAGGACATACCTTTTTAAGGGTAATCAAATATTTTTCAGATGAATCGTCACTTAGCATAGCCCAGCGTTTTATACTATTGCCAAAAAAAGTATATATTTTTTCTAAATTATCGAAAAAAGTCGATACTTCACGAACATGTCTCGCAGCATCGTTCAAAACCAAGTTTAAAGCGTGCGCAGCACAGTGAACATAATCAGCATTTGGAGCATGCTCTTTTATTAGGGTTTGTAATCCTCCATACACACCCGACATAACATTTGCTCCATCGTATCCATGTCCTCTACATTTAGTCAAATCAATTCCATATTCTTTAGTCAAATTTAAAATGACAGTTTTCAGACCTGCAGCACTGCAATCGGTTACTGCTATGAATCCTAAAAAGGACTCACAGATTTTTATTTCTTTAGGCACATTATCATCATTTTCTGTAACCGAGATATATCGAAAAACTACAGATAGTTGGTCAATTTTTGACAAGTCTTGTGTTGTATCCAGAATTATTGTCAGAAATGGAGCTTTTTTAATTTCTGAGATAATACTGTTCCTAACGTTAGTACCAAGCAAACTAATAATTTCGTTTTGAATCGTAGGGCTTAAATAATTTATTTCACCTTTCGGTTTTAGAAAAAGTTCTTTTAAAGTTGCATCATAGTTAGATAGCAGACGTGAAATTGCCATAAAATTGCCAGAATCAGAATCATGCCCCCTCAAAGGTAGATTACAAGATACTAAAGTAATTATAACATTAATTATACGATGCAGTACATCTCTCCAGAATGTAATTTTACTATCGATTTCACTTTTCAATAGAGTATCGATGGTATTTCCTTGCAACCAATTATTATAAGAGAGTGAGGCACTAATATGCTGCTGTGACTTTTCATGGTCAAGAATAGTTTGTGTGAAATTGCTTCTAACCGAAACACCGTTAACCCAAGCAGAGGAGTACGATTTGTTTTGACGATCTGCTAATAACCAACAGAAGTGACAGTACGGTTTGTTTAAAACGTTAGAATAACATAACCATGGTCTTATAATTTTTATGCCTGCCTGATTGAAATATGAATAATAATAAGCTGAAAAAGGTCGGTTATTTTCTGAAACTTTTGGAAATGGTCCTTGTGGTTTAAATGGACCCAATTTAAAAATTATTTTTCGTTCGCATTCAGTTAAATTGTCACCAAAATTTCCTCTATCTGATGAAATTATATTACAATCTGCATTATCTGCAGATATATCAGAATCGTTGACTTGGGGTTCCTCGATTTCTGGATGGACATCCGATAAAGTATGTGCTTGGCTTTCTTCTATTTCCGGATGGATATGTGACGAAGAACATGCTTCAGAAGAATCTAAAAATAAACGAGTAATTGTTAAAAAATAAATACGAATATATAAATATAATTGTTAAAAAATAATACGCTTTGATACTAAACTAAAAAGAGTTATATATAAATAAATAACGTTACTAAGGGTCACAGTTAGAGAGTGTTCAGTTCAGACGCACACAGATTCTACGCGGATTGTGCTCGTACCTATTAGTAGATACAAAATCACCTGCAGCCCGTCCGTGCATTACTATACACCTGCGTGCTATTTAAACGCAGCGCGTAGTGTAGTGGCCATACAAAACGAGAACCCGAAAGCGAGTCTGCACATCTGAAGTTCTCAACACGCAATTAACGATACGATACGGACTGATAAACAAACAACAAAACAAATCGTTCCTATAGATAAGTTAGAATTTAGTTTTTTTTAATCAAGGCACGGAACCCTAAAACAGTATAATTGTGAAAATCGAGGGGGGAGACAACTTTTTGTGACGGACAGATGGACAGACCGAAATTAAAAGATTTCCTTGTTTATCACTACGGGCCCCTAATAAATGGGTTGGGTAGTAGTGTAGTACTTACCTTTCCAATCTAAATCACTCACAGTATCTTGTCTCTGAAAAAATGAAGATATTTTGGGCACTTTTTTTATAACCTCGTCCCTTTTCTGTTTAATTTTTCTTTTCTCAGCGCCGCTGGGATAATCTCTTTTCCTTTCACTCATTTCTTTTACAAATCGTTACTAATACTGCTAAACCAGAAGAACAATATTGTTTGTACTGAATTACAATGTAATGCACATTTATATAAAGCGCGTAAATAAACAGTGCACTGCACTCCGTGGTTTAACATCCAATGCAAAGTACAACAACGTACACGTACATCGCGATATCGATGAAGGATTCCCGGGGATTCCCCGCTGAGTTGAAGATGAAGTAAGTAAAACGGGGAAGTCCCGCAGCCCGCCATAACGATGTAGTGTTGCCAACTTTTGAACGCACGCTTAAGGCGGGAAAAAAAGGAATTGCTTTATAGAATTTTGTCATTTGTAAAATAAAATAAATTAGAAAGTTTTTATTCGTTTTCCTTACACACTTTGGGGGCCCCCGTGGCCCGGGGGCCCCGTATAATTGATACGGCAAATACGGCGGTAGCTACGCCCCTGGTTTTAGGGCACTTTTTACACCTTGGGTTACGTTACTTAAGTTTTAGTAAGGATCCCTAATCTTTTCTAGCAATAAATATAGCCTATGTCACTCAAGGTGAATGTAGCTTTTTAATGGTGAAAGAAGTTTTGAAATCGGCACATTAGGTTTTGACTTTATTTATTACAAACATACACACAAAAATACAAGAATACAAAACTTTCCTCTTTATAATATTAGTATATGTATAGAAGTATGTATAGATAGATAGATGGAACGTTGCAAAAACCATGCAAAAAACCACACTTGCACACATGCTATGTTCCTTCGTATAACCTGCTAAAAATCATTCGCATGAAATCACTTTCGGTTTTCATCGTTTCGGTCACAGTCATTCGGGTGTGCTACTGATCACAGTCGTTCGCATTTCTACGGAATTCATCAGGCGTTTTCGTTGCAGAGTGTCATATGATTATTTTTTATCACTGCTATTTCACATGTGAAAAATCACGGGCAATGATTTATCATTCATCATCATCGTCAGCCCTTCTCATCCCACTGCTGGGCATAGGCCTTTCTTCGTTGTCGCCATTCACAGAGGCTGTATGTGGCTTAGAACAGTGCAGGACCTCTGTCCTGACCTGACGACCTGCGATTTTTATAAGGTCGTCGACCCATCTTGCCGGCGTACAACCTGCGTTCCTGGTTCCTTCTCGGGGCCACCACTCAGTCACTGCCAACACTGCCAGCATTGACCTACGGTGCTGAGACATGGACGCTCACGAAGGAAACTGTACAGGATTAGAGTCGCACAGAGAGCCATGGAGCGCGCCATGCTCGGCATCACACTGCTACATCGAGTCGCTAATACCGAAATTCGCAAGCGGACTAAAGTTCAAGACGTCAGCAAGCGTATATTGGGACTCAAATGGAGTTGGGCAGGACATGTGCCCAAGCGCGGTGATGACAGGTGGAGCAGGGTGCTGACTGAGTGGATTTTTCATTATGACATATGAAATAGCAGTGATCAAAAATAATCTTATAAATCATATGAAAATGATTTAAAAATAGCAATTATTTCTATGACTAATACTATGTATTTACAAAAAAAATGAGTGTGCTTCTTAGACTGAAGTACAACTTATTTTTCAAAATATTAATTTATAAAATTGTTCAATTACAACATTGTCCACACGTCTGTAGGTCGATCAGTCTATGTTCATTCTGGACAGACGCAACTTGCACTCGCACATTTAAAAATATACGAAACGTAACTCTCTCTCTTTCTATCTTCACTAACTTATATCTCCCTCTCAAATTCCGTTCGTACTTTTCGTAACGCATTCACCAGCTTACTCCCCAAGTCAAGCGTGCGTAAAGAAGTTTTACTTCAAACATTCTATCAGTTATTCCTACAAGCTTTGCTTAGTTTGGGGCTAAATAAGGTCCAGCATTATATAGTACCTCAACATAAGTGATATTAGCCATCTTTTGCTCCATCCGCAGATCCACCTTGTGCAGTTCCAGCAGCCAGATGGCAGGCACCACCAGCCCCAGGTAGATGAACACTGACGGACAGAACCTGACAAACAAATTCATATTATAGGCAGGTCACAGCACCCTACTAGGAACTGTATTCCCCTGATCATTACCCTCCTTCTGCGCAGTCGGGTGACAAGTAGCCTATGGCTCAATCCCGGTCACAATCTACTTATATAATAATCACATTATCGTCCCTAGTTTAAATAAATAAATCTTGACGGTGGACTGGCGCTGCCACTAAGATTTCAAATATTTTCTAATTGATTGAACGAAGCGATATCTCCAAATCAACTTGTGTATCAACGTTGTATGTATGTTTGTTTGTCCGACGATAACTTTCGTTGATCCGATCAACGTGAAATTTGATAGACAGGCTGTATGGTAATATACTGACGATATTCAAGTGACGGTTTCACAAAACATTAAAAAAGTCTTCTCGAAAAAAAAAATCTACTAATAGATAGATAGATAATTTCTTTATTGCACACCATTAAAAATAAAACAAACAAAAGAGAATACAAAATTAAATCAAAGGTACAACGGGCGGTCTTATCGCTAAAAGCGATCTCTTCCAGGCAACCTTTGGATGGACAGGATCTGTGTGAACAAATGAGAACGGCGGCGTTAATCAAATAATAACTAACAGAATAAGTACATAAATGACTAAAATAAAATATACATATAAATAAATATAAAAGGTTATTATAATATAATTTAATTATCATAATATAATTATACTACAATAGGTAAACTAATAGGTTGGGGAAAAAGTCTTTTCGCATTATAGTATGTATGAACTTGTAATAAAATCTCTTTAGTTATACTATTTGTATCTGGCTGGTTTTTGTATCATTCAAAGTTTAAATTTTAAAGAAGATAATTCCAAATTCAAATTAGGAAAATGTGTGATTTTTATTTGTTTTTCGTACTGTAATGATGAGTGAATCTAATGAAGAAATTCGATACATTTTAAAATTTTACTACAAAAAAGATAAAAATGCAACGCAAGCCGCGAAAAAAATTTGCGATGTTTATGGACCTAGTGCAGTGTCTGTGAGAGTAGCACAAATTTGGTTTAAGCGTTTTCAATCCGGAAATTTTGATGTCAAAGATGCATGTCGCTCTGGTCGCCCTATTACGGATAAAATTGATGCCATTTTTGAAAAAGTGGAGCAAGATCGGCATATCAGTAGTTACGACGTAGCTGAAGAACTGGGAATTGACCACAAAACAGTTTTGGCGCATTTGAAAAAAACTGGGTAGACAAAAAAGCTCGATATTTGGGTACCTTACGAGCTCACTGAATGAAACCTAATGAACCGTGTACTCATTTGTGATTCTTTATTACGACGTAATGAAACCGAACCATTTTTGAAGAAGCTGAAAGCTGGTGATGAAAAGTGGATCACGTACGACAAGAACGTGCGAAAAAAGTCGTGGTCAAAGGCCGGTCAGGCTTCACAGACTGTGGCGAAACCCGGGTTATCTCGCAACAAGGTGATGCTGTGTATGTGGTGGGATTGGAAGGGCATTATTCATTATGAGCTGTTACCACCAGGCAGGACCATCGATTCTGAACTCTACTGCGAACAACTGATGAGATTAAAGTAAGAAGTTGAGAGAAAGCGGCCGGAATTAATCAACAGAAGGGGTGTGGTTTTTCATCATGATAACGCTAGACCTCACACATCTTTAGCTACTCAGCAAAAATTAAGAGAGTTTGGCTGGGAGGTATTAATGCATCCGCCGTATAGTCCTGACCTTCAGATGTCCACCTGTTTCGGTCTCTTCAGAATTCTTTAGGCAGTGTCAGGTTAACATCACGAGAGGACTGCCAAAACTACTTGTCGCGGTATTTTGATCAGAAGCCCCAAAATTTCTATAGCAATGGACCTACAAGATGGCAAAAAGTTATCGAACAAAATGGTACCTACATTCTTTAGTTAAATGTAAATAAACTATATTAAAAAATGTTTTGAATTTTCTTAAAAAATGCGAAGACACTTTTTCCCCAACCTAATAGTTATATTATCAAATTTGAAAGAAAATCGACCAAGTTAGGTGATTAATTCGATATAAAACTTACTGCCTACTCTTTCAATCGACATCCAAAAATAATGGCCGATTTGATATCTCTTTCGGAAAAGGCTGCGGGTTTTGGGTTAGAAAGGGACAACAAGAGATATCTCGAGACGTCACCAATACAGTATCTGTGGTTAGATGGCAAGCATTATGCAATAGCACAACATAAGGTTAATAAATTGTTTGTTTTTACACGGCAAAATAAATTTCACATTTCTATGGTAAACATTTCACAAAATTTGTTATGCTCATCAAAATAACCCCATTCATTTTTATGCGTATATTATCAAACACCCTTTAACAGGTAGGTAGGTAGAGTAAGCACAATCCTGGTGTGACTAAATATGATCTAAAAATGTTGGGAGGTTCTTAAGATATTGAGGTTCAAGCGGGGTAAAAACAAACAAAATAATTCGATTTCGATTCGAAGGTCGAATTGGATGTTTAATGAATTAGTACATTTGGACCCCGTTTTTATTTTTAGTTTTAATCCTTGCAGTTTAAGAGTTATTAACTTATTAGCCATTATAAAACTGAACTTTGACGAAATTCACAGGGTACACCAGTAACCCCACAGTGCTGTAATTTGGTATTCGTGTAGCTTTAGTGTCACAAATATAGGGAATAGCATGAAACTGTAGGGTCAAGTTCTTTGGACGTTAATTTCGTGGCACTATTTTATTAGTCAGCAGATTATGAATAATATGCGAGATTATTATTATAATATTTGAAACACTCCCTTAACAATAATTCTCTATGTCTTGAGTTGAATTTGAAAGGACTAAATAAGTTTCTTAAGTTGGGCAGTGGGTTAAAATATTTGTGACCTTACGAAAACGAATTGAATACAGCCCCGAATCTAGCGGGGCAAACCGGGGCACCCGCCATGGGCGACACCAAATTCTTCAATAAAACATATACATATTTGAAAATAGTACTTACATTACTGCAGCGGCCAGCAAAAGAGGCATCAATGTTTAGTTGTGCCCAAGGCTTGTATAGTAGGTACTTTTCTCAAATAATGCGCGGAAATTATAAAATAAAATAAAAAATACAATTACTTTTCAAAATCAATGACGAACAACGAACAACAATATTTTATCCTGCGTTAAAGTGTTCATTTGTTTTTGTTGTTCAATAAACAGCTTTCTATTTGCAAGCCAGTTCGAAATTTAAATAAAACCTTTGTTATGTTACCTCCTTGGTCGCCATGTTTCTGAGTAAAAGATCGTTCCATTTTTAAATTACACGACAGATATGAGTTTACTATGCAATTTATTTGGCCGCTAAACCACGACAGATACGGATTTTCATACATCTTTTGCCGGCCGCTGCTCGCATGTATTTGGCCAGTACAGCAATTCTGATTTATCTCGAAGAAGGAGAAAATAATGCTCAAATTTCCAAGCATGTTTGAGAAAAATAACTTGTTTCAAAAAGCGCTTAGCATCCAGCGCACGTCGTACTAACGATTATTCCACTCCCTCCCCGTGGTCCACATAAATAGTCCACCTGGCCGTTCATTTGATTTGGAACGCTACAAACTTTAATACTCCCCCCCCCCCCCTATATTCTCATATTTTGTATTTACGAAACGTAAATACTTTTTTATCTATAGCAAAATGAGCTCTATTATACAGCTTGAAGGGAAATGTTTTGTTTTTGCAGTTTGTATAATTTAGGCTAATTTGGGATAGGAGATATGCGACAAATCAACTGGCTATGAGAGCAAGAGATAAAGAAAATGTGTGCTCGCACCTCTCTATCTTGCCCCTACAGTAATATACGAAACGTAACTATCTCTTTTTCTATCTTCACTAACATAACTCTCCAGTTTAATCCCCGAGTCAAGCGTGCGTAAAAAAGTTTTACTTTAAAACTCTAGATCCGGGGATGATCGAATACAAGTCACTGCACGGACGCCCTAGGGTGCTTTTGTACAGCAAATAGGTAGGTAGCTAGTTTAGTTATGTAGGTACGTACTATCGTATGCACGGCTAATCATAGTCACAGTCGACTACCCGTTCACAAAACACGTTAATGTCACCCTCCAGCGGAGGTCAATGCTAAAGGGGTGGCCATTCAGATAGGCAATCATTTTCGAGGGCGTGTAGGGATGAAAGTTTTGTCTATTTTGAGACGGTTTACGTGTCATACCTACTTGGTAGAGTTTGAAAAAAATACGAAAAAAGTGCGAGTCTCACTCGCGCACCTAGGGTTCCGTAAAATTTATGATCTTGCGAAGCGTGATCTCCAAATCAACTTGCGCAAATCGGCATTGTATGTATGTATGTATTACTCGTGCGCGATAACTTGGGACCTGCTAGGAATGCGACTCCCCGACCGCTTCCCCTGCACTTCCCCGATGGCGCCCGTATTGTACCGTTCGCATCACTATTTTTTACTAGGGTTTTTAGTCTCGTACTGGCCTACGTCACGTAACAACGCGCTCTGGAATTCGTTTAGTTTTCGTTTGTGTTATTGTTTTGTTGTTATAGTTTGTGTCATTGTTTTGTTGTTGTAGTTTTTGTTGTTATAGTTGTTGTTAAGTGTTTTTGTTATCATTATGAAGGGTAAACCTTTGCCCTTCGAAAAGAAACCTCGTGCTAAAAGTGTTAGAGTTTTTTGAAAACTAAAAACGGAACAAACAGTTTTGTTTACCTGTCCACTAAGTAGTGACGAAGATGAGATAATGTAAATAATAGATAAAATAAATGTATAAACTTAAACATTGTATTTTTATTTTATTCAAATAGTGTAAAAAAGATTAGATAAAAAGCAGCGTCCTCCCTGAGTAACATAATAAATTAGGTTAAAAAAAACAAAGACGAAGCCGCGGCGGCTGCTTGTTATGTTCGCTTTTTTGCGGGCGGTACAAACACGCCAATATGACGTCACCGCGCTCAGGTTCCAACTTATCGCGCACGGGTAATAGGTATGTTTGTTTGTCCGAGGATAACTTTCGCAGCGTTGATCCGATCATCGTGAAATTTGATACATAGGTAGGAAGTAATAGCACAATTTTGGTGTGACTAAATGAGCTAAAAATGTGACGGGGGTTGCTGAGATATTGGGGTTCAAGAGGGGTAACGAAAAAACAAAATGGGACTATCCGATTCATAATTCGTTTATTGTCTGTAAACCTAGGTACATAAGATGGTTGAGCTTAACAAAGAAAGAACTATATGTACCAGGTTTCGCCATTTTAGCGTACACACGGCTACACATCAATCTATACACTTCTAGTATAAGCTGACCTATCATTCTACGAAAAGCCTACACAATGCGAGGTCAGCTTATACAGGAAATGTACATAATTATTGATTAAAACGGGTATTTATCACGTAGTACCTTTTTTATTTGTTATCCCGACGTTTCGGCTGTGTTGCAACTGGTCTCGGGCTGACTCTTGTACGAAATGTATAGCTTGATGTGTAGCCGTGTGTACAAACATTACAACTAGTCACTTAAATTAATAGGTACATTAAAATTAAATCAAATACACAATCTATATATATATACATATATAAATATATAAAAGATAGGCGTGTTAGTTACACTATTTATAACTCAAAAACGGCTGAAACGATTTGGCTGAAAATTGGTGGGGAGGTAGCTTAGAACCAGGAGACGGACATAGGATACTTTTAATCCCGTTCTTAGAACAAGGAGACGGACATAGGATACTTTTTATCCCGTTCAACCGCGTTCCCGTGTGACGTCACATAAAACGTCAAAGAGAATACAAGTTACTATAAAACGTGGTTTATCAAAAACGCATCTGACATGGAATAACAAAACTCAAATGACAGCTAAACGTAATTTTGTCTATGGTTAAGTATGGTTGTCCATAGAGGCCATACAACCAATAGTGAATTAGTGAAATTATGGTTGTAAAATGATGGCCGGGGACAATAATTGACAATTCTATCAGGGTGACGTATATTGACAGCCCGCGTTATATGCATGTCAAGGCGGTACGAAGTTCGGCGGGTCTACTAGTTAATTACAAATGTCAAAGTTTTAAGTTAAGTGTTAGAAGTCATAATCACATTAATGACGCCACAAAAAAATCACATTAATATCAATCAATGGCCGATCAAATGGCACGTCTAATAAAAGGTATTTGTGAGTACATTTCGACCCCGTTTTTATTTTTATTCTACCGTTAACGGTGTTAGGACTGACATTTTTAAAAATGATTGAAATAAATCACTAAAGTTTTTTCCCCCTTGCGAGTCTCATCCATTGACACCCAGCTACGCATGCAACGTCATTCTACCATCCGGGGCGGTTGGTTAAAATATTATAGGTGCTCGCAAAAAATTGTAATCACATTGCACTAGCTGCTGCGAGCGATTTCGTACGCGTTACAATACTAAATGTGTAGGTAACCTAGAAATAAAGCTAAACTCGCCATTGCAACTTGACACCCCATTTTTTATCCCATGGGAACTGATTTATAGGATAAAAGGTAGCCTATGTGGTAATCCAGGTTATAATCCAGGTAAAAACCAAATGTCATCTAAATCGGTTAAGCCGTTACGACGTGATTGAGTAACAAATAAACAAACATCAAAAAAGTTTTGATAATATATAAAAAAAAAACTTTTTTATTGGAAAATATTTATAATGCACATAAAAGTATTAGTGGGATTATCAAATTACTACAGTTTGGACTATTACGGCCATTATTGAAGCACGATTTTTAAATTGTCAGCAATTTCTTAATCCAAAAGTTTTAATTTTAGGGTTCCGCACCTCAAAAGGTAAAAAAAAAACTCTTGTCCGTCTGTCCGTCTGCCTAACCGTGTGTCACCACCGGTTTTCTCAGGAACGGGTGGACCTAGCAAGTTGAAATTTAATACCAGATACTGAGTTCAACACGATAAAAAGATATGGGCAAATTTAGATTTTTGTGAAAACTTGTAAGTACCAAAATTTACCTTAATTTTCAACTTATTGTATTTTTCGGCACCAACCTCAAATAAGGTAAATAAATAAAACTGTGGTATTGAATAACAAAAATATTTAGTAGGGATCCCATACAACAGACATGATTTTTTCCATTTTTATAGATAATGGTAAAAAACCTTCGTGCGCGAGTCCGACTCACACTTGGCCGGTTTTTTTATAAGTAAGTTTTTTAAGTGCTTTTACCTAAATAAATAAAAATAGTACCTAGTGAGTAAGTAGTTAGTTGAGCGAGAGTGAGGCACCATTGGAAGAAGAACGTTTTTAGGGTTTGATCATCATCATATCAGCCGTAGGACGACCACTGCTGGACAAAGGCCTCTCTCATTGATCTCCAGGAACTGCGGTTGGAAGCGGACTGCATCCAACGCCGACCTGCGGTTCTTACCAAGTCGTCTGCCCATCTTGTAGGTAGACGTCCTACGCTGCGCTTGCCGGTCCGTGGCCTCCACTCGAGAACCTTCCGGCCCCATCGACCATCTGTTCTGCGCGCTATATGGCCTGCCCATTGCCACTTCAACATGCTAATCCGTCGGGCTATGTCGGTGACTTGAGCTCTCCTACGTATCTCCTCATTTCTGAATCGATCCCGTAGAGAAACCCCGAGCCCTCTCCATAGCTCGTTGAGCGACTCTGAGCTTATTCATAAGGCCAATAGTGAAGGACCACGTCTCGGTTCCATATGTCATCACTGGTAACACACACTGATTGAAGACTTTCGTCTTAAGGCACTGAGGTATGTTGGACGAAAAGACGTTGCGAAGTTTCCCAAACGCTGCCCATCCGAGTTGGATTCGACGATTGACCTCTTTCTCGAAGTTGGACCTACCTAATTGGACTGTTTGTACTAGGTATACATACACGTCGACAACTTCAAGAGCCGAGTTCTCAACCATAACTGGGGCAGGCACGACATGGACATTCGAATTAATTTTCGTCTTGTCCATGTTCATTTTAAGTCCTACCCGTTGGGAGACTCGATTGAGGCCTTCAAGCATCGTGCTGAGCTTTTCCATCGACTTTGCCATGACCACAATATCATCGGCAAACCGAAGGTGAGTGATGTATTCGCCGTTAATATTGATGCCCAGTCCTTTCCATTCCAGAAGCTTGAAGGCATCTTCCAATGCGGTCGTAAACAGTTTCGGAGAGATGACATCTCCCTGTCTTACGCCTCTTTTTAAGGGAATCGCCTTTGAGCTCAGTTCGTGTACTCGGACTGACATAGTGGCGTTTTTGTACAAACACTTCAACACTTCGATGTACCGATAGTCAATACGGCATCGTTGGAGAGACTCAAGCACTGCCCATGTTTCGATCGAATCGAAGGCTTTCTCATAGTCCACAAACGCGAGACATAGCGGTGAGTTATATTCTTCGGTCTTCTGTAAGACTTGCCGCAGCGTATGTATGTGGTCTATGGTACTGTAGCCTTTACGGAACCCGGCTTGTTCGGGAGGCTGGAAGTCATCAAACCTGCGTTCGAGACGGTTCGCGATGACCCTTGAAAACAGCTTATAAACATGGCTCAAAAGAGAGATGGGTCTGTAATTCTTAAGCAAGGTGTTGTCACCTTTCTTGAAGAACAGAACCACCACGCCCTCGTTCCATGCTTTTGGCGTCGTTCCTTCAAGCAAGGCGGAATTAAAGAGCTTCTGAAGGACTTTAAGTACCGGTGATCCACCCGCTTTCAGAAGCTCTGAAGTGATTCCGTCCTCACCCGGCGCCTTATCGTTCTTAAGCTGCTTCAAGGCCATCCTGATCTCATACAGGCTGATGTCCGGAATGTCTTCGGTATAATGTCGGGCCAGTTTGGCTCTTGGGTCGTTGGCCGCACTGCAAACAGTGCGATCTACGATTCGGTTTAGTGACCGAATCGTAGAGCCGTCCATAGAACCTTTCGACTTCCCTTAACACTTCCGCTTTACTTGACGTTATGATGCCATCTTCCCTCTTCAGCTTCGTCATGCGGCTCTGCCCAATAGAATTATCTCTCGCAAACACTTTGGAGCCTTTATTCCGCTATCGTATCTCTAATACGAGATTTATTAAAGGTACCAATACCGTGCCGCAAGGATTTCCAAATCTTTCTATTGAGCTGCTTATGTGTCTGAGCACCATCGGGAGACTACAGTCGCAAAGAAAGTCGTTCCACCATGAGGTTAAGGGTGTCATCAGAGAGTTTCTGAGGTCTATTGGTACGGGGGGTCTTAAAGAACTGGGACCCCACCGTATGGACGGTTTCTACGAACCTGTTATTGATCTCCTCCACTGATGCATCTACTTCTAGGCAGTCAAAGCGAATTGCAAGTTCGAGTTGAAAGCTCTCGAGGTTTTGGATATGTGCGCGAGTGGGTCGGAGCGTAGACTTCATCAAACGGGACCTTTCAAGTTTAACGTTCATATTCAATGTGGCTCTAACAATTCGGTGATCACTGCCGGTTTTCACTCTGTGAATCACAGAGACATCATTGAATATCCGTTTCTTGTTGGTCAAGATGAAATCAATCTCATTTCTCGTGGAACCGTTGGGACTCATCTAGGTCCATTTCCTGTGAGGCGGCTTCTGGAAAAAATAATTCATCATAAAGAGTCCTTCTTTCTCCAGAAAATCGGCCAGCCTCTGTCCCCTGGGGTTCCGTTGCCCATATCCAAATTGCCCCACTCTCAACTCATCATCGCTTCTCATGCCTAGCTTTGCATTGAAGTCCCCCATAACAACAATAAAGTAAGTTTTGTTCGTATGTATGGCTCTACTGATGTCCTCATACATAGACTCTACTTCTTCATCTGGGTGTGAAGAGGTCGGCGCATATACCTGAACGACCTTCAGCGAATATCGCTTAGATATTCTGAGTGTCAGGTACGCGACCCTGCTCGACACACTGTCGATGGTGATAATGTTGTTGATGAGTGACTTGTGAACGAGAAACCCAACACCACCTTGGGACTGTTGATCGCCCTCCCGGTAGTATAGTAGGTTACCAGACTTAAGGGATATCGTGTCCTCGCCCTCTCTACGGACTTCTGATAACACCAAAATGTCCCAGTGTAATCTACTAATTTCTTCTTCCAGCTCAACAATCTTTTTGTCTGTCCTCAAAGTGCGGATGTTGTGTGTTACCAGGGCCAGTGGTCGTCGTAGGGTTTGGTAGCCGATCGTCTCCCGGGGATTCTTAGGACCCCTGGCCCCGCCGTTATCGTGACTGTTACCGTAGGCAGGATTAGCGGGGCCGCCGGGGACTCGGGGCCTGGTTTTATGTTGCACTATATCCATAAGGGGGTTGTTGCCATACTCGCCACGTTTGGCAGGCGGGTTGGCGAGCGCAGTATAGGTATTGAAAACACGAAAAGACGCTGCTGCCCATCTTTCGGAGGTATCCTTTAGCAGATTCCTACTGCATCCACGGGCAAGAGCGGAGGGGCAACATTCTACTGCCGGCGCCCCACGGCGATATGTATTGGTATGATTGATTGATTGATTGAAAACACTTTATTGCACTTATAAAACTAGTACAAAGGTGAACTTAATGCTAAAGAGCATTCTCTTCCAGATATCCTTTGTGTATTGTAGATAAAGATGTTACACATCTTTATCTACAATACACAAAGGATATCTTGTGGGACAAAGGATATCACAAAAGATATCCTTTGTGTATTGTAGATAAAGATGTTACACATCTTTATCTACAATACACGCAGGATATCTGGTAGGTGTAGGTAGTGCACAGGAAAGGGAACTAATGAAAAATACTTATATACTTTTTACCATAGACTAAACTATACCAATATTAAATAAAAATACATACATAACAATAGAAGAAGTAATAAGGAAATATTAAGTTGCTCATTTTATATGGGTATGGTGGGATCAGATTGAAAAGCTCCGCAGCACACTCTCCGAAATGTATCCGATATAAAACCTTGCAACCTTTCGACGATGCTCGAGGCTGTAGCGCCGATTGTTGCCGATAAAGTTCGCGCTTATGCATTTACCTTCCACAGTTAATCAATGTCACCACAAATCTTTAATGAAATAATGAGGCACTCAGGGTGCGGCCGGGCGCGGCTAACGGCCGGAAGACCATTAGCTGGGGATGACGCGTACCTTCGTACCAAGTAGTTACTTGGAATTTCACGATTCTGTTATTGGGTCGGTGTAGGAATGCCGATGCTAAAATACCCCTCATTTATGTCTTTTCACTGACAGGCTTTTGATAATCATAAAAAAGAAACTGATTCAGACTGTTTGCACGCGGTTTGTGTGTGTGAGAATTTATTTTATTTTATTTATTAGGTCTACCAACGATTGTAACAATTTTTCATGCGTATCTATAGATTAATGTGAGTAAGTACTAATTGCACAACCAATTATAGGTAAACACCGCATGCACTAAAAATAATATGTACTAACAATAACAAAGTAACATTAGTAAATTTTGACAAACAATGCAATTAATGAAGTAAAGAAAGAAAACACAAAATTATAAAAATACACATTACTGATAGCAATAAATCTATTATTTATACTAAAAACGGGATATTTACCATGATTTGTGAGTATTTGAGTATCCCGATATTTCGGCGCAGTTGCATGCGCCATGATCACGGGTAAACTGAAGTCTAGCAAGAAAGTCTTAATTCCTAGCAAGAGACTAAGAAAGAGGGTAGATCGTTATATCTGCCAATAACTACCTACTCGCAAAGACTTCAGTTTACCCGTGATCATGGCGCATGCAACTGCGCCGAAATATCGGGATACTCAAATACTCACAAATCATGGTAAATATCCCGTTTTTAGTATAAATAGTGTTCATAACCATGATAGTTTCAAAAGTAATAAATCTATTAGTTTGGCAAGTTCTTAGATAAGAACTGCCGGAATTTGAAAATTGACTGTAGGTACCATTTTGTTTATGGGCAAAGACTAAAAAACAACTGATTTGCAGAAAAACTGAAAAGTTCATATAAATTTTCGAAAAATTTAATGTTGATAATTTCTTTGAATGACTTTTTTTATGGGCAGAATCAGCTTCTTTCGAGACAGACAGACAGCATACAATAATCGGAGCATTGTATACAAGTTAAAATAACCAGTAACATTGCACTGTTACTCTTTTTTGGCGTACAATTTGCAGTTATTCTAGATTTCAGACGTTTGCCTATACACGGTGTCCTTTAAATCACTGTTTTCCCAGAACAAACGTTGTTCGGACCATGGTCTACTAACTAGTTAAAGCATCAAATAAGGGAATAAAAAAAATCTAGACCTTCTCAAATAAGTTTAACTTTGTTCAAAAACTAACCGTGGCATAAAGTTAGATACCTAGAGTCTGTCAAATGAAAGTAGACCCTGAAAAATCGCGGCAAATTAAAAAAATATAAGCGTGGCAACCCAAACATTAGGGAATAATAATGATGTCACACTCCGATTCTCATTTTCCCTAATCTGTTGAAAAAAAGTCATGAGTACCTTAAACAACGACCTATTTGAAGAATATTAAGAGAGTGACTGAAACGAAAGAAGTAAGTCAGATTCATGGGAAATGGTCATCCGTGGTTCCTGCCTACATCTTCGGGAAAATCACAAGATCAGGTCGCTGTCGGTGACAGTCCATGGCAAGGCTGTCGATCAAGTAGAGAGCACGACGTTTCTGGGTTTTCAGATCGATAGGGGACTGCAATGGGCGAACCACATACACAAGTTATGCGGGAAATTGGGTAGTGCGTGCTATGCGTTGGGCCGAATCGCGCGAGTGGTGTCTGCCGATGTAGTTCGCGCTTGTTATTTTGCCACGGTGCACTCGCTGCTGCAGTATGGCGCCGAGCTGTGGGCGTGCGCCGCTGACTGGGAGCGCGCGTTCCGATTGCAGAAAAGAGCTATACGAGCTATCGTGCTAATCCGTAGCGACGAATCTGCAAGACCGCACTTTAAGAGTCTAGGAATTCTAACATTGCCCTGTATAGTTATCTATCAAGTGGCAACCTACGTTAGAATCAACCTGGACTCTTATGAAAAACTCGGCCACTCACATACGTATGGCACCCGCAATCGGCACAGGCTCGAGTCGATATCGAGATCACTTGCCAAATCGTCGAAACTGACGCATGTCATGGGTCCGGCCGTCTACAACAAGCTTCCAGACACAATCACGCAGGCTCCTAGCTTATTTATTTTCAAAAAAAGAATAAAACGCTGGCTTATTGAGCAAAATTTTTATAACTACGACGAGCTTATAGCTCTTAGATGAAAGATTATATATTTTGTATAAATTTATTGTTATTATTGTTGTTTTTATCTGTGAATGAATGAATTATATATTATTTAAATTTTATTAAAAGTGTATACAATGTACTTACGTACAAAACCAGATGTTGACTTATAATGTTTATTATCAATAAATTACTATTATGACTATTATCAATATTAACGGCGAATACATAACTCACCTTCGGTTTGCCGACGATATTGTGGTCATGGCAAAGTCGATGGTAGAGCTCAGCACGATGCTCGAAGGCCTCAATCGAGTCTCCCAACGGGTAGGGCTTAAAATGAACATGGACAAGACGAAAATTATGTCGAATGTCCATGTCGTGCCTGCCCCAGTTATGGTTGAGAACTCGGCTCTTGAAGTTGTCGACGCGTATGTATACCTAGGACAAACAGTCCAATTAGGTAGGTCCAACTTCGAGAAAGAGGTCAATCGTCGAATCTAACTCGGATGGGCAGCGTTTGGGAAACTTTGCAACGTCTTTTTGTCCAACATACCTCAGTGCCTTAAGACGAAAGTCTTCAATCAGTGTGTGTTACCAGTGATGACATATGGAACCGAGACGTGGTCCTTCACTATTGGCCTTATGAATAAGCTCAGAGTCGCTCAACGAGCTATGGAGAGGGCTATGCTCGGGGTTTCTCTACGGGATAGAATCAGAAATGAGGAGATACGTAGGAGAACTCAAGTCACTGACATAGCCCGACGGGTTAGCACGTTGAAGTGGCAATGGGCAGGCCATATAGCGCGCAGAACAGATGGCCGATGGGACCGGAAAGTTCTCAAATGGAGGCCACGGACTGGCAAGCGCAGCGTAGGACGTCCACCTACAAGATGGGCAGACGACTTGGTAAGAACCGCAGGTCGGCGTTGGGTGCAGGCCGCTTCCAACCGCAATTCCTGGAGATCAATGAGGGAGGCATTTGTCCAGCAGTGGACGTCCTACGGCTGATATGATGATGATGATGAAGTTTTATTAAGGCAAAGTTTATTATACTCAAACACTCCAAGGACTTAACTAAAAATAAAAACCGGCCAAGTGCGAGTCGGACGAAGGGTTCCGTACTCATTATCTATAAAAACTCGGAAAAAAATTACGTTTGCTGTATGGGCGCCCCCCTTAAATATTTGTTTTATGTTAATTATTTATTTTTAAAGTGAATATTTAACTAAATATTCTGTGAATATTTCAAGCATCTACATGTTGCCGTTATCAATATCGAGCAAAAAAGAGCAAAAAAATCACGTTTGTTGTTTGGGGGTCCCCTTATAGCGGTAACAGAAATACATCATCTGTGAAAATTTCAACTGTCTAACTATCACTGTTCATGAGATAACATGGTAACCTGGTGACAAACGAACAGACAGCGGAGCCTTAGTAATAGGGTGCCGTTTTACCCTTTGGGTACGGAACCCTAAAAACAGGGTCTTAATGTACCTACTTATGAAGAACTTTTTATTTGACGTCCCACTTGACCTAATAGTCTTTTAATGATTCTAAAGTCTTGAACTACCCCTCTTGAAACCTAATATCTCAACAACCTCCCCAAATTTTTAGCTTATTTATTCACACCAAAATTGTGCCATCACTACCTACCTACATAGCCTAAAGCTGTTTAATTGGAAGGCTGATAGGTAAGTAGGTACTTACCATTTCCACTCCTGGTTTTCCTTGATGGTGAGAGTGAAGACTCCTTCGAAGATTAGCAGTAGGATCGGCGACGCGAGGTACCAATACTCGATGTCATCTTTAAACTTGGTCACCTGAAGTTACCAAATATTTAGTAAATATTTCAATAAATATAATATATACTAAGCAGAGCTTGTATTATGGGAACCAGATAACCGATACAATACTTATAGAATAGATTAGAATACTATTTATATTGCACACCAACTAAATTAAAAATACAAAGAAATACACAAAAATGAAGCTAAGTACAACGAGCGGTCTTATCGCTAAAAGCTATCTCCTCCAGACAACCTTTGGATGGACAGGACAAAACGAAATCAAAAAGACGGCGGTGTATCTATGTTCATAAACCTACATAAACTACCTATACTTACTAGGGAATGCAATCCCGACTCGAGATTGCAAATTCGAGATCCCGCGGGATTAGAAATATCAATCCCGCGGGATACCAAAATTTTCGGGATCCCGTCTAGTTTAAAAAAAATGTTAAATTCGGATGACTGAAAAAGCTAATAACCGCTTGTTTGTGATAGTGAGGTTAACTAAAATAACTTATCACTCAAAAGAAAATAAAAATCTTTATTCTTTAATCTTACCAACTAAATAATTATCGTCACCTGTCGCTAATATTCGGAAATAGTCAGAATAGTTTTCTAACGCTGTTTGGCGTTCCTGCCGCTCGCGGCCGTCAGTCAGCGCGCCGCTTGCGCCCCGAGTGGACGTGTGTAGCGTCGCTGACCACTGCCGCCCAATCCCGTCAATCTCGAACGAGATCTCGTCATATGATGCATCGGGATTGATCCCGAAAAATTACACGAGGACTCGCGAGATCGGGATTGCATTCCCTAATACCTACATACTTACTAATAAACTAAAAATATTTAGAAATATAATAGTATATATATAAACTACAACAAAGGAGATAAACAAGGCTAATCTAGCAGTGCGTAGTCAGAGAAAGGACATGGTTGTATACCTTAGCTCTAAAGATAGGAAGAGATTTAGATGATCTGATAGAGAAAGGTAAAGCGTTCCACAGCAGCACAGCTTGAACTGTAAAGGAGTCGCCATAAAATTGAGAACTGTGGACAGGGATTTGGAGAGTTTCAGATGAACGTAGGTTTTGATCATGCGTCTGGTGCAAGAACACAAAACGCTCTTTTAGATATGATGGTGAAGAAGGATTGAAAAGAATGTTTTAAAGAAGGGACAGAATATGTGCATTCCGGCGAAGACGGATAGGGAGCCACTTGAGTTTTGCGCGAAATTCTGAAACATGGTCATACTTGCGTAAGCCAAATATGAACCGATTACAAAGATTTTGAAGGCGTTCAAGTTTGCTTGAACTTATGTACTTTTTTGTTGTAAATACATACTTATATTATAATATATAGATAAACAACCAGACCCGGAACAAATATCCGTAGGTCATGCAAACATTTGTTCCGCGGCGGGAATCAAAACTCAAATCCCAGTCGCCTATCCGCCCACTGCACCACGGAGGTCGTCAAGTTAGTATTAGTTAGTATTTACGGTAGTATAAGTTACGTTAGTATTTTATTGCGTTCAATTATATATATTACTTACCTGCCAGATTGCGATTATTCCGTGCGTCGCAAACACAAGTCTTGTGATCACAGCTTTGATGGTAGCCAACACCTTCCCAACGTTGGCCATGGTTCACGGGTTCACAATGTATCGCAACAAAGAGTTCACACCCCACGTAAACTAGATTGGTATCTGCAGATTTATTTTGTCTATGTTTACACAGATTTTTGAACCAGTGAGTTTAATTTTTTTGCAAATAGGTACATGATTTACTGGTTCACACCTAAGTAATCGCACTATATAATCTATGACATTTTGTATAGGTTATTCACTCACAGTTTGTTACTCCTCTGAGTTTTTGTCTAAATAATTGATAATGTGGTTTTTAAGATCACACATTGCATCAAAAAGCATCTCACATAGCCAATGTCAGTGTTTTCACTGTTGCCTCTTTTATTGTTTTAAGTTATGTTTTGGGTGAAGGATACATTTATATTTCATCTGTTTCGTTGCTGGTTTAATATTATTGCACTGAATTTATTTTCGAGTCAGTATCAATAGTCTTATTTTGTTTATGTTATTCATGATTCACTGGTTTTGTATGTGGTTCACTGGTTCACACCTAGAGTAGGTACTACTTAGGTAGTGGAATAAATGCTGGAAGACAAGAGTTCTTGTAGATTTTATCCTTGGTTCACTTCACACTTAGAATGAAAGAGTAACTCATTCCGAACTATGGATCTAAATAAATCGGTAGTAGTCATTAGCAGCTTGTCTATGGTTCACGATTGATTCCTACCTAAATACTATCACGTTTGAGGTAACGTAAGGTTCATCTCCAAATCAACTTGGCCAGATTGAACCAGATTGAACCAGAACTTGGCGTTGTATACCTAATACAAGCTTTGCTTAGTTCGGGGCTAGATAGCGCTGTGTGAAATGTCCAGCAATAATTTATTTATTAATGTATGTTTGTTTGTCCGAGGATAACTTTCGTAGCGTTTATCCAATCATCTTGAAATATGGTAGGTAGCAATGGCACAATTTTGGTTTGACTAAATAAGCTAAAAATGTGGTGGGAAGGGGGGGATTGTTGAGATATTGGGGTTCAAGAGGGGTAAAAAAAACAAAATTTGACTATCCGGTCAAGTGGCACGTTTAATAAAAGGTTTTTGGGAGTACATACGTTTAGACCCCGTCTTTATTTTTAGTTTAAACCTTGTAGTTTTTATGTTAATAACCTTAATAAAAATTGAACTTTGACAAAATTCACAGGGTACACCAGTGACCTCACAGTGCTATAATTTAGGACGCGTGTAGATTTAGTTACACAAATAAAGAAAAAAGTGTGAAATCCAGAATAACTGCAATTCCTACCACAAAAACGTTATAGGTATCTCAGAATCTCGTGCACAAAAAGTGCGACGACCAAATTACCGCGCAGTTTTTTGACGCTAGTGTCAAAATTCGTTTCAACTAGTGGTACGCCCCGAACTGAGATCTCGCGAGTCTTCCAAAACACAAAAAAAATATTCTTAGGGCGACTCTCGCAACGATGCCTAAACGTATTTTGTGGTAAGATTTAAGGAGTTGTCAAATCATACAAATATGTAAAATTTAAACATGTTTAGTTGCTAAATACGTTTATGGATCATTGTGCAAGCCAGCCTTAATCTTTGACTAATGAAATAATGCCACAAAATGCGCATATAAATAACTTCATTCAAATTACAGGTAACGGGAGTTCATGTTAATTGGTTACTTTTTTGGAGTAGAAATTGCAGTTATTCTGGATTTCAGACTTTTCCCTAAATTTGTGTCACTAAAGCTACACGCATACCAAATTTCAGCACTGTGGGTTCACTGGTGTACCCTGTGAATTTTATCATAGTTCAGTTTTTATTATGGCTAATAACATAAAAACTACAAGGTTTAAACAAAAATAAAACGGGGTCGAAATGTACTCACAAATACCTTATATTAGACGTGCCACTTGACCGGATATACCCATTTTGGTGTTTTTTACCTCTCTTGAACCCTAATATCTCAACAAACCCCCACATTTTCAGCCCATTTAGTCACACCAAAATTGTGCTATCACTGCCTACCTATATATCAAATTTCACGATGATCGGATAAACGCTTCGAAAGTTATACTAGGACAAACAAACATATACATACATACTAGAGATTTAGAGCCAATTATGGTGCACATGTTAGTACAGGTAGAGGTAGACGTCATTCTCTATTTTGAACGAGAAAAGGAGGCGAGAACATTTAGTCACATTACGCATGATAGCTTCGTGTAGCTCACAGCGAAACTGGTTGGTATTTGCCGTAATGAATCAGAGAAACGCGGAAAACCTATAAGCGCAAAGCAAATAGATTTTAGTACTTTGTTTCAAATTGTTCTGCAAACAAACTGGAGACTCACGCCATCCACGTCAACGTCGGCAAATGAATTGGCCGGGCCCTGATTGCTCACCCTTTGTCAGATTGCCTCTGACGTCATGGGTACAGGGCTGTAGCTAGTGGGAGCCCATGGAGAAGTACCTAGATCTTTATTTGTCTAATGGCCGGTTTTTTTAAATGTCGGTGTAAAACGGAAAAAATATTAGCCTTACAGTAGTCGCATATGTGTAACATCATTTTTATTGTACATCATATAAACAAAAAAATGCAAACAATAGAAAACATACAGCTAATCAATTCATCGCTCTGAAAGTTGGTCATTGAAAACTCTATAATCGCTCCGTAAATGCTATTAACCGTAAGTAAATTTAAAAATAGAATGAGGCTCATTGTAAGTATTCATAATATGCTATGATGAAATATAACCTTCATGTCAAATCCTTATTTCTAATACCTCAATGAAAGAGGCCATAACATAGTCTCGTAGCGAAAAATATCTGACCACCGCGCGCGCTTATTGGTCAAAGCGCTTCCCCGGATGTTACACATCAAAAATAACGACGCTTTCGTATTTTACGTACATACAACACGATAACTGCAGCTAAATTGTTAAGGTCTGACAACTTTGTAGTTCTAGGGCCCGATTTATGGCCTACCCCCCTAATCTGTATATTGAAAATAAAACGGTTTGACAAGTCAAACTCTTATTAACTGTTCAAAGTTACTTTTAAGAACTGTCGTATGCCCCCAAGGTGAGAATTTTTCACGGCCATATTTTTAGAACTGTTCATGCTGTTATCATTGTCATAAAACAATGAATTGTCAATATCGATTGCCGTATCATTAATAAACGAGGAGTTCGAAATGAGTTTGTTTATAAACTGACAAAGTGAGGTTTATTTAGACTTTATAAATATTGTGTTTTTGAGACTTTGACAGGTTAGTATCTAAATCATCTTTTTTGGCGACTTATCTCCAGACAGCGCCATCTATACGTGAAAACCTATAATTGGCTTTCTGTTTTGTATTAGTTAAGAAGCCGGCGAACCCCGAGCGCAACTTCAATTCAGCCGCGTCAAAAACTTCGGCCTGAATATCGCTATCCCTGTTTAGTGACGAAGTTTAGCCACGAAGAGCGACAGTGATAGCAAATGAACGATTCTAAAGGAGAACGGGCATCCTGGTCTACAGTCCAATAAAAATGAGCAGCACATTTTCGAATTGGCATACAATAGTACATCAAAATATACTATTGGAACTTTCCCCAAAAGTCTGTCCGTTTTGAGTTACAGCCATGCAAACACCAGCATTTTTTGTTTTAAAGAACATAAAATAACGGTTTCACGATTACTATATCCATACATAAAGGCTCCTACAATGCAGTAGCAAGAGCGAGAAGGGAGAAGAGCGATGTAAGGGCCGTGGGGAGAGGGATGCGTACGCGGGGGAGGGGAACAACAGGTGATGGAATAAACTTATGCCCCTTATAGACTCCATAAAGTTAGTAAATCGTTTAACGCGCCGGCGAACCCTGAGCACAACTTCAATTCGGCCGCGTCAAAAACTTCGGCCTGAATATCGCTATCCCTTTTTAGTGACGAAGTTTAGCCACGCAGAGCGACAGTGATAGCAATAAAACGATTTTAAATTTGATTAGATTTTGACCGTGTTCCGTAATACCAAAAATGATGACTGAAAACTTGTTGTATTTTTCTCATTGTGTTGTTATTTTGTAACTAGACGATATAATCTATGTTCCCATGACTAGGATACGTAAGACGTTGTTGTTTTTAATACGAAACAATTTGGTTGAAATAAGGTATTTTATGACGTAAAAACACGCAGAATGCGATACGCTTCTATTTCATTTTAGGTACCTAAGTATTTTGATCTAATATATGGTTGGGAACCTAGATAAATAGTATTCAAATTAAAATAATGCCTTATTAAGGTAGAAATATGCGTTAATTAGAAATGATCGTAGTACGTGTTGTATGGGCTATTTCCCTCCGATGTCCCCTTAATATAGCTGTTGGTTTTCCATAACAAAATAAATAAATCTACTACGCCAGTTAGAACTAGTTTTAGAAGCTTTTGTCACTTTCAATGTTTGTTAGTTTAGGTCAAATCTTGCAACGGAATTTTAAACCCCTCAACCGGTTGAGCTGATATTTGAAAAATAACGTAATTTAGGTTACAATGCAATAATGGTACCATCTGTTGTGGTTTGCGGACGGATGCTAGACAACGGAACTTCTGAATGGATTATAGTAGTCTACTAGGTTTGGGCTTATTTGAATCTGCTTGCGGTTCCGATTACAAATTGCATAAATTATTATTTTTTTAAGTTTTTTTGACGTGTTAAACGTCTTATAAATCGATGAACGCCAGCTGCACGTGCCGAGCGAGCGTGCAAACGGAGGATTGAGAGGCACCATCGGCCTAAGTGTTCGGCTTGTAATGTAACGCATCTATCTCTTTTCCACTCGTTATCACGGAAAATTATCGTCCGTGAACCGACTACAGACAACCAATAATCGACAATGAGAACCCTCATTGTTAAATCACTCAGTGACCAACTCTCACTCGGTTATTACCAAGACATGGGGGGGGGGGGGGGGGGGGATCTGAATACGACTCTGTTCGACTGGGGTTGATTTGTTGAGGGTGAAATGGATAGCTTAGTGAGGTTATTTGATAGATAGGTACGTACCTACCTAATCTAATTCTAGAATTCAAACTGGAATTGCAGTGGAATGTTTTAAGTATTATTCGATTGGGCGAATTGTTTCTTTCTAAAATAAATAAATATTGCTGGACATTTCACACAGCGCTATCTAGCCACACTAAGCACAGCTTGTACCATGTGAACCAGATAACTGATAGAATACATATATACTTTTTTTTGTAAATACATACTATAAATAAATAAATAATAAATATTTCTGGACATTTCACACAGCGCTATCTAGCCCCAAACTAAGCAGAGCTTGTACTATGGGAACCAGATAACTGATAGAATACTTATATACATTTTTTTTGTAAATACATACTTAGAATATATAGAGAAACAACCAGACCCGGAACAAATATCTGTAGATCATGCAAACATTTGTTCCGCGGCGGGAATCGAACCCGCGAATCGAGACGCAGGAGGCGTCTCAGCCGGCTATTCGCCCACTGCACCACGGAGGTCGTCGATACTTATAATATATAGAAAAACAACCAGACCCAACAATAGAACAGAATAAGGTTTATATGAAACTAGGTGTCGCCCGTGACTTCTTACGCGTTACACTACTAAATGTGTAGGTAACCTAGAAATATAGCTGAACTCGCTGTTGCAACTTGACTTGACACCCCATTATTATCCTGATTTATGACCTGATTATCCTTTGGCACGGAGCTTCAAAGTACCAATTGCTTCGTTTTGACTCCCTTCAGAGAAGAGCCATTATAATCATCGGTGATCCCAAACTCGCCGACAAGCTGGAACCGAGTCAACAACGTGACATCGGATCGCTCAGTGTATTCTACCGCCTGTATAATGGGGAATGTTCTGAGGAGCTATTTGATCTCATCCCGTCGTCGAGATTTTACCACCGCACTTCTCGACAACGTATTAAAGCTCATCCACATATTATCGACAATTGGGTATCACGCACCACACGCTTCACGCGATCTTTTCTACCCCATACTTGCAAGATGTGGAATGTGCTACCATCTGAGGTTTTCCCAGTAAGCTACGACATGACACGCTTCAAGAGAAATGTTTAGAGATTTCTACAGAGTAGGGAACGCATCGACAATACCACGGGTGTTGCCGGTGTCAATAGGCGACGGTAACCGTTTACCATCAGGTGGGCCGTAAGTCTGTTTCCCCACAAGTAACATAAAAAAACACTTAAAATACTTAAATTTCTTTATGATACCTAATCGAAATTTTGGCTTCGGGCAGTGATGACATTGCAAGTGCTGGCCAGTATTTTGGCCAACGTTTAAGCATTGCCATTCAACGTGGCAATGCGGCCAGCATTCTGGGCACGCTGCCCACTGGCAGCGGCTTGTTAGATTAGAGTTTTATATACCTATATTTTGCTTTGTAAAAGGTACCTACCGATCTAAATCTTTACTTTGTGATACATTATGGATTAATTTATCTGAATTTAGTTTTAAATTCCTTTAAGTAGGTAGGTAAGCAGGAGCTAGATAAGGAATGTTAAATATGAGACAAGAAAATTAGGGTTTTCTCGTAAAATAGTTTCTCAGTTTAAACTTCATTATGTTTATGTGTCAAAATATCACGTAAGTAATTAAACGTTATATTATATTATCACTGTTTTATACACAATAGGTACCTCTGGGAAAAAGCAGAGTGACATAAATTTACAAGTGTCCCGACACAAAGGAGTTTCAAAGCAACGGTTCGCGATAGACTGGGCTGTTTGTGGATTTTATTAGAAAGGGTTGCATTTTAGTTAGCGGACGCTTCTCCTTGCTACGTGTAGATTGCTGGTTTGTTGTTTCCCAAGTAGTTAAGTTATTCCCCCGCTGTAATAAGCGAGTATGTTATGTTCCCCGTTGTAATACCACTTTTGCTAGACGACATACATACTTCCTAGGAGCCTATCTTTATAATAAAATTACTACTCAATGCTATAAATGCAAATTTATGGTTAAAAGTTGGTTGCTAGGTTTGAACTACCTTGAAACTGAGAGTGTTCATCATACTATCATAAGTTATGTATGAAAAGTCAATACACAACAAACTCATCCATTTATTTGTACCTGCACACATACTGACACCCTCACACACTCACACCGCACACCCACTTTCACACACATCCTCGCATGCACATGGACAAACACTTACACACAAACACTTACACACAAACACACGCACTCAAATCACGCAACGAACACACTCCCACACTAACACATACGTTCTAACGTTATAGATGGCGTTGACTGGAGATGCACCGCAAAAAATATGGTTTATATAGAAAAATCTCATACACCTAGGTGATAATAAAGTCTAAAACAATCTTACTTAGTCTTAAACAAATATTTAATTTTTGAAGTAAAACTTTAAGCATTTTGACTTGGGGAGTAAGCTGAATGCGTTACAAAATGTGCGAACGGAATTTGAGAGGGAGATATAAGTTAGTGAAGATAGAAAAAGAGAGAGTTAAGTTTCGTATATTACTGTAGGGACAAGAGAGAGGTGCGCGGACACATTTTCTTTCTCTCTTTCTCTCATAGCCAGTTGATTTGTCGCATATCTCCTATCCCAAA
Source organism: Philereme vetulata (assembly GCA_918857605.2). Lineage (NCBI taxonomy): Eukaryota > Metazoa > Arthropoda > Insecta > Lepidoptera > Geometridae > Philereme > Philereme vetulata. The sequence goes on along the minus strand of OU975427.1, from coordinate 3,342,356 downwards.
TTAGCCTAAACTGCAAAAACAAAACACTCCTTCATGCTGTATAATAGAGTTCATTTTGCTATAGATAAAAAAGTATTTACGACGTTTCGTATTTTGAATCTACTAGCTTCGATTTACGAAAAAGTTCAGCAATTCCACAACAGATGGCAGGCAGCAGCAGAAAATAACTTATGTACTTACTGTATGCGCCTCGAAATAAGGTTGACATTTCCTTAAAACATTAAGAAGTTTTACTTCAGTCGTGTGGTGTGTGGTATAACTAACGTGACCATTTATTTTTTTTGTCAGAGCGAGACGCTTGCGGAATTTAACAAAAAAAACTTATTTTACCAGTTGTTTATTAAAAAACAATATTTTAGGTAGGTACTTACATTAATATGAAAGGAGAACGGGCATAAGTGTATGGAAGCTGGTCTACCTTGCAATAAAAATGAGTCATATGTCAATATAAAGGTAATTCTATGTATTTTCATATGTAGAAAGTCGCATTTCTCTAAGTATTGTCCGATCTGAGTTCTACTAAAAATTGAATCTGATAATATTTAGTGCCAAACATTGAATATCGTGGTAATTAAAAAACATTTTGTGTAATGTAATGATTTTATTTAAGTTAGGTAAGTAGTAATACAAATAAAAACAACATCTTCTTAAAAAATCAAAACAATATGTTATTAAACATTATCATCATCATCATCATCATCATCGATGAGAATACTGTTAAGGAACAATGCAGGTTCATTGAACCCTTCATGACGGGCATAACCTACGTACCATATAATTGACAGTACATGGGCACAAGTACCTATAGTACGTCGCCCTGTCAAGCAGGTACAATAATATTGTGTAATATTGTTATTAATATTATTGATTAATATATAACAAAAATATTTCCTGGCTCGGACATGTCGAGACTGTATACGTCCACGTAATAGCCAAGCCTCTTCGTTGATATCATATTGTGCCAAGTCTTCTAGAGCGTTATCTCTATACGTCTCGATTATATAAAGACCATTTTGTAAGTGCTCGCTACAATATGATCGAGCGAGCTTTAACTGGTAAGTTCCCAAGGCAAAATGTATGACTTGTTCTTCACTAAGCCTTGGGAAGTTTTCTATTTCATTTGCTTCGATTCGCATGAAGTCTGCTCTCCTATAATTCAATCTCTTTGCTTCCACATAATTGTGCAATGTGTTTGGTATGTGTATTTTAGCTCTTATTGAATTCAAAAAGGCTGCTGCGTGTGAACTATCTTCGATGGGGGCGTGGAAGTGGTTTAGAATGGCTGCAGCTATTTTGAAGTCAACAAACATTTTTGGCAACGTTTTATTAAAATAGTTTTGACGCAAAAGTTTAAAATCTCGCTTAAATCTCCCATTTACTACTTCCACCACCCATCGGCACATGGTGACCAAACGAGACTGATTAGCTTGTTCTGTAGTGAGTTGATTTTCTCTTCTGTCTTTAGTTGGTGGCACATGATGTTCGTAGCCACAAGCTTCTATATCCTGCAAACTATCTCTAAATCCTCTGTCTAGGATAAACGCATCATTACGTTCGAGTAACCAATGCAGCGGCTCATCTTCGTTATTCATTATTTCACTCATGATCTGGGCATCGGTTCTGGTAGCGGCAAATGGCCCTTTGACATCTAATATATAGCCGTCCGTGAATACCATTAAAAACGGCTTCAACAAGTTTTGATATTTGTGTAAGCTGTATGACAGCCGTTGAAACAAAAAGTTGGAGCTTTTGTTAATATATATATATATGTACCGTCACATATAATTATGGCTTTGATGTTTTCATCGTTTCCAAATAAAGCCCTTGGAATTGTTAAGTTTCTTTGAAGGATATCATTTCTGGTAATGTGGTCCACACCTAGATGCAGCACAACGTAATCGTTGCTCAGACATTCTCGAACTATAGGCAAAAAACGTTCTAGTTTTCGACGAGACATATGAAATAACGTTGACAGTCTCTCATCAGAGTCTCCAGTTCTAAGTTTTGTTAAATAGATGCCTAATGCAGTTCTAGGCTGGTTACAACGTTCACTTAGTGACGGAGTTTGTTCTAATATAGCTTCGAACTGATCGTAAGTGCGCCCAGTCCATAAGTGCATCTCTTCATTAGACAAGGTGCCTCTGTTTTCGAAGTCGATTCTGGGCTGGTTGTTAGCAGCCATTCTCATCAAGTCACAGAGCGATGTAAACTGAGCGTCATTAAAATCATGTGTCACATTACACATTTGCGGCAGGTTGCTCCATTCATTATTTTGTAAGTGTTCTGTACACACCCTAGCGCTATCAGGAATAAAAAGCTTGCTCTCACAAAATACATTAATTCTTATCGCGTTTGGTATATGATTACGGGTAATATTAGCACAGTTGTTGTAAATACAATGCACCGAAGTGTTCGGTGCCCTCGTGTATTCTTGAGAGTGCAATGTACCAGGCGCTCGCGCCGCTTGCTGTGCAGGTCTATGATCACGCTCAGTCCTCTGCCAACATCGGTGACACAAGCTTCGAGTACTGTCGAACACCACCTGAAAATAATAACAAATAATACTTAAAATAAATAAATCCTATGCCTAACTACTCAATATAATAAAAATAAAAGGTAACTAACCTCCAACACAGCATGTTGTTGTATAAACGCGGCGAATTCTGGTCGTTCCCTTTGCAGGTTATCAGCCAAAATATGCTGCTGGTACCGTCCGCGGTAAAGTCCTCGACGACACATCACACAGTTTCGAAAAACTTCCATTATCGGTAGGCAGTTCAAAAGTCAATAAGTCGAGCCAAAGTTAACACATTAGGGAAAGAAACAGGGTCCAAAAGCAAGCCAGGGTCAGTAAAAACAGAGAAAGAAGTTCAAACACAGCACTATCGTAACAAGACGTGACGTAGCCACTCACTTGATGCGATGCGACTGATTATTGTAGCCGTCCGGCGCGGCGCGTACACAACCGTTTCCCTCCCCCGCGTACGCATCCCTCTCCCCACGGCCCTTACATCGCTCTTCTCCCTTCTCGCTCTTGCTACTGCATTGTATAGGAGCCTTTATGTATGGATATAGTAATCGTGAAACCGTTATTTTATGTTCTTTAAAACAAAAAATGCTGGTGTTTGCATGGCTGTAACTCAAAACGGACAGACTTTTGGGGAAAGTTCCAATAGTATATTTTGATGTACTATTGTATGCCAATTCGAAAATGTGCTGCTCATTTTTATTGGACTGTAGACCAGGATGCCCGTTCTCCTTTTAACACTACATTGGGGTTGAAGACGCATTTGTTTTGTATTTGTCGGTGGAGCAAATCCTACTAATATTATAAACGCGAAAGTTTGTATGTATGGATGTTTGTTACTCTTTCACGCCAGAACGGCTGAACCGATTGCGATGAAATTTGGTATGTACGTAGATTATAACCTGGATTAACACATAGGATACCTTTTATTGGCAAACCACGCGTGCGAAGCCGCTGGTAACAGCTAGTTAGTTATAAAATGTCGGGTCAGGTTTTTAAGTAGGAATGGAGTTTATCACATGATTTGTCGACGTTCGTCTTTGTAATTTTGACTCGCTGCCTGCCGCTGTTACCGCACGTTTCGAATCCAATAAATATACTTACTCGTAGGTAGGTAAGGGCACGTTTAGTGAATTTATCGTTTGGCTCCTTTGTAAAAGCGGGACATTTTTGCTCTGGTTGGGGACAACGGGACAAATAGCCTGAAAGCAGGACTGTCCCGCCGAAAGCGGGACGAATGGTCACGTTAGGTATAACGCACAGTCGTTTTTTTTTAATTTTAGTTAATTTATATAATTGTATTGTGTATGTAAAAAGGTGTAGCTAAATATCTAATCTGACTTATTAAAATATGATGTTAACGTTACGTAGACCTACCAAATTCAGTACTAGGTAAGTACCTACCTGCGATTATCAGTTTAATCTTGTTTACCTAATTTCAGATTCCGATTCGCCAAATAGACAGACGTACCTATATCTATACACACTAAAACCATTATTCTACGCAATCGCGTAAAATATTTTTTTGTTACTTGACGTTGTAAAAAGCAGCAATGTATAATATCCAAGCTACAAACTCCACAAAGGTCATCTCCGATGCGCGCGCATCTAGGAAATGGGGCCAATCACAGGTTCAAATGATATGTACTTAGGGCGTTTGTCCACCGCCGCCGTCACTGGGACGGCTCCGAGAACGAGATGACGGCGCCGAAGTAGCGAAACATACATTTACTTTCGCCGCGTGTCCACCGCATGCCGCCCGTCACGAGCGCCGTTATCCCGGCCGCCGAAGTTTCGTTCGAATAGTTCGCGACCGCTAGAACTCGGCCCAAAATTGTGACGGGCCCATGATGTGCCAGCAATGAAGGCTTTTCATAATCGATTAATAAAAATGTAAAAAGTTCTAACTCGCATAATAGAAGGCGCTGTTCGGAGATAGGTAAGCCTCCAAAAAAATATGGGGTTTATGCCAAAATCTCAAAGATACAATATCAATATTTGTCTAAAACTAAAACAAATTGTCTAAGTTGTTAACAGTATCTTCGACGACCTCCGTGGCGCAATGTGCGAATAGCCAGCTGAGACGCAGGAGGTAGTGGGTTCAATTCCCGCCCCGGAACAAATGATTGCATGATCTGCACATATTTGTTCCGGGTCTGGTTATTTTTCTATTTATAAGAATGTTTAAACAAAAAAATATAAGTATATAAGTATTCTATCAGTTATCTGGTTCCCATATTACAAGCTCTGCTTAGTTTGGGGCTAGATAGATTAATGAAATGTTCAGCTATATTTATTATATTTATTCTGTATGGCACCTAGGCTATTCAATCATCTACCGAAATAAATATACTTATTAGAAATTGACAAAATTCATAATTTTATATTAAAACTAAAGTACTCTTACAGAAGGCTTATACTATTGACGAATATTTACTAGACACATTCCAATGACTTGACATATGTATTTTTAATTTATTTATAATGAACTGATATTTAATATATAATATTTATTAATTAATTTTCCATGCTTGTATGCTGGTCATGGCTGTACCTAGATTATTTTATTACCAACGAATGTAGCCCATGTATTGCAAATAAATGAATCTTTATCTTTTAACTTAAAAACAATCTTACTTCGTCAGTTTAACAAGCCCAAATGATTTTTTTTATTTCGTTTTTCTCGGAAAGTAATAGCGACACGACAATTCACTTTCCTTTGTTATTAAGCTTATGACAGAGTAACGACATCTGTTAGTAGTATTAAAAAGATGGCCGTGCAACACGCTGCCGTCCTCTCGTTAGAGAGCTGCCGTCGCATCGCGCCGTTCGCCCGGTTATTAGATCAAACTGAAGCGCTGAGTTCGATCGCGGTATGACACACAACCGCCGTCACAGGACGTCACGTCTGAATAATCTCGTTTCTCGGCGACGCCCCGGTGACGGCGGCGGTGTACAAACACCCTTAGAATAGTCAACAAAATAACTAGCATTGAGTCTACAACTTCACTCTTATGTTAAAAGGTAGAGAGTTTACAATCGCATGAGTAAATCAATGAATCCCGGTGTAGATCGCATAGTTGGGAGGTATAAGGTTGATAATGCAATGTTTTCAGAACTGTCTGTAATGGTAATCTAGGTAGGGTTGCCAGGCGTCCGGATAAAGCCGGACAGTCACGCTCTTAGGTTGCGTGTCCGGCCAAGTCAGACGGTGTCCGGCCAGAGAGAGAGTTACGTTTCATATATTTTTAAACGTTATTGTGCGAGTGGGAGTTGCGTCTGTTCAGAATGAACATAGACTGATCGTCTTGCAGACGTGGACAATTTTATATTTTTTTCATTCTTATACCATTTTTACACATGGTTTTGAAAACAAGAGTTCCCCATAAAGCCTTTTTGGAGTATTCTAAAACGGTTTTGTGATGATTTTCTTTATCTAGTGGTTCGCCCCGAACTGAGATTTCGCGAGTCGCCCATAAAACAAAATACTTAATACTATTCGTAATCTTTGACTATCAAAATAGTACTACGTAATAAATAACCACATTACTTGACCTACAGTTTGATTCATATTACAGGTAACGGGAATTCATGTTTTTTTGGGGTATAAAAAGCAGTTATTCTGGATATCAGATTTATGCCTATATTTGTGTCACTAAAGCTACACGCATACCAAATTTAAGCACTGTGGGGTCACTGGTGCACCCTGTGAATTTTGTCAAAGTTCAGTTTTTATTATGGCTAATAACTCAAAAACTACGAGGATAAAACTATAAACAGGGTTGAAACGTACTACTAACGAAGACCTTTCATTTGACATCCCATTTTGCCTAATAGCCTCATTTTCATTTTTTTACCCCGCTTTACCTCCAATATCTCAACAACCCCGCAACATTTTTAGCTCATTTAGTCACACCGAAATTGTGCCATCACTACCTACCTATATATCAAATTTCACGATGATCGAATCGACGCTTCGAAAGTTATCCTCGGACAAACAAACATACATACAATAAACCTACTTAAATACATTATACAATAGAATAAACTATACCAATATTAAAGAAAAATAAATACTTAGATCATTTAGATAAGATAATTTCTTTATTCATTTAAAATAAAACATACATATTTATACACAATTAAATTAAAGGTACAATGGGCGGCCTTATCGCTAAAAGCGATCTCTTCCATCGATACTTAACAATAGAAGAAGTGATAAGGAATGATTAAGTTGCTCATTTTTGACCGAGAAGGTGCCTATAGATTCTCAATCTGAATGCTACCATTGAACTAGCCTCGGAATAGTTTGATGGGATATTATTCCAGAAGTATGTAGGTATTGATATTGGGATACTAAAAAACTCACAAATAATGGTAAAAATCCCGTTTTTTGTGAAAATATTAATAAAAAATTTAGTATACAGGGAAGTGATTGTCCACATCAATGGACCACGCGTGTAGACCACCAGTCAGATCCTGGATCTTGGAGTGGTGCTCCGTCCCGATCGCGTCCAGAACCCTCCGCGCGGCCTCCTGCGAGTCGTTCCCGCGTCGGCAAATAAACGTCACTGGAAATCAATTTTATTAAATTAAGTTTTAACAGACATCCTAACAGAAACAATCTTAGAACTAACTAGTGGTTCGCCCCGAACTGAGATCTCGCGAGTCTCCCATACAAACAAAAATATATTATTCGTAATCTTTGACTATCGAAATAGCGCCACGAAATAAATCAACCAACTAACTTGACCTACAGTTGCACTCAAATTACAGGTAACGGGAGTTCATGTCAATTGGTTTACCTTTTGTAGGGTACAAATTGCATTTATTCAGGATTTCAGACTTTTGCCTATATTTTTGTGACTGAAGCTACATGAATACCAAGTAACAGCACTGTGGGGTCACTGGTGTAACCTGTGAATTTCGTCAAAGTTCAGTTTTTATTACGGCTAATAACTCAAAAAATCCCAAGGACTTTACTAAATAATAAAAACGGAGTCTAAATGTACTAACGAAGACCTTTCATTTGACGTCCCACTTGACTTAATAGTCTCGTTTTTTAGCCCTCTTGAACCCCAATATCTCAACAACCCCGCAACATTTTTAGCTCATTTAGTCACAACAAAATTGCGCCATTACTACCTACCTATGTAACAAATTTCACGATGATCGGATCAACGCTTCGAACGTTATCCTAGGACAAATGAACATACATACAACGCCGATTTGCCCAAGTTGATTTGGAGATCTCACTTCGCTTCCTGGTGGGATAGCATTTAGTATCCAACTAGGTAAACCTGTGTTCTGCCATACTAATGCCGTCCGCCGGGCTTGATACTACCTATATAACTTAATTAAAAAAATCAAGATATTTTTATTCATTTAAATCACAAGGAGCACTTTGAAACGTCAATTTTACTGCCTGTTCCACTGCCAAGCCAAGAAAGAAAGGCAAGGAACAAGGCTGGTTGTTCTTTTTAATGATCCTTTTAAAATACATAACAATATAGGTAATAAATTACCTACGTTTAAATTGTAACATTTTGAACGAGCAATTTCAATCCCAAGTTTCTCTATCATCTAAATAATCCGATATCTTATAGTAGACGTTTTTTATAAAGATTTTGTTTAATTACGTTTTAAAGTTAATTGTCAATTTTTATACATCACTTGGGAGTTTGTTATAAAAGTGTACACCTTGCCTTTTAAGGGGACACCGGAGGGACAATCGCCCATACAACACGTACTACCGAAATCATTTCTAATTGGAGCATATTTCTACCTTAATAAGGTATTATTTTAATTTGAATAGTATTTATCTAGGTTCCCAACCATATATTAGATCAAAATACTTACCTAAAATGAAATAGAAGCGTATCGCATTCTGCATGTTTTTACGTCATAAAATACCTGTTCTCAACCTAATTGTTTCGTATTAAAAACAACAACATCTTACGTATCCTAGTCCTGGGAACATAGATTATATCGTCTAGTTACAGAATAACAACACAATGAGAAAAATACAACAAGTTTTCAGTCATCATTTTTGGTATTACTCAACACGGTCAAAATCTAATCAAATTTAAAATCGTTCTATTGCTATCACTGTCGCTCTGCGTGGCTAAACTTCGTCACTAAAAAGGGATAGCGATATTCAGGCCGAAGTTTTTGACGCGGCCGAATTGAAGTTGTGCTCAGGGTTCGCCGGCGCGTTAAACGATTTACTAACTTTATGGAGTCTATAAGGGGCATAAGTTTATTCCATCACCTATATGTAAGTAGGTATATAAAAAAAGTCGGGTTAGTCACACAATTTATAACTCAAGAACGGCTTAATGACCGATTTTGATGATATTTGATTTGTTGTATTTGTCTCAGCAGAATAACTATTCAAACATCGGAAACTATCACGCAAAAAGAAATTATGAAGAACATTAATTTTCTCATACATAGATGCAACTAATAATGGCCGATTGACAATTATACCGAGGCGACATTAGCAGCCCGCGTCATATGCGGTACGACATTAAGCGGGTCACCTAATAATAAGTTTTTCGTTGAAAAAATACTTATTCAAAACAAGCTTTTATAAAATTCATAATCGGAACCGCAAGCAGATTCAAATGAGTCCAAACACTAGTAGCCTACTATAATCCATTCAAAAGCTCCGTTGTCTAGCATCCGTCTCCTTCATACCACCTCCATGGTACCATATTATTGCATTGTCACCGAAGTTACATACGTATTCCAAATTTCAGCTAAATCGGTTGAGGGGAACGGGTTTAAAATTTAGTTGCAAGATTCCACCCGGACAAACATACATACATTGCAAGTTAATAAAAAAGCTTGTAAAAAGAACTCACCGGTATTATTTTCACTTCGTATTTCTGCCAGAAGTCGTTCAAGACTATCTCCATACAACTTGTCGATAGGGTAGTTGGTGCTGCCATCTATCTTGCACATGTTGAACTCGGCCTCGCTTCGCACGTCCACCAAGAGATGGCGCTCTTTCGAGAATACTCGTTTTTCCAGTTCCGATGGTGATATTCTGTGTTCCGGCGGCAGGATAGCTACTTCCAAGTCCTTGAAAATTAATTTACTTTGAGTAAAATAATAAATAGTATTTTTTATACTTTTGCGATCACTGTACACACGGCTACACATCAAGCTATATTTTTCCAGTATAAGCTGACCTCTCATTTTACGAAAAGCCTACACAATGCGAGGTCAGCTTATACTGGAAACGTATAGCTTGATGTGTAGCCGTGTGTACATTAGATTATTAAGTAGAGGTGCAGTTTAGTAGTAGTGTCTACGTGCGAAGAGCTTTGAACTCTCGGAATAGGACATTTGTTTCTTCTCTTACTAAAACTAGGAGGGCATGGGACGGAATCCCTATGGTATCTTTTTATGCACTGGGAAACATATATTTTTCTGACGGACAGAACAATGCAGAGCATGTAAAGGTCAGTGGTCGGATGCATGTAAGGGAGTGGCATAGCGACTTTTAGTAGAGCTCGCTGTGCACGTTCCCCTTTCAATCAATTTAAATCAGTTATTATTGGTCCGGGATAAAATAATGAAAATGAATCTAACCAAAATAACACTTATTCAACACATAAAATGATAAATACACGATCTTAATCACAAGTAATCACAACACACTAATTCACAACACTATCGCACAACAAACCACTAAAGTTACCGAAATGTTCGCACGTATCGCCAAATTCAGACTGACTCCTTCGGTTTTTTTTTCGAATGGACTAATCTCGCTGTTGGCCTCTGAGGCAGTTGCAGCTTAACCGAACTTTTGGAGAGCGCAGAATGCGCTCAGCTCTGTAAGTTTTGATGAGGCAACTAGCGCAAGGGCACCACTTAGGTACGAACCTCGGCTTGGGCTGTTGCCAGGGGATAGGAGAGAATCGTCCGGGCACGTGCTTGTACCTCGTATAGGCGGCGACTGAAGGGACTGTGAAGTGTTTGCTCTGTCTAAGGTAGATGACTCAGAAATCTCTTCCGTATTAGCAGAGGTGATTTCATCATCCGGGTCTCCGAGAACGTGTCTCGGACGACGGAGGGTTTACTGACTCCTTCGGGCGTCTCTACGCACTATTTATACCGCGCCGGTACTATCTCTTGAAGTTTCTCGACGTTTCCACTGGCGACTAGAAAAGTATAGGTATTTCGGCTGACTACTATTTCTTATTCTGTGCAACTGTAGGTAAAAACGTAGTATGTAGGTATATTCCATGCCAAGTATTACCTATTCTGTGACACAGTAGGTATAACTTCGAGAAACCGACTATTACTTATTCTGTAACAGCCTCGGCGTAACAATATGCATGTACAGTGATCGCGAAAGTTTGAAGTGTTAATTTTAAGTTTATTGTTTTATTAATGATAGTCTATGGGCGTTTGTGCACTACAAGTAATTTTACGGTCCGGCATTCCGATTTTTTACGGTCCGATATGGCACGCCATCAATTTATACACTAACTTGTGCACTACCAGTAATTTTACCATCCGACATTTTACTTTTCCCTATTCCGGACCGGAAAATAATCTTTCGTCCTGTCTCAATTTATTGTGGTATATGTAAAATGACCCTGTCAGGTACCTTTCACATAAAAGGGGATGAAACCAAAATTCTTTTTGTCTTCTACGTCTTCGCACATAATTGATCGAGCGAAGCGAGATCTCTAAATTAACTTGGGCAAATCGGCGTTGTATGTATGGATGTATGTTTGTTCGAGGATAACTTTCGAAGCGTTAAACCGATATCGTGAAATTTAATACATAGGTAGGTAGTGATGGCACAATTTTGGTGTGACTAAATAAGGTAAAAATGTAGGGGTTGTTGAGATATTGGTGTTCAAGAGAAGTAAAAAAAAATGAAAATTAGTGTAACTGGTCAAATGGGACGTCAAATGAAAGGCATTTATTATAATGTGACCATTAGTGCTGTGCACTCCCTGAGGTATGCGCGGGGCGAGACGGGGGGGAGAATCGGCTGCTGCGCTCTGTCAGTTCGCCGTCAACGCTCGTGGCGGCAGGTAGTGTTATTTGTATCGGACTGTCTATGTCAGACGCACATGAGATAAATATTCAAAGATGGGTCGTGCGTTATCTCGTGATATGAAATGGAAGATGAAGTTGAAACAGAATCTATGTCAGAATAACTTTCGTTAGAATATATAATTGTTTGTAAATATAAAAAATGTTCAATAAAACAAGTCCTTTGAATTATAAGTTTAGTTCTTATTTATCACCTGCATATTTTTAATAAAATATGAGTATATTTAAGTTACATTTTAATCAACTAAGTAAGTATAATATATTACAGATAGATAGCCTCCGGCCATCGTCCCGCCACAAGTCTTGCCTTAGAAATGCAAACTGATATCGTAAGATATGTCCGACATGTATTGATCTCATGTGAACTAATGCAGTTTTTTCTTTGCCTCCCACCTCGCCGCGCATACCTCAGGGAGTGCACAGCACTAATGGTCACAGTATAGTACATTTAGACTCCGTAAATTATTTATAGTTTTTCAGTTTTAAAAAATATATACAATATTTGTATGGATTTGTGCCGTGTATAAAATAAAATAAGTATTAACTGCAAATTCTATAATATCACCATTGATTAACATCATAAAAATACACATTGTCATTAAAACTAGGTAAAGTATTGTGTCCTACATCTATATCGCACACATCACTTACATTCTTAGCTTTAAAAACCCTTATATTTTTAAGATTAACCACTTTTGAGAAGGTTTTTCTCGAAGCTGTCACGCATTTCTTTAATTTCATATCTTGGCAATACATATTGTATAATTGGAAAAGATTTTTAATATTTGGTATATCAATATAGGTAACTTTGGAGTTATTTAATATACAATGTTGGCATTTTGGAGGTGATTTCGGCAGGTTGTCCAGGTAGTCGTGAACGTTGATGGCTTTTATAGGTTGCTTAGCTGATTTTGGTCTGTCTTCGTTTGCTAGCCAATGTCTGGAAAGATAGTTAAATTTTTTAAATAAATAATACTGGACATTTCACACAGCGCTATCTAGCCCCAAACTAAGCAAAGCTATGGGAACCAGATAACTGATACAATACTTCTATACTTTTTTCTGTAAATACATACTTATTGATCGTGCGAAGCGAGATCTCTAAATCAACTTGGGCAAATGCGCATTGTATGTATGTATGTTTGTCCGAGGATAACACACATACATACAACGCCGATTTACCCAAGTTGATTTAGAGATCTCGCTGCGCTCGATCAATAATCAATTTTTTACGTAAATCGGCGGCGCCTTTGCGACGACGCCGCTTAGTCAGTATAACAGGTACCTACTTACATGATGAATGAATATGATTTGTTTAGGTACCTATTTTATACAGGCTGTTATCGATATTGTTACGCAGAGGCTGTTACAGAATAAATAATAGTCGGTTTTTCTCGAAGTTATACCTACTGTGTCACAGAATAGGTAATACTTGGTTAGGAATGACCTACATACCACGTGTTTGCCTACCGCTGCACAGATTAAGAAATAGTAGACAATCGAAATATCTATACTTTTCTAGATACTAGTGTAGATGGTTCTGGAAATAATGCTCGATATAAATAGTGCGTAGAGACGTCTGCAGTCAGTCTGGATTTGGCGATACGTGCGAACATTTCGGTGACTTGTAAATGGTTTATTGTGCGATAGTGTTGTGAATCTTTGTGATTAAGATCGTGCATTTGTCGTTTCAGTGTTGAATAAAAGTGTTATTTTGGTTAGATTGATTTTAATTATTTTATCCCGAGCCCTCAGCTCGTAACAATATTATAGGACTTGATATTAAAGTTTTACAACAGTAAATACTAGCCATTACCTCTACCTACCCGTGTTTTCATTTAATGTCATACAGAACAAAACACATACATATAAGAAGATTTTTTTTATACTATCTTCTAATTCTTTCTATCTTCGTCACAATCTCACCTGACGGTAAGCGATGATGTGGTCTAGCATGTAGCACGAAGTTTTTTTTTTAATGATATTTGCGGGGAAACAGGCTTACGGCCCACCTGATGGTAAGCGGTCACCGCCGCCTATTGACACCGGCAACAACCCGTGGTATTGTCGATGCGTTCCCTACCCTGTAGAAACCGCTTTACATTTCTCTTGAAGCGTGCCATGTCGTAGCCTAATGGGAAAACCTCAGATGGTAGCTCATTCCACATCTTGCAAGTATGGGGTAGAAAAGATCGCGTGAAGCGTGTGGTGCGCGATACCCAATTGTCGATGTTATGTGGATGAGCATTATTACGTTGTCGAGAAGTGCGGTGGTAAAATCTCGACGACGGGATGATATCAAATAGCTCCTCAGAACATTCCCCATTATACAGGCGGTAGAATACACTGAGCGATCTAGATCTAGCGAGATCTAGAAGAAACCTATTCACTCTTACCTTAAAGAGACTCGGATTGTATTCTTTAGGAAAAACAGACGACGGTAAATTGTTCCTTAACTTAGCTGTGCGCATCAAGAAGAACCAAAACGGTGTGTGCGAATGTGTGGTATATCAACTAGGTACGGATGGTACTGAGCCGTGCGCCGGCTTGTCCTTCGATGGCGGAATCAGATCGTAAAGTTCCTGGGCGCATTCCCCGAAATGTATTTTATAAAAGGTCGATAGGCTTGCAACTTTACGGCGGTGTTCGAGACTTTGGGTCTTAGTCTCCGCCGTATATTGCTCACCTATAAGCTTAAAAGCCCTACGTAGTGCAAGGTAGCGAGCTGGTATTTGGCCGAACCATCCCAAAGGCCATCATACATGCTTTTCAGTCTAGTTTAGGCAACTGAGGCTCATACATAATTGTTGTCACATAATCATCTTAATTTTTGTTTAATGTACCTAATAATTATGTATTGAATTTTTGTGTTTGTAAATTTTGTCAAAATAAATATTCTTTATTCTAAAAAAAAAAGGTGATAGCAGTACTCCATACCAATAAGTAGAATTTTGGATAACTCACCTGACCATAGCCTCCTTAATTCCCAATGTATTTAAAAACATCACTCTGCATACAGGCAGTCTATCACTCCCATACATCAAGTGGTACAACTTGGAATCACCCTTCCTAGACACCATCCCCTTTATCTTAACCCGTCTTCTCTTAACTGGGACAGAATCAACCAGCGACTTCACGAACCCCCTCTTCCCCTTCCAATCTAAGTTATTCCAAAAACCGAGGAATATTTCATTTCGCATCGAATCGTCGAACGTCGAGCATTTTTTGACCCCTTTCGAGCAAATTTCGGAATGGCACGGAGGTCCCATTTTGCGCTCCGATTTCGGCACGTCTTGGACCCATTTTTTGGTACCGTCGGGTTTCGCGCGGAACCCGTAGTAGCTCTGTCCCGTCATCCGTTTTACTTTCTCGCGTTTGCGGATCTCTGATTTTTGGGTTTCTTGTTTTTTCTGAAAAAAAAAAGAGATGAGTCACAATTTTGTTGAAGAAATACTCACACATATACACATATCACAGAAATCTAACTAGCTTAAAGCTAAAACCTTAAATAATTTAGGGCGACAATGATGCAACGATGCCTAAACGTATTTAGTGATTAAATATGTTTAAGACAGTTCAATAATCATTTAATCACCATTACATTCCATAAAATTGGTTTGTCAAAAATATATTATTATCTATATTTAATAATAATATGTATTAAATTTTATCACACTAATATTATCAATGCGAAAGTTTGGATGTTTGTTTGTTACTCAATCATGCCATAACGGCTGAACAAATTTCGATTAAATTTGGTATTTACGTAGATTATAACCTAGATCACCACATAGGCTACCATTTATCCCATAAATCAGTTCCCACGGGATAAAAATGTGGTGTCAAGTCAAGTTGCAACAGCGAGTTTAGCTTTAATTCTAGGTTACCCACACATTTAGTAGTGTCACACACGCACGAAGTCGCGGGCAACAGCTAGTTATTCATATAAGTTTATTGTTGAAAAATTACTTTTTCAAAACAAACTTTTAAAGAATTCATAATCGGAACCGTAAGCAGATTCAAATGAGCCCAAACACTAGTAGCCTACTATAATCTATTCAAAAGCTCCGTTGTCTAGCATCCGTCTCCATCATGAGACCACCTCCATGGTACCATATTATTGCATTGTCACCGAAGTTACATATGTATTTCAAATTTCAGCTCGATCGTTTGAGGGGAACGGGTTTAAAGTTCAGTTGCAAAATTCCACCCGGACAAACATACATACATACATTAAAAGTTAAAAAGTGAGGTCATGACTCCGACCGAACCGAACGTCGACGACAATTTAAAATTCGCGGATTTTGAAATTGCTTTTAACTTTCGTCTTCTCGTTTTTTTTTCTTGGTCGCGTGTCTGGTGCCCCCCCCCCCCCCCCCCCCCCTCTAGACGGGATGCCCTAAGCAACTGCTTACATAGCTTATAGGCTGATCCAGGACTGCTACTCGGTATACTAATTAAATAAAAACATGCATTAACTATTCCAGCGTCAATACCGCGAATGTTACATCAATAATATTGAAATGATTTCAATTCAGCAATAATAATTTGAATACACTTACCCTAACGAACATTCGCAGTTTTGAGATTCACTACACAATTTCGTTCAAGTTTTTAGCGACATCTATCGCCGTATGAAAGAACTAATTCATCATTAAAAAAAAACAATATTATTTATTTGGAACATAAACAAAGTACAATAGACAAATGAAAACGTTGACAACTGTCAACGCCAATGTCAGCGCCCTCTTCCAAAACCAAACCGAACAACGTTCAACTTAAAACAAGACGATACAAGTAAATGTTTATTCTAAATATGATTATGAATTTAAGTTGAATACTACGTGTGTGTGCGTGTGTGTTTGTGTGGTGTGTGAAATCATCAAGCTTACACCGAAACAGCGGCATCTAACGGCGAATGGATGAACTATCTTAGATCGCGCAACCGAAATAATCTGACGATTGGAACACACGTAATACCACAGACCCAAGGGCGGATCCAGCTTTGTTGCTAGGGGGGGGGGGGGGGGGGGGGTCACATAGTCGTGGTTAAGTCACAAGAAGTTATAATTTTTATAATCATAGATACAAGTAAAAATTAGGTATTTTATTAATGTGCTAACATACTGTACTTAAAAATACCTATATTTAAATACCAAAATCAATTTTACAAATCAAAATATTAAATTAATTAAATATTGAATGTACTTACATAAAATCTATATTGTGATAAAAAATATATAAAAACATTATGTTTAACAATTTTAATTAGTGGTCCACCTAAGTCCTGGACCCAGCCCAGGGAGGGGGGAGGGTCATGACCCCCATGACCCTCCCCCTGGATCCGCCCTTGCACAGACCACACATTCAGACAAAATCTTTATAAAAAAGCCTACTATATAACATATCAGATAAAGTAGATGTTAAACCACATATACACTCAGCCGCTGCCGCTGTTCCTGCCACTGCCGGAAATATTGCCGCAAATACTGCTGCGGCAGTATAGACGCGAATGAGTGTTCACACTCTTCATACTTCTTTATTGAACGACGCGCAACAATGGCTAACGTCGAGGTTGTTCCGGCGACAGCATTATGTCTGCTCAGTATAAGTAACTATTTAAGGGAGCACTACACCTGGGGCCCAATTCTACTAAACCAATCGCTTCACTATGACAATGGTATCGTCGCAAAATGGCCACTATAGATACCTTTTGGTATTCTACTAACACAATCCAGCACATGTTTGTCAAAAATCGCCGCCCGTAGTTATTACAATACCATTGAAAATTTGGCAGCTTATGACAGGAACTTATGAATCAATGATTATTTGTCATTATTTTGACAAAGATAGTAAAATACCAAAAGGTAGTGGCCATTTTGCGACGATACCATTGTCATAGTGAAGCGATGGGTTTAGTAGAATTAGGCCCCTGGGGAGACGATAAATCGCTTATTGAGAAACAATGTTTTGATCAACAAACTGTGCGCTTTCAATCTGTAATTCATATATGTTATAATTAAGGATACGTGCTAGAGCGTCTGTGTTGTGAAAACACGATTCCGTAAAGTTTTCTCGATGGAAAAAAAATCCAAAGCTGACTCCATATTTATCCTAAAACGATTCTTATGCGATGAATACTTCAACTTAGATCTTGAAACTTTATACAGTAATTCTACACAACATAAATAAGTGCACCTGTGTTTTAAATTTTCAAAATTCCTTTTGATTTTATCATTAAATGAAAATACCTAGGTTTGCACTAATAAAACCATTTGCTTCGGACGCCTGCGGCCTGGTCCGCGATTCAGTCTGGCCTCGGCTTTCAGACGTGGTACCCGTGACGCTTGTCGCTCCAAACGATCACGTAATTCATAAGTAGAATTTAATATTAAGTTATTTATTTATTTTTAACCTGTGTTGTCCCACTGCAGGGCAAAGGCCTCCCTCCCTTCTTTATTTTCCTTTTTCTGTCCCCTGCTTTAGTGGGCAAGTCTGGGTAATGCACATCCAAGTCGTCACGCCACCTCCGCGGTGGTCTGCCGCGTGGGCGAGTTGCGTTAGGGACTCAATCAGTTATTATCTTTGCCCATAGATCTTCGGGCATGCGACAGACGTGGCCAGCCCAATCCCACTTGAGCTGTGCTGATTTTTTTGTGACATCCAGAATCTTTGTTTGCGAGCGCAGTACGGAGTTCCGTATTCGGTCTGATAACCGGACACCTAAAATACTGCGCTCCATAGCCCGCTGACATACCTCGAGTTTAGACCTTTATTGAACAGTCAAAGACCAAGTCTGTGCACCGCAGGTGAGGATGGGGAGAACGCACATGTCCATGAGTTTGCGTTTAAGGCAGAGTGGTAGTTCGCCTTTCATTAGTTGTTTCATCGACCAGTATCTCCTCCAGGCGTTTTCAGTGCGTCGAGCAACTTCTTTTTCTTGTCGCGCCTGGAAGGAGACAATCTGGCCGAGATACACATACTCATGGACATACTCGATCTCGACCCCCTCGATGTGCAGCCGTTGCCGTGTGCTGTTGGTCATGAGCTTAGTCTTTGAAATGGTTTTTGTAAAGACGCATTAACAAGAAATAAGCACAACAAGAAAATGAAGAGACTGAATGATAAAAAAACCGGCAAACATATGAACCACGGCGGGATAGGATGTGCAGCGAGGCGCGGAGAAGCGGGGGTGGAATTCGAGTTTGGGGAGTCAAAAGTCGCCGCCGTTAATTATTTAATTGTCGCAATTCATGTTATTTCGTCTAGTAATCCATGACGAACGAAACACGTTCTTTCGCGCTTGAACGCCGGCAGCAAGTGAGCGAGAATGCTGAATGTAAACGCTCACTCGCGCTCGCGCTGCCCGTCCTTTGACTTCCGCGCGAAAAACTGTCAATCGAGGGACCGAGTGGCGATGGCAGCGGCATGAGCAGTGACAGCGCGAGTGACCTGTTTACATTCTCACGCTGCCCAATACCCTGCCCACTTCCCTGTCCAACAAAGCCGAGTGTAAATGTGACATAACGTGGCTATGGATTGAAATTGCTCCAACTCGTTCAAAAATCTTACAATTTAGAGCGTAATCATTATTACAAATACGGGATTTATCACGTACCGTCTTATCGGTGTATCGACCGACAATGTTTCGGTTCAATTCGTGAACCTTCATCAGGGTGAGTGCGATCCGCTCCGAATAACGTCTCGCCTCGCACTGATCGCACTCGTTATTCGGAGCGGATCGCACTCACCCTGATGAAGGTTCACGAAATGAACCTTAACATTGTCGGTCGAAACACCGATAAGACGGTACGTGATAAATCCCGTATTTGTAATAATGATTGAAATCAATCACGAAGGTTTTCTAAGTAAAATTTAGAAGTAATTAATTTTCTTTATTGTTATGTATTCTAAAAGGATCCTGGCTTTCATACGCCTACGCATTACTTACGCTTGAGAGTGGCGGCGTCTACATGTGTAATATTTAAATATTTTAGGTTAAGGTTATATCTTTACGGGCCGTAGAATACGTTATTTACAACTATTTTATTTAAATGATTTATTACTATTCCAAATATTTATTTTACAACTCAGGCACTAAGCTTGGACATTTAACATAGGCATTACCGGGGCCGGAGCAAACGAGAAAGAGGCCTAGTCAGTATAAAATTTCCTCTATAAAAGTTCATCTATAAAATTCATATATTGCAAGATGGCCGGTGCGTGCGTAGCTAATTTAACTTCTCTCTGGCCTGTGTAAAACTAAGTTACCTTCTCTCTGGCCTTTGTAAAACTAAATTATCTACTCTCTGGCCTGTGTAAAACTAAGCAACCTTCTCTTTGATCTGTGTAAAACTATGTTACCTTCTCTCTGGCTTGTGTAAAACTAAGGTACCTTCTCTCTGGCCTGTGTAAAACTAAGTTAACCTTCTCTCTGGTCTGTGTAAAACTAAGCAACCTTCTCTTTGATCTGTGTAAAACTATGTTATCTTCTCTCTGGCTTGTGTAAAACTAAGGTACCATCTCTCTGGCCTGTGTAAAACTAAGTTAACCTTCTCTCTGGCCTGTGTAAAACAAAGTTACCTTCTCTTTGGTCTGTGTAAAATTAAGTTACCTTCTCTTTGGCCTGCGCGTTGCAAAACAGCTCGTAGTCTATGAGCTGGGAAATGGTGGCGTTCTCGGAGCACGCCGCGCACTTAGGATTCCTTGGGCGGAGTTTAACTGAAATACAAAAACAAGATGTAGTATTGCACACTAAAGTTTAGAAAAAGAGTTTGTAGCGTTTTACCACAAAATACACGTACGCTTCTGCGTAGCGGCACCTACAATATTCTACAACCAAATACACAACAATTAGAGTAAAAACGTTTATTCAGTGCCGCGTATTTTAACGTTATTGATCACAAGTAAATTGTAATTTATTTATTTCAGTGAACGTTTTACATGTAACAAAAACAATGTGAACAGTAACAGAAAATCTGGATTACATACATAGCTTTTGTTATTTTGGGGCTAGATAGCGCTGTGTGAAATGTCTAGCATTGTATATGTATTTATATAATAATACTCACCAGTTCTGAAGGTTATATCCTCTCCATCGAATAACAGCATTCGTTCCACGAGGAGCTTCGAGTGAGCTCCTCCCACGATGTACTTCATAGCTTCCAGCGCCTGCAGACATCCTGGAATTATACATCCTGTTATGATATATACGACATTAATTTAAAACACACATCCGGAACCGTATTAACTGGTTTTAGAGGTGAGTTTAATACCGGTAGCTTGAATATTTATCCAGTAATCGATACACTTCCAATAAACAATTTATGACGTTAATCGGCGGGGCCTTTGCGATGATACCACTTAGTCAATTCTGTATGTTACCGATGGACCCGGGTACGGAGGCTACGAGTAGTATTGTATGTTACCGATGGTGCCGGGCACGGAGGCTACGAGTAGTGTTGTATGTTACCGATGGTGCCGGGCAAGGAGCCTACGAGTAGTGTTGTATGTTACCGATGGTGCCGGGCAGGGAGGCTACGAGTAGTGTTGTATGTTACCGATGGTGCTGGGCACGAGGGCTACGAGTAGTGTTGTATGTTACCGATGGTGCCGGGCACGAAGGCTACGAGTAGTGTTGTATGTTACCGATGGTGCCGGGCACGGGGCCGGCGACGCCGTGCGCGGAGCAGCTACCGACGGCGGCGGCGGGCGGCGGCGTGGGGAACACGCAGCGGTAACACGGACCCACATACAACTCCTGAAATAAAAAAAACATATATTATTAATTCGAAAGTTGCCCTGTCTGTCTGTTTGTTACGTTAACATGGATTTTTTTATATTGAAACCTATGCTGTGTTAATTTAAACCATTTGTATGTTTGAAGTTATATATTACGTGTTTTGTTATTTACGACAAAAAATGGAAACACGGGTAGGCTTATGGCTAGTATTGTTGTAAAATAGACTTTATTCAAATTCGAAGGAAATAAAACATTTACAAATTTTCAAGTCCTAAAATATCAATAAAACAGCATGTATAAGGCTCGGCCTATAAGGCGTCCGGGTTTCTCCGTTCCGAGAAAAAACCAAATTAGATATGCTCTTGACTACACAAGGGCCGGTTGAATCAGGAGCAAAATTCCCTCAGTCGACCGCTAGCACTTGCGTTGGACAGACGTCCCGATGATGCCTACTTTTTTAGAATGATAATCAAGATTTACAAGTAAAAACTCTATTTACTCAAAAACTAAAGGGAGAAGCGAAAAATTGACCCGAATATAAAACGTTTATTTATATTAGTACTACGTTTTGATATAATAAAAATGGCACGTTAATAGAACAACAGACATGATCAAAATATTTCAAAGTTCCTGGGCCAAGACATTTACTTTGAACAAATTATTTTTAAAAATTAAATTAATGAAATAAAGAAAAAAATATCTTTAAATAATTTATAATTTTGAAAAATTATTTGAAAAAAAATGGATTTTTTTTTTTACTGAAATATTATTTTTCCATAATACAGAGTCACGGACTTCACTGGACGCGCAACTCGGCCGTTTTCGCCTGTACCCCTCTTGCCACGAACTCAGTCATTTTGCCATAGTAAACGAAATTGTCTTGTCAGTGTGACTTTAGTTCTCGAGTACAAAACAGAGTGAAAAAAATGACGTAGTGAGCCGTATTATTTTGTAAAAGCTATAGTGGCCGAGCAGTTAATATTTCTTTTCACCTGTGAGTATAATGTTATCCAATTGAAGCCACTATATTTTCATAAAATCAAATAAATATGTTATGATTACTGCAAATAATACGCCATTTTAAAAGTACTCAATTTTTTGGGCAGTGTAACCGAAATTGTGGTACACCAAAATGAGTCGGATTATAATGTCATTCTTCATTACGTTCATTCTAATCATATGGTGATAGGGCTTGACACTATCGATAAAAATATCGATATGAATGAATGAACGAACTCACACACTTTCAGATTTTCAACTGATCCATTAAGAAAGAGAGAGTGGGTGAAAGCAGTCCGCAGAGAGCAGGCTTGAATTCCAAGAAAACATAGTTATATATATATTACGCAGTTTATATTTTGAACCTGAGTGTTACAATAAAAAGTCTAACAAATAAAGGAAACTATGTAAAGATGCTGTTCCAAAATTAAATTTGCCAGAATTTGTAAGTAGAGCTTCAAATACCGGACACAGCTCTCCTAATCATCATCATCATCAACATAATGATGGTGGTGTTGTTTTACAAGGTGGTTATCCATACTAAATAATAAATTCAAAAGTAACTCTGTTTCTCTGTCTGTCTGTTTGCTACTTTTTTATACATTTGGATATGGAACAAGCATATGGTTCACCCGTTACCACGACCGACGTTATCTTTATAGAAGATGTAAGTACCTGTTAAACTGACTAAGCGTCACCATCGCAATGGCGCAACGGATTTACGTCACTAAAATTGTTTATTGGAAATATTTCGATTATCGGATAAATACGATGACCTTTACGACGATTTTGACGACCTCTGTGGTACAGTGGGCGAATAGCCGACTGAGACGCAGGAAGTTTTGGGGGTTTTGATTCTCGCCGTGAAACAAGTATTTGTATGCTCTACAGATATTTGTTCCGGGTCTGGATGTTTTATATGCTTATTATAAGTATGTATTTACAAAAAAAATGTATATAAGTATTCTATCAGTTATCTGGTACCCATAGTATAAGCTCTGCTTAGTTTGGGGCTAGATAGAAATGTCCAGCCATATTTATTTACATATATTTATTTATTTAATATTCTAACTACCGGTATTAAACCCCTGGGACCTGAGTTATGAGATAAAAGTAGCCTATGTGTTAATCCACGTTATAATCTAAGTATATACTAAATTTTATCGAAATCGGTTAAGCCGTTACGACGTGATTAAGTAACAAACAAATTTATAAATAAACAAACATCCATACTTTCGCATTTATAATATTAGTGTAATAAGTTTTGATTTTGTTATTTCTTTTTACCAAACTGCTAAAGAGGAGGGTGTTTTTTTTATTCTTCGTGAATGGCTGACTTCTTCTCCATCTAAATAAAAAATATATGAAATGTTATATGCTTTAGTTAATTTCTTGTAATTTTCTACATTCCTGAATGATTATTGACACGCCATCAACGCATGGAATGCTAACAAACTGCAAACACCTAACCTGCAACTCTTTATTGTTACTTCCACCGTTTTGGATAATTGGTGACGTCATAATGTAACCGCAAGCAGATACAAATGAGCCCAAACACTAGTAGCCTAGTATACTAGTATCCACTCAGAATGTACATTGTCTAGCATCCGTCTCCATCATGAAACCACCTCCATGGTACCAAATTATTGCATTGTCACCTAAGTTACGTTTTATTAAAAATTGTAGCTTAATTAGTTAGGGGAACTGGTTTAAAATTCAACAAGCATTGCAAGTTAAATTAAAGCTTTTTATAATTTGATCACGATTTCAATTTCAAAAAGTAGGTTAGTCATACTCTTTAATTTTTCGACATTCATTCATTTTTATCGATACTATTTTATCGACTGCACCAAGCACTAGTGTTCAATCTACAGTAACTGTTAGACAGTGACAACGCTATATGTGGAAGTACACCAGCACCTCGCCCGAGCCCCGCAAAAAACGGTCGACGGTGATTTCGTTAGTTTTAAGCACGTTACGCGTCCCGTGAAGTCCGTGTACAGAGTACATCAAATTAAGGCTTTTGTATTCTGTTAATTTTTTAAATCAAAGTTACAGTTTCGATAGAAATGGAGGTCAAAGATACATCGGGTTATTGTGTGGATGTGCGTGCGTCCTACTGCGACGCTGTCTGTCATAACACTGGCGCAAAACTCGCCCTGAATCCCTCGGAACAGTTAGTTTTCGTTGCCGGTGAGGTCAACGTCAAACAACTACATACGTTATTGTTTAGCTCCGCCCACTTGTACCGAAAAATAACGGGGGACGGAGCCGGTTGTGTCCGGAAATGTCCGGTTGCTTCCAGGTAAAAATCGGGGTCGGATGGCCTCGGATTGTGTGTAGTCGATGCAGGAAAAATACAAATGTTTGATTGTGCGACGGATTGGTCAGGGGCCGTTTTTAACGGCCCCGGACGCCATATAGTCTTAGTCTAAAATTGGCAAACAAATTGTATTCATTCACCAGGTAGGTTGTTGCAATAATATTTATTATACCTAGGTTTACTCATAATTTTATTCTATTTGACATAGCATGATTATTACTGATTTTTTTTTAATAACATTTATCTTTTCTTTTTACTACAAGTAGTTTTTCATAACTAAACTTGTCTTTTATTGTTGTTATTGTCGTTTTATAATTAATGATTAAAATATATCATACTGCTTTGTCTGCTAATTAAGGTATACTGCGATAATTTGTTTACGACCGACTACAGATGGCTGAATCATTAGAACTGACCTGCTCGGCTCTATTGCTCGGACCGCGATCACATTAGTAATTTGAACCTTATTTGTATGGGACGAGGATCTTAACTTGCCGTAACACAGTTTACAACTAGCGCGGAAGGTAATGGTTTTGGTACGTAATGCAAATCTACCCGCAACAAATCGTATGTTTATTATTTAAAAACTTAGCACTTATAAACAACTGTTTTTTAAGTTCTGGCAAATAAATGATTATTACTCTATTATTATCATGTAAGTACCTGTTAAGCTGATTAAGCGGCAACGACGCAAAAGCGCCGCAGATTTACGTCAAAAATTGTAGTATTTGAAACTAGCTTCCGCCCGCGGCTTCGCACGCGTGTTTTGTCAATGAAAAGTATGTGTCAATCCAGGTAATAATCTATCGACATACCAAATTTCATTGAAATCGGTTTAGCCGTTATGACGTGATTGAGTAAGACACAAAACATCCAACCTAATTCTAACTCTAGGGTGGGGGGAATAAAAGATCTGCACTGACGTCCCGCATTGGGGTGTATTGTGCATTACCCCCCTTCTAACCTGACCCCAGCCATCCTAACTCCTTGAAGTAACGGAGTAGGAGTTTGGGTTGGTGGCTTCAGCTTTCCCGGGTCCCCGTGGATGTTAAAGTAGTAGCGGTGTTAGTGGAGGATGAGCAACCACCCTCCATCATCCAACCTTTCACATTAATAAAATTAGTGTGATGTATCGACTACTGAATAAATATTCAATAATAGTCCGGATGTGTGTTTTAAATTAATGTCGTACATAACAAAACAGGTGTACTCTTATACTATATTGACGTGATAACGTCTTATAAAGCGATGAACGCCGGCTGCACGCACGTAAAAGCATGACTCTTTGTCACGTTCCGCCTGAGCCGAGAGAGCAAGCGCGAACGCGGAACAAGCGTTCGGCTTGTGACGAATCTATCTCTCAACTCTAACCGACTTTTTTTTTATATATATATATATATATTATAGGCTTGCGTTTGACCACGATCTCGCCTGATGGTAAGCGATGATGCAGTCTACGATGGTACACGCTTGCCTAGAAGAAACCTATTCACTCGCGACTTAAAGATACCCAGGTTGTAGCTATCAGGAAACACAGACTCTGGCAAGGCGTTCCACTCTTTGGCGGTGCGCATAATAAAGATCGAAGAGAACCCCTTTGACTTAAATACTTTACAGGCAACCATTTTTTTTATACATACCTTTTGATGAGGGCTTGTGTTATCTCTGTAGCCGTAGACTGTCAGTTGCCCTTCCATCTTCAAGGCGCTGCCAGATATTAGGGGAATCTACGAATAAATAACACCATGAACATATATATATATATATATATATAAAAATAGCTTATGGCCCACCTGATACTAAGTGGTAACCATCGCCTGTAACAGAGAATTGTCTCGTAGGTTACGCACCTAGAAAATGTGCCCTACGATGCACTGCCCTGCGTCCATCAACTAGAGGGATACAGGTGTAAAGCCTCAGGTGCATGTGCAGCAATGCTGCACTTAACTCTACACTTAAATTTTAAAACAATATAAAAATACACGTAGAAATACAAGTTGCTGTCAGAGCCTTGTCGTCTCTTCGAAGAGTACACAAGGAAATCGCTGTGATAGCTTTGTAGACACAGTGACTGTAGAGAAGGGTTTTGTCTTGACGACCTCCGTGGTGCAGTGGGCGAATAGCTGGCTGACACGCAGGAGGTAGCGGGTTCGATTCCCGCCGCGTAACAAATGTTTGCATGATCTACAGATATTTGTTCCGGGTCTGGCTGTTTCTCTATATATTATAAGTAGGTATTTACAAAAAAAAATGTATATAAGTATTCTATCAGTTATCTGGTTCCCATAATACAAGCTCTGCTTAGTTTGGGGCTAGATAGCGCTGTGTGAAATGTCCAGCAATATTTATTTATTTTATTTTTTTATTAATCGAAAGAGGACACTTTTCGACCGACTCGAGCACGGCGATTGCGAGAGTGAACGGGTAGAAACGTTGCTGAATTGAAACCATTTCATGACATGGGCTACTTTTTACCCAACTGCGCAGAAGGAGGGTAATGTTTTTATTAAAAAACTACGCGTGCGAAGCTGCTGATCGGTCAGCTAGTGTACAACTAAAGTCGCTTACCTTATTAAGTACACACAGATCGTTGAGCAGGTACCGTGTAGGTACGTTGTCGGTGCAGTCGAGCACAATGTCGTAGTGCGACGCTATTTTCATCGCGTTCTGCGAGTTCAACTGCACTTTGTGAGCGGTCACCTTTATCCTAGAGTTTATTCTGAAAGAAGATACAAGATCGGTCATGTTCGAGTGGGAATTACGCGCCCAAGCTTCTATACCTACCTAAATATAAATCAACTTGATCAGGCCAAGGGAGATCTCTAAATCAACTTGGACAAATGTATTTATAAATAAATAAATATTGCTGGACATTTCACACAGCGCTATCTAGCCCGAAACTAAGCAGAGCTTGTATTATGGGAACCAGATAACGAATAGAATACTTATATACATTTTTTTTGTAAATACATACTTATAATATATATAGAGAAACAACCAGACCCCGGAACAGATATCTGTAGATCGTGCAAACATTTGTTCCGCGGCGGGAATCGAACCCGCTACCTCCTGCGTCTCAGCCGGCTATTCGCCCACTGCACCACGGAGGTCGTCGAATGTATGTATGTATGTATGTCCGAGGATAACTTTCGAAGCGTTGATCCGATCATCGTGAAATTCGATATATGGGTAGGTAGTGATGGCACAATTTTGGTGTTACTAAATGAGCTAAAAATGGGGAGCAGGGGCGGGGCGTATTGGGGTTCAAAAGGGATAAAACTAACAAAATGGGGCTATCCGCTCAAATGGCACGTCTAATATAAGGTCTTCGTGAGTACATTTTGACCCCGTTTTATTTTTAGTTTAGACCTTGTAGTTTTTAAATTATTAGCCATAATAAAAACTGAACTATGACAAAATTCACAGGGTACACCAGTGAACCCACTGCGCTGAAATTTGGTATGCGTGTAGCTTTAGTGACACAAATGTAGGGAAAAGTCTGAAATCCAGAATAACCGCGATTTCTACTCCAAAAAACAGTAACAAATTAACATGAACTCCCGTTACCTGTAATTTGAATGAAACTGCAGGTCAAAGATTGCGAATAATGTTTTTCTTTGTTTGTATGGGAGACTCGCGAGATCTCAGTTCGGGGCGAACCACTGGCTTAAGTAGTGGCATCGACTCTGCTTTACGTGCCGCGTATTCACTATCCCCACGAAGGCGCAGGACGCGGTGCAATATGTAAAGATGGCCAATTCACAGTCAATTCTATCTAAAATTTCAGAACACGTTGTGCATAAGCAACTTTCCCACTTCCTTGCCCTTAATTGCCTGCTGAGTCCTTACCAATCCGGGTTCCGTCCAGGTCACAGCACGGTTAGTGCTCTAACTAAAGTGTCCGATGACATTCGCTGGGGCATGGATAACCAATACCTTACAGTCCTCGTATTGTTAGACTTTAGCAGTGCTTTTAATTCGGTTGATCACGACATTCTCCTATCCATCCTCTCCTCCTTCAATATTTCTCTCTCAGTAACTTCTTGGTTTGCCTCCTATCTTTCGGGTCGCACGCAGTGTGTACGTTCGGACGAGTCTTGTTCTGACTGGTGTGACATCACCGCTGGCGTACCTCAAGGTGGTGTTCTGTCTCCTCTCCTTTTTTCGGTGTTTATTAACGCCATAACCCACGTTCTTACTTCGCACTACCATCTTTATGCTGACGACCTACAAATATATCACCAGTTCAAATTTGACGAGGTTTCAATGGGTATTGACCAAATCAACTCTGATCTCAACCATATCTACTCGTGGGCAAAGGCTTTTGGTCTCCTGGTCAACCCATCGAAGTCTCAGGTTGTACTTTTTGGGAGCCCTTATATGTTAAATCTTGTCGGTAAGTGTAATCCTCCTCCAGTTTTATACGCTGGAGCACCGATTAGCTACTCGGCCAATGCCAAGAACCTTGGCGTCTATTTTGACAATCATCTGTCTTGGGTGCGGCATGTTAATGAGATTAGTAAAAGGGTTAACTACTCTTTTCAATCTCTTAAGCGTCTCCAAAAGTTTTTACCCTTTGAAACTAAAATTACTCTTGCTCAAACACTCATGTTACCCCTTTTAGACTATGCCGATGTCTGTTTTCTTGACGCCACCGAGGAACTTCTAAATAAACTGGAACGTCTTCAGAATTTGTGTATCCGATTCATATTCGGGTTGCGCAAGTTTGATCACGTCTCCATGTTTAGATCCCAGCTAAAATGGCTTCCCATTCGTCGTCGACGTGATCTTCATGTTGTAACTTTTCTCTTCAACACTCTTTTCAATCCTTTAGCTCCTTCTTACCTCCGTGAGCGCTTCGATTTTCTTGTCCTACCGGAGATGACTTGTAGGTCATCTAAGTCCCTCCTTCTCAAAACCCCTCCTCATTCCTCCAGTCGCTATGGCGGTTCCTTCACTGTCCATGGAGTCAACCTGTGGAATTCTCTACCACACTCTATCCGCGCAAGTCCATCACTAAGCACTTTTAAGCTTAGAGTCAAAGAGCATTACCTGTCCTTGTAAGCTTTTAGGTTATTTATTATGTATAAGTAGGTATATTATTTATATTTTGTATAATATATTATGTTTATCTCTAATGTAGGTATAGTATATAGGTATTATTATTATTTTTTAATATGGTTAAGTGTTGTATTTATTATAGTATATGCTATATATTAGTATTCTACTCCAATGTCATTCTCTGTGCACGTACCCACCACTATAATCAAATATCTCTATCTTCAAAGGTTTGCTGGAAGAAAACTCTTATTAGGGTTAAGCTCGCCTTTGTACATGTCCATTTTGTAAGCTATTTTTATCTGTAAATCTATTTGTGTACAATAAAGAATAAAGGAATAAAGGAAGGGTCGAACAGTTCAAATCGCGCCACAGACATTTCAAACCTTTTGTGTTGCGTATTCCAACTGCAGATCTTTTCTTACTTTGTATTTTTTTTTATTTAACCTATAAAGGATCCATTTGGGGTGGGCCGCGTTCGGCAAGCTGGACGACATCCTTGAGTTGCCTAAAACTCCACAGAGTCTGAAGACCCGCTTATTTATGCAATGTGTTCTGCCCACCATGACTCACGGTGCCGGGACATGGACGCTCACGCAGGAGGCTGTGTACAGGTTAAGAGTTGCACAGAGAGCCATGGAGCGTACCATGCTCGGCATCAAACTCTTGAATCGAGTTCCAAACGTTGAGATCCGTAGAAGAACGAAGGTTCATGACGTTGGGAATCGAGTTATGGAGCTCAAATGATTCTTGGGCGGGACACTTGGCAAGACGTGGTGATGACAGGTGGAGCAGGGCAGCGACTGAATGGTGGCCGAGGAATGGCTATAGAAGGGTAGGACGTCCGGCAGCGAGATGGGTGGACGACATCGTTAGAGTCGCGGGCCGTCAATGGGTGAGAATAGCGCAGGATCGTGGCGGATGGCACAAACTTTGGGAGGCCTATACCCAGCAGTGGGTGAAGTCGGGCTGTGGATGATGATGATGAACCTATTTTTTCCCACTGCTGGACAAATGTCTCCCCCATGTTCCTCCACATCTCACGATCACTCGCCACGTTCCACCAGCCATCTAGGAATGCATCGCGGTCGTCACGCCAACGCTTCCTCGGTTTGCCCCGGCTTCGACGCCCATCTGCAGGCACCCATTGTTTGGCGACTGTTGCCCATTTGTCTGTGACCATACGACAGACGTGACCCGCCCACTCCCACTTCAGCGTGGCAGTCTTGTCGCCAACATCTGCGACGCCGGTCTTCGCGCACTGTGAGGTATTGCGGATCCTGTCGATTCTCTTTGCCCCTAACACGCTGCGTTCCATGGCTCTTTGGCAAACCTTGAGTTTGGACTTTTGAGATTCAGTCAATGACCAAGTTTGGGCACCATAGGTACATTGTATTTTAAAAATATATAAATATTACTAGACATTTGACACAGCGCTTATAATATAATATAGAGAATAGAACGGACGTGGAACAAACATCTGTAGATCATGCAAACAGTTGTTCCGCGCATCATCATCGCTTACCATCAGGCGAGATCGTGGTCAAACGCAAGCCTATAATGTATAAAAAAATAATAAAAAAGAAATATGATCGAGCAAAGACGAGTAATGAAACAGAGCAGAGTAGAAGAACAACGAAAATTTTTAGAAATAAATAAATTAATACATAAATCTATTAAAAAATACAAAGGACCAAAAATGTTTAGAAGAAAAACATAAATAGGTACTAAACAGATATAAAAACTAAAAGATAGGGATGGTAATTGTGTGACCGACCGGCAGCAGATACTTAGCGTAGTTGAAGAATTTTATCGAGAATTGTACGCATCACAAGCAACAGACTACGAGCAAATGACTGACGATCCTAGAGCACCACCTGTTCAGATCCTAGACAACGAAGAATTACCGCGCATAATGTCTCGTGAGGTGGAACATGCACTTTGCCAGATGAAGAATGAGAGATCTTCTGGCCAAAATTAATTACTATAATTAAAAAATTAAAATTGAAGAAGAAGAAGAAGAGGAGGAGAAGGAGGAAAATGAGAGGAGAAGGAGGAGAAGGAGAAGGAGAAGGAGGAGGAGGAGGAGAAGACGGAAGAGGAGGAGGAGGAGGAGGAGAAGGAGGAGGAGGAGAAGAAGGAGGAGGAGGAGAAGGAGGAGGAGGAGGAGGAGGGGGAGGAAGAGGAGGAAGAAGAATTAATTATAAATTACTTATATGTATATTTATCATATGTTGCATGTAACTGTACCCATTTTCGCAAGGAATAAATAATTAAATATAGCTAGACATTTATGACAGCGCTATCGGAACTAGGTAACTGATATAATACTTATATACTTTATTTTTGTAAATATTTATAATATATAGAAAAACACCCAGCCTCGAAACAGATATCTGTACATCACACAAACATTTGTTCCGCGGCGGGAATCGAACCCGCTACTTCCTGCGTCTCAGCAGTAATAAAATAATAATAAATATTGCTGGACATTTCACACAGCGCTATCTAGCCCCAAACTAAGCAGAGCTTGTATTATGGAAACCAGATAACTGATAGAATACTTATATACTATTTTATTTTTGTAAATACATACTTATAATATATAGAAAAACATCCAGACCCGGAACAAATATCTGCAGATCATGTAAACATTTGTTCCGCGGCAGGAATCGAACCCGCTACCTCCTGAGTCTCAGCCGGCTATTCGCCCACTTTTTTTTATTAATGATAGCCAAGCGCTTGACCACTACCTCACCTGATGGTAAGTGAAGGTGTGATCGAAGATGGAGCACTCTTGCCTAGAAAGAACCTATTCACTCTGTACTAGAAGACTCCAAGATTATACTGATTTGGAAAAACATACGCCTGAAGTGAGTTCCACTCCTCACTTGTGCTAACAAGAAAAGTTGAAGCAAATCGTTTGGTACGGCAAAGTGGTATGCCGACCACTTATGGGTGATAATTCTCGGTTCGTCTGCTTGTCCAGTGGTGGAAGGGGGAAGGACTGCGTCACGGAGGTCGTCAAATGTCGTAATGTTGTTAAATTAACTCACTTCCGCAAGCTGTTAGCCGCTGAGTCGGCTTTGCTGATGAACTGGTCTTCCTCGGAGTGCAGGAACTGTCTGTGTATGTTGGTGAGCTCCACAGTATCATAATCTACAATACCGATTTCACCTGAAAAATAAAACACGCTTTTTAAATTTTTATATAGCTTACCAATCCTTTGTGATATTTGTACTTATAGCAAAGTGTGTTAGGTTATTTTGTAGTGTGATAGGTTATTTTGTAGTGTGATAGATAATTTAGTAGTGTGATAGGTTATTTTGTAGTGTGTTAGGTTATTTAGTAAATGAATGAATTAAAACACTTAATTGTACACCACAAAAGAAACAAACATAAAAATAATCACAAAGCAACAATTACTATGGCCGGTCTTATCGCTTAGAAGCGATTTCTTCTAGACAACCTAGGTGTGATAGGTTTGTGGATGCTAAGTAATGATATTGTGAAGTGATGAAGGTGTGAAGAATGATAGTTTAAGCGGAAAATAAATAATATTATTTGATGGACAAAATAATTTAATGAAAAGAAATATATTACAAACAAATACGATAATTTTAGGGAGCCAATAACAAAAGCAAAATACACGAGCGCGCGATCGACAGAGTGGCCGCAAGGGAAGTGGAGTGGAGAAATGAAGGCAGGCGTGCGCGAGCGCCGGCCGGCCCGAAACCTGTACTGTAGGTGTGCACCGAACGCAGACATTGAATCTATACTAATATTATAAAGAGGAAAGATTTGTATTTTTGTGTGTATGTTTGTAAACGAATAAACTCAAAAACTACTGGACCGATTTAAAAAATTCTTTCACTGTTGGGAAGCTACACTATCCCCGGGTAACATAGGCTACTTTTTACCCAACTGCGCAGAAGGAGGGTAATGTTTTTATTGATAAACTACGCGTGCAAAGCTGCGGATTTGTCAGCTAGTAGTAAAATACAGGTAGGTAGGACCATCATCTTACAATACAGTTCTCGGATCGGTGGCGAGTGTCTGATTAGGTACGCCACAGGTTATTTAGTAGCGTGATAGGTTATTTAGTAGCGTGATAGGTTATTTAATAGCGTGATAGGTTATTTAGTAGCGTGATGGGTCACTGACCTATCCCAGCCCCGGCGAGATAAACTCCAGCGGGACAGCCAAGTCCGCCGGCTCCAACTATCAGCACCTTCGCTGTGCATAGCTTCTCCTGACCTGACACTCCTATATCAGACAGCAGAATTTGTCGACTGTACCTGTGTGTACAAGTAAAAATGAAAATGAAAAACCAACACAAATAACAATAACCTCAGTGACGACCTCAGTGGCGCAGTGAGCGAATAGCCGGCTGTGATACAGGAGGTTACGGGTTCGATTTCCGCCGCGGATAAATGTTTGTATGATCTACAGATATTTGTTCCGGGTCTGATCGTTTCTCTATACATTATAAGTAAGTATGTACAACAAAAAAAAATATAAGTATTCTATCAGTTATCCGGTTCCCATAGAACAAGCTTTGCTTAGTTTGGGGCTAGATAGCGCTGTGTGAAATGTACAGCATTATTTTTTTTTATTATTCAATAACAAATTTGGGACAGCTAGGTATAAAATTAAGATTTACATCATCATCAGATTTACATCAAGTAAGGTAAGACATTTTTGACTATCCTAATTATATCACATCTTTCAGTTTAGTTACACAAACAATAAAGTTATAAATATATAAATAGAACTAGAATCAGCTACATACACTGATATAATAATAATTGATCGAGCTAAGTGACATCTCCAAATCAACTTGGGCAAATCAGTGTTGTATGTATGGTTGTTTGACGATAACTTTCGAAGCGTTTATAGTTATAGTAAGGAGTATGAAAGAGTGAGAAGCAGGTGTGTATATATATATATATATATATATAATATTTACAAAACTTACAACCGAATTTCAAAATTAATTAGCAGACGAAAATATTAGGAGGGCGTGATCGATGCGCGCGCGCGATACGGGTGTACAATCCCAGGTCAATGCGACACTGTAACGAGCGAGCGGCCGGTCGGCATGCATCTCGCTTGCTCCTGCGCCGGAGGCGGCCGCACTAGCTACCGTCTCAGTCGCACAGTAAGGAATTCCATAGCACAGCATAAAATATGGGTCACTAAATAGGCCCATCGATAAAACATCGTAACTACCTACACGTTCATCTGATCATCGTGAAATTTGGAATATAGGTAGGTAGCGATGGCACAATCCTGGAGTAACTAGGGCATGTAATATCGGAAGGTTTTCAATTCCGGAACTGAGTTACGATACTGGATACCCAGTATCAGAATTCCGGAAGTGTTTCGAAACTGGAGAAATTATTTGGATTCTAGGAAAAAGTTAAAATTTATTATTAAGTTAGTAATTCACGGTAGTTCACGGTCGCGTTCGTGTGTGTGTGTTTGTGTCTATGAGTCATGGGTGCGTTCAAAAAAAGTTTTTAGTCAAAATATTGATATCGGAATAACGATATTGAAGCGTTTCAATTTCGGAATTGAAATATTGGTAAAATCTGTCCGATATTGCGAAATTTCGGAATTCCGGAATACATGCCCTAGGTGTAACTAAATGAACTAAAAATGTGAGGGAGTTATTGAGATATTGTGGTTCAAGAGGGGTAAAACAAATCTAAATGAGACTATTATAGGTCTAAAATTGAATAAAGTCTTTTTAGCTAAGCAATAAACGGAATATTTTTTACATGCTGACAATGTTAAAGCCTGCAAGTGCAAGTGACTATTTAGCCAAGTATTGATGGTTAACGTAGTTTTAGTGGTGTAATATACAGTGTAAACTCCATGTAACGTCACTCGTTTTAACGACAAACTCTCTAAAGCGTCGAAATCACTCGGCTTTGGTTGGTTTAGCTTGTCTTGCATACAATGGTACACTCTGTATAGCATTACACCCACTCTCAATAACGACAACAATTTGTAATAAAAAGTTCTTTTTAAGTTGCCAAATTAGTAAAAACTGCGCAGCTGTGTATATCCTTTTGTCGTTTTATTATCCTAGACCATAATAAACTCGACTGTTGGCATCATACACACCAAACTTTCTAAGAAATCCGTTCTTTTGTTTACAAAATGGGATTGCTTGTACGTGTAGCTGCAGACTGTTGTTAGTAGAAGTGATGGATTTTATCTATACGTTGTCATATTCTTAGTAGCTCACAAACTTTCAAATTGTAAACATAAACTGTAAAACGCAATAGCGTTCAAATTAAAACAGATTTTTATTGTAGGTACTATTTAACAAGACAAATCAGAAATAAACGTTTTCTTTTTCTAATACAGATTTTACTTCTCTCCATTTAACGACAACTCTCTATAACGTCAAAATATGCTCAGTCCCTTGAGTGTCGTTATATAGAGTTTACACTGTATATATTTTACCGCAGTTAACGCTGTTTTTGCTAGAGCTATCTCCTGAACTAAAAACGCTACAAGAAAGATTCCAAAACAGATCGATAGAGAATTTTTTTCTATGTAGAAAGGCATCAAAAATTCAAAATAGAACCCCTGTGGCTTAGCGATGTTTTAGCTATCGGAGGGCAGTATTGCTCAATCAGCACGTGTGCTCGCAAGCCCACCCAATTTCTTTCTTGTCACGACCTGCGCTGCATCTGCATGAACATCCGCATCGATTATTGCGGAGGCTCCACATTTGCGGATGAGAATATTCGCACCATCCCCGGTGGAAATTATGGAATACTTTTACCTCTCAATGGCCCATCTTGGCAGCTTTTCCCCAATTTGAGCTGTGCCTCTTAGCATTTCCTTCTTCAGCGATTCACAATCTTGACCGCTGTCATGGAGTCCCCGCTCTAAGAAAAGAAAATTAGTTCAAATTAATCTCATTATTGAAGTAGGAGTGGGCGGGTCACGTCAGTCGAATGGTCACAGACAAACGGGCAACAATCGTCGCACAATGGGTGCCTGCAGATGGGCGCCGAAGCCGGGGCAGGCCGAGGAAGCGTTGGCGTGACGACCTCGATGCATTCCAAGATGGCTGGTGGAACGTGGCGAGTGATCGTGAGATGTGGAGGAACATGGGGGAGATATTTGCCCAGCAGTGGGAAAATATAGGTTAAATAAAAAAAAATACTAAGTAAGAAAAGGTCTGCAGTTTTGAACTTGATGCAACACTTTTGAAATCACTGTGGCGCGATTTAAACTGTTCGACCCTTGACTGTGAATTGGCCATCTTTACATATTCCACCGCGTCCTGCGCCTTCGTGGGGATAGTGAATACGCGGCACGTAAAGCAGAGTCGATGCCGCTACTTATTAAAGTAGTGGTACTTATTAAGATGTGGAGGAACATGAGGGAGACATTTGCCCAGCAGTGGGAATGAACAGGTTAAGAGAAAAAAATCTCATTACACGTTAATCTGTTATTGACGTTTTCGTTTTGATCGTTTCGATACTGAAAAGTTTTGTTAAGTTTAGTTACAACAAGACCTTGTTTGATGTTGTAAATACAAAATGCATCGCGTTTATGATTGTAGGTAAACTTCGTTTTAGTAAACGCGATCAAAACCGAGCTGGTGAATTCGGTTTCACGAAAACCGAGATCAAGTTAAACATTTGAACACAGTTAAACAAAACGTGGTTTTACTAAACTTAGTTTCCGAACAAAATGGTGAATTCGGCCCAAGAAGTAAACAAAATATCATCTATTTATAATATACTAGCTGTTGCCCGCGACTTCGTCCGCATTTCACTACTAAATGTGTAGGTAACCTAGGAATAAAGCTAAACTCGCTGGTAAAATTTTACATGACACCCCATTCTTTCCATGGGAACTGATTTATGGGATAAAAGGTAGCATATGTGGTAATCTAGGTTATAATCTACATACATACGTATACACAAAATTTCATTGAAATCGATTCAGCCGTTAAAACATGATTGAGTAACAAACAAACACATCGGCAAATCGACAATCGTGCAAATCAGCGTTGTACGAGTATATGTGTATGTATATATAATCTATGTTTGGTTATCCGAAGATAACTTTTATCCGATCATCGTAAAATTTGATACATAGGTAGGTAGTGATGGCACAATTTTGGTGTGACTAAATGAGCTAAAAATGTGACGTGGGGGTGGTGGGAGGTTGTTGAGATACTGGGACTAGCCGGTCAAGTGGCATGTCTACTAAAAGGTCTTTGTGAGTACATTTCGACCCCGTTTTTATTTTTAGTTTAAATCTTGTAGTTTTTAAGTTATTATCCATGACAAGAACTGAACTTTGACGAAATTCTTAGGGTACACCAGTGACCTCACAGTGCTGTAATTTGGTATGCGTGTAGCTTTAGACATAGACATAGACAGACATTTATTTGCTACCACAGCACACACAAATTCACACAATACAATTAAAAGGTATAACATCAAAGAGAAAGCACAAGTAAGAGAAAACAGAAAATTACATACAACAAACATAGGAACAATAGAATGAAATAATAAATTTACAATGTAGAAAGAGAAAAATTAAAAAGAGGCGAGTATGTGTGTGTGTGCTACCGCAGCAAATGGGTTCCAGCTCAGCATTATGCCTCGCCACCGATCGACAGCTCGGCGCTGTTATTCTGCAGAAACCTTTTTTAGGCAAGTCATTAGAACTCGTAAGAACGAATGTGTTTGTATACAATTATGATAGGCTTAATTAGATAATTATGATTAGTAGATAGAAGAAATAAAAAATAGGTTGGGGAAAAAGTCTTTTCGCATTATAGTGTGTATGAACTTGTAATAAAATCTCTTTGGCTATACTATTTGTATCTGGCTGGTTTTGGTATCATTCAAAGTTTAAATTTTAAAGAAAATAATTCCAAATTCAAATTAGGAAAATGTGTGATTTTTATTTGTTTTTCGTACTGTAAAGATGAGTGAATCTAATGAAGAAAATCCGATACATTTTAAAATTTTACTACAACAAAAGGTAAAAAGGCAACGCAAGCCGCGAAAAAACTTTGCGATGTTTATGGACCTAGTGCAGTGTCTGTGAGAGTAGCACAAATCCGGAAATTTTGATGTCAAAGATGCACGTCGCTCTGGTCACCCTATTATGGATAAAATTGATGCCATTTTTGAAAAAGCGGAGCAAGATCGGCATATCAGTAGTTACGACGTAGCTGAAGAACTGGGAATTGACCACAAAACAGTTTTGGCGCATTTGGAAAAATCTTGGTGTGTATGTACCAAGATTTTTCCAAATGCGCCAAAACTGTTTTGTGGTCAATTCCCAGTTCTTCAGCTACGTCGTAAAAAAAGCTCGATATTTGGGTACCCCACGAGCTCACTGAAAGAAACCTAATGAACCGTGTACTCATTTGTGATTCTTTATTACGACGTAATGAAACCGAACCATTTTTGAAGAAGCTGATAACTGGTGATGAAAAGTGGATCACGTACGATAAGAACGTGAGAAAAAGGTAGTGGTCAAAGGCCGGTCAGGCTTCACAGACTGTGGTGAAACCCGGGTTAACTCGCAACAAGATGTGCTGTGTGTGTGGTGGGGTTGGAAGAGAATTATTCATTATGAGCTGTTACACTCAGGCAGGACCATCGATTCTGAACTCTACTACGAACAACTGATGAGATTAAAACAAGAAGTTGACAGAAAGCGGCCGGAATTAATCAACAGAAGGGGTGTGGTTTTTCACAATGATAACGCTAGACCTCACACATGTTTAGCCACTCAGCAAAAATTAAGAGAGTTTGGCTGGGAGGTGTTAATGCATCCGCCGTATAGTCCTGATCTTGCACCTTCAGATTTCTACCTGTTTCGGTCTCTTAAGAATTCTTTAGGCAGTGTCAGGTTAACATCACGAGAGGACTGCCAAAACTACTTGTCGCGGTATTCTGATCAGAAGCCCCAAAATTTCTGTAGCAATGGGATCATGTCCCTACCTACAAGTTGGCAAGAAGTTATCGAACAAAATGGTACCTACATACTTTAGTTAAATGTAAATTAACTATATTAAAAATGTATTGAATTTTATTAAAAAATGCGAAGAAACTTTTTCCCCAACCTAATATATTATGTAAGGAATAATAATGATAAGAAATGTTACAGTGTAAAATTATAAATTATAATACGGATAAATATAAATATACTAGAAGCTTTACCCTCGCGTCAGCAAGTGAACGGCGGACTGTAACAATTTGTACCAGACAACCCAGTTTTTTGTTTTTCTATTAAATGTTTCTTATAATGCTTTTTAAATGTAAATTTTGATTTTCGTAGCCGAAAAGGTGGTAGTATGTTATTCCAACACTTGGTTGCCTGGTACCGAAAACTGCCCCTAAACGCTACAGTTTTATGCTTACTATAATGTAGCAAGTCACGAGTTGGTCGCGAACTGTACTTATCTTTGATCGGTTAAGCTTGGCGTACAGATACTCTGACATCTCAGATATCATGACACTATGTACCATTACTCCTAGATGTAAATCTCGCCGCGAAGCCATGTTAAGAGTAGAAGAGTTATTTAAATATGGTGTTATATGCATTCGTGGCGGGATATTGTAGCAGAACCTGCAGCAAGCATTCTGTATTCTCTGTACAAGACGAGTCTTCGCAGTTAAGCGCGGACCGTACACAAGATCTCCGTAATTTAATTTTGACAATATTAAAGCTTCGCATACTTTAATTCGGATTTCCTCCCTCAGATATGCCTTGATCTTATAAAGCAGTTTCAATCTAAAGAAACAAGTCTTCAAACATATTTAAAATGTGACCCTCAAAGCGAAGAGAACTATCAAAAGTGATACCGAGATTTCGAGCTTCATAAACCTGTTCGACATTTTGTCCGAGAATGCTCACATTAAAACTATTACCCGCTGTGGAATTAATAAATCTTTTTGAGCCAAACACCATAAATTTCGACTTTATAGGGTTTAAGACCAGTGCATTATTCCGTGACCATAGCACTATACGGCCTAGATCATCATTGATTTTTGCCATTTCAGAGGATACGTTTCTCGGGCACATGGGCAAATACAATTGTACGTCATCAGCATACAGGTGAAATTTGCAATGTTTGATATGCCAACAAATATCGGCGCTGTAAATGATGAAAAGTAAGGGTCCTAAAATTGACCCCTGTGGAACTCCTCTGCTAACCATCCTCTGGGATGACAAAAGTTGCGATCCATCTTCCCTGTCAATTTGCACAAATTGAGATCTGTTTGTTAAATAACTATCAAACCACTTGACCGAGGAGGCATCCACACCATAATATGACAACTTGGAAAGCAGCAATGGGATGTTTATCGAGTCGAAGGCACGAGAAAAATCTAGTAGTACCAATAACGTGCCCATACCCTGATCCTGATCCGCAAGTATGTTGTCAACAACATCCATCAAAGCTGTTGTAGTGCTTCTACCCTTACGGAAACCAGACTGAACATTAGGCAGGATATTGTTGAGCCTGACAAATTTACTTAGTTGGTTGTACACTATCCTTTCAATAATCTTCGAGAGAACTGGTAGTATACTGATTGGTCTTAAGTCTTTGATATCAGTTGGACTAGATACTTTGGGTATGGGGTTCACTTTGGCAATTTTCCATTGACTGGGGAAAGTAGTAGTTAGAATAGACTTGTTGTGGTCCTGGCTGGTGGTAACAGCTCATAATGAATAATGCCCTTCCAATCCCACCACACATACAGCATCACCTTGTTGCGAGTTAACCCGGGTTTCGCCACAGTCTGTGAAGCCTGACCGGCCTTTGACCACGACCTTTTTCGCACGTTCTTGTCGTACGTGATCCATTTTTCATCACCAGTTATCAGTTTCTTCAAAAATGGTTCGGTTTCATTACGTCGTAATAAAGAATCACAAATGAGTACACGGTTCGTTAGGTTTCTTTCAGTGAGCTCGTGATGTACCCAAATATTGAGCTTTTTTGTGTACCCAGTTTTTTTCAAATGCACCAAAAGTGTTTTGTGGTCAATTCCCAGTTCTTCAGCTACGTCGTAACTACTGATATGCCGATCTTGCTCCACTTTTTCAAAAATGGCATCAATTTTATCCGTAATAGGGCGACCAGAGCGACGTGCATCTTTGACATCAAAATTTCCGGATTGAAAACGCTTAAAACAAATTTGTGCTACTCTCACAGACACTGCACTAGGTCCATAAACATCGCAAATTTTTTGCGCGGCTTGCGTTGCATTTTTACATTTTTTGTAGTCAAATTTTGAAAAGTATCGAATTTCTTCATTAGATTCATCTTTAAAGTACGAAAAACAAATAAAAATCACACATTTTCCTAATTTGAATTTGGAATTATCTTCTTTAAAATTTAAACTTTGAATGATACCAAAACCAGCCAGATACAAATAGTATAGCCAAAGAGATTTTATTACAAGTTCATACATACTATAATGCGAAAAGACTTTATCCCCAACCTATTAAAAAAAAACTTGAGAGGTGTCAAGGGACACCCGGATGGAACGAAGTTCCTTTCGATTAATTAGTGAAGGAATTGTAATAAAATGTTATTTTTTTAAGTTATCATATATTTTTTTTTTATTATTAACAAATATAATGAAAAATTAATCAGTAGGCTCAATTTTAGTAATAATTGGCTTGTGGTAACTGAAGTAGGAAACATATGTTTGGGATTCTATTTTATTTAAATGTCTTGAAAAAACTGCATCGATTGTAGTATAATATTTTGTTGTTGATTGTTTATTATTCACAAAAAACCTGTATACACTCAACAAAAATAATCGTCGCGACACCACACTGTTCAATGCGAAATAGAAAGACGAAACGAAAATAACTGGCTTGCTTTCTATGAGATTGAGAGAGAGAGAGACAGACAGAGAAACACGCGCACGCCGCACGGCTTACAACTATAGCAAAAAGTGTCGTTACAACTTTTGGTCTTATTTTTTTCCCCCTTTCGCAACGCGCGATAAGGAACTTCGTTCCAAAAAAACAATTTAATTGAAGCTACTGACCATATTGACTAATTTTTATCTTCAGGTTTAAGCAATGGCCTAAAGAATTTTGTAATTTTTTTCTTGCTTGCCAGTTTTTAAAAGCTCCTTCAATTCAGACTGATATTCAGCAGTGGCATTAGCAATTTGCTTCTTAAAAATAAGACTTAGTTCCGTAGACGAATCAATTTTCATAAAGAAATGACAATGCTCAAGCACAAGGTAAAGTTTTGTTCTTCTATGTAATGTGACCTACAGATATTGTTTGTCTTCTTTCATAAGCATGCACTTTATGCCCTTATAATTTGTCAACGCCA
Source organism: Philereme vetulata (assembly GCA_918857605.2). Classification (NCBI taxonomy): domain Eukaryota; kingdom Metazoa; phylum Arthropoda; class Insecta; order Lepidoptera; family Geometridae; genus Philereme; species Philereme vetulata. The sequence goes on along the minus strand of OU975427.1, from coordinate 3,299,266 downwards.
ATCTGTGGACACCGGGGCTGATTATACATAAAGAACCTTAATTAGTATTAGCATTAAGTAACCTAATTGTATAATTGTTTGTAGTCCTTAATAAAGAAAAATAATAATAAATACTATTAAATAAAGCTCATTTGCCATTCTTAAACCTTCACTAAGATTTTTCAAAATGTCACTTTTCCAATGCTTGTTGAAGCCTCTTCTTCAATGGGCTGTGAATTTAACATTTCCTTCAATCTTCATTTTCAGTCAAATCTTCATCTTGTGATTTAAGCAACTCCTGAATGACACTCGGCAATGTTTGCAGTTAACTGCAGTTGCAATTAGGCAACGCATTTACAAAGGATACCGAATGCGTTTTATTATTAATATATATGTACCGATATACCGTTTATATCCGCGAATAACGAAATCTTTCGAATTGGGTCGCATTTTTTTAATCCGCGAATAGTGTAAACGCGAATAAAGGAAGCGCGAATAAGGAGCTTTTACTGTACTAAAATAAAAAAAATAATGAACCTGTTATGTTGTAAGAAGTCTGAAGGGTCATGCCACCGTCATCCATATTGGATTCCGCTACAGATGTAAGGACGCCTATGCGATAAGCATCATTATTCAGTTTCTGAAAAAAGCATAGTTCAGTTCAGTTCTTGCTTGTGGCTACTGTGACTAGGGAGTGTCACAATTCCGCCAATGTCAATGTCACGATATTTTCATACACATAATAGGAGATAGTGTAGGTCAAGAATATGACCGGTATACTGAATTTAGAAAAACCCTTGATAATTCTAAAACAAAAGAGACAACACAACATATAATCCAGCACAATGTTAGTTGTTAGTAATATTATAGATAATGTGGGTTAGTGAGCTAGTAAGTAATATATACATTTACAACACGCTTGCTCGTAAAGTATGTCATAGTACATCGTTATTAGGGCCTTAAACCGAACTATAACACACGAGTGCGTAATAATATTACACACTAGTGCATAATAGAATTAACCCTACAAAGTTAAGTTAGTACCTAACTGCAAATTATATGCGAGTAAACAGAGCATTTTCAATTTAACCGGGTAATACAGTTTTTTTAATAACAAAGAGGTTTTATGCCGCTGAAAATCCTATTACATTTTGTGAATAAATAAATGTATCCCTAATTAAGAGGAAAAACACATTTATTATTATCAAATTACTTATAATTCACAATAATTTGTAATAAAATGTTTGCATTTTATCACTAAAATTATAATTTTGAAATAGGCTGTGAGGCTTTAAGTAATCAATCAACATACATTTGGCACGTGCAAAAAAAAAACTTGCGCGCCATTTCCCATTTTTTTTGTTTGTATCGCATTTGTTGCTGTGTGGTAAATGATTGTAAAAATGTCAAGTTTTAGTACAGAAGATTAACAATTGATAGATTTAACCCCGCCAGAAATATTAAATGCAGCACAAAATGCAAATGAAAGCCTAATACCTGCAAAATCTTGAGCAAAGTACTTAGCTGCTTACGATAGTTTCATACAATGGAAAAGCAACAAAAAAACCCAGTCATTTTCTGAAAATGTGTTTTGGCGTATTTCTCTGAACTCACCAATACATACAAACCCTGTGGTGCCTCTATTCCATGTTAAGAAGCATGGTTAAGCTCAAACATTGTGTTGATATCAAAACGTACATTGACGATTACGTTTGTTGTGTAGCCCACAACCACGTACATCTCGTAGCATGAGTTATTTGGTGCCTTCTCCTTCCAGTAATTTGTATGATTTACCTTTGTCGCCGACATTTACACAAGAATTCAATGAAGATACTAAAGAAGTGGCAAGTACCAATGTAAGACAAACTGTGAAATCGCCATCAAAAACAATCCAACATCGTTTTGAAAATTGTACATTCACCAATTGTTTTAATAATTAAACGATTTATGCAATACATGTTTGTTTTTTCCTCGCAAGTGTGTTGAAAAAGTGCGTATGAAACTTGTGAGCAGCTAGCTCACTAGACACTCGGCTGATTTACGCCCTCGCCTACGGCTCGGGCTACAAACCACAGCCTCGTGTATAATGAGCAACTTAGCTCACTTGTATCATAATATACTATTACAACCTAATGTTTTTAACATTTATAAATTTACATAAAATATAATTAATTAAAGGGGAGAAGGTAAGGGTTAATAAACATTTAAAGGAGAGGACGAGGGATTTCAGGAGGAAGGATTTCATAGAGGGAACGCAGCAATCTAATAAAAAAGCCTAGATAAAGCTAAGGTCACTAATGTCAGACAGTGACTTAACTAAAGGATGACACCTACGAAAAATGTTCTTGTATTAAAAACAATTTTAGTAAAATGACTCTTATTACAATACTATAGGACACCTAGCACTATCTATGAATTGTTCTCAAAAACTCCCAACAGTTTCTAAACGACATTTCAAAAGGTCGTCAGTCGTTGTCAATCATGTAACCGAGTGAGCACGCGTTCCGCGATTTCTTATTGTTTAGGTTAAAGACGCCGAAATTTGAAGGTGAGTTTTGAATCGATATTTATTTAAAAAATACTTTTTACTCATTTGTCAACGTATCAATGATAAGTTGGGATACTGATAAACGTGCTTTTCTTGTGTTTGATAATATTTTTCTGACAAATTATGATATTTCTACTATTAGTTCCAAAAATAATGAATATCTAATAGATGACAGGAGTTATGTTGGTGGACTCCCTTTTCCGCATTTGAACTCTTAAGTGGTCCATTATGCGTTAGATGACAGGGGTGTCATCCATTGGTGTTTCAAGATATGTTAGGTTACTCTTATGTTAGGTTTGGTACGATTTTGAACTCTATTCCCAATGGAATGATTACTGTAGAGATATCAACAATTTTGGATCACTTTAACTAAGGGTAGACATGGTGTCTATTATTGGGGTATACACGATGTCAATTATTGGTTCTATTGTTCCAGACTGATAATTATGCCGCCAATAAAAGGACAGATGTTTCGTTACTCTGAGGCTGTTATGGAAGCCGCTATTCAAGAATGCAGACGAGGACGTCAACGTTCCGACGTCAACTGCGGCAAAAAAAATTGGGGTACCTAGGGTAACTCTGCTGAATAAAGTAAAGGGTAAGACACCAATGAAACGAAAAATGGTAAGAACATGCTACATCTCAGATGATACTGAAGCTAGAGAGAAGAGCTAAAGGGAAGAAAAAGACTGAATGATGAGAAAAAAAAGAAAGAAGAGACTGAAAAAGGATGACAACTTGAGACTGATAAGAAGTTACTAAAGAAAAGTAAAAATATTATAAAAACAAAATTAAAAAGACTGCCTATAATAGCTCAACTACCGAAGAAGAATGGGTAGAATCTGGAGACAGCGCGAATGATATTTCTAATGTAAAAGTCACTAATGAGGAAAACGAAGAAGAAAGAAATGAGGAAGAGAGTATAATTAAGCAAGGTATGTTATCGTTAAGTTTCTTGGCAAAAAGAGATATTACAAATATATTTGTATTGTCCAAAAAGTAACTAAAACAGAAATAGAAGTTATGGCAATGGTAGCATGTGATGAGTCTTAAACAGTATTCACAGAAAATGAGAGGGATATCAGTGCTATAACTGAATCTCAAATAATTAGTAGTATAATATTAAGTCCTTGATGAACCAAATATGATTATAACTGGTGATAGAATTAAGTACAAATTTGAGATTGATGGATAAGTAATTATTATCTAAGTTAATTAAGTATAAGCACACTGATGCCCTTAAAACTCCAACTGCATTCATTAAATATAATGTCAACTATTAGTGCATTTGACTGTCTACTTAAGGTGATTTTCTTTTTTTGTGATGTTATCTATTAGTACTTAAGACAATATAAGAAAAAAATTAATAATAATTTAAAAGTATGTTGATTATTGGAAATTTTATTACTTAAGATAATTTTCTAAGATACACTGCATTCATATAAAAAAGCTGTGATTGTTTTGTTTGATACATATATAATTATTTTCATATAAACATAGCGTTTTCCTTAAAATGTCGAGCATTAGTGACTTTACCTTACACAAGTATAAAAACCGGTCAAGTGCGAGTTGGACTCGTGCACAAAGGGTTCCGTACCATTATCTAGGTAAATGATTAGGTGAAGAATAGGTGATTAATAAGATGAATAGGTTATTTCTAGGCAAGATTGCTCCATCTTCGATCACACCATCATTTACCACCAGGTGAGGTAGTGGTCAAGCGCTAGGCTATCATAAAAATAATCCGAAAAAATCACGTTTGTAGTATGGGAAAATAAATATTGTTATAAAATTTGTTTAAATATTTGTTTTAATTTAATTTTATTATTTATTTTTAAAGTGAATATATAACTAAATATTCTGTGAATATTTCAAGCATCTACCTGTTACCGTTATCAACATTGAGCGAAAACAAGCTAAAAAATCATCACGTTTGTTGTATGGGAGCCACCTTAAATATTTATTTTATTCTGTTTTTAGTATTTGCTGTTATAGCAGCAACAGAAATACATCATCTGTGAAAATGTCAACTGTCTAACTATCACGGTTTATGAGGTTCCTAGTGACAGACAGACAGACAGCGGAGTCTTAGTAATAAGGTCCGGTTTTACCTTTTGGGTACCGAACCCTAAAAACTGAAATCCCACAACGTAATACTTGTCACCCGAACCATAATAATGAATCAATTGATACCTCATTCATCAAAAACAGATGAGTAGTTTAGGCGCTACGGTGGAACATAGGTAAATACAAACATACATACATAGACTGCTAAAACTTAACCCTTTCTTTTAGCTTAGCCATAGTCAGGTATAAAGACTTAATTATAATAAGGGCAAAAATAGGTACGTTACGGTGGTGGTGATTTCCCGTACTAACTATAACACGAAGAGCTCCATTACTCATGGGTTTAAGTTTTAAATTTGTCTTTGACTGTTTACTTACGACGGATAATTCGTTCGCGACTCTATTTAATTCTTCCTCCTTTTTTATTAAAGTCCGCCGTAAGGTTTTGATTTCTTCCTGTAATTTAGTTATCTGCTCCATAATTTGGGTGCTGGAAGCAATAATCAATTTATATCTTGGTTAGTTTAATGTATTTCTGGCTCTTAATCTATTCTTACGTGCGATGCGTAGTATTTAGTATTGTTATTTATAGTTCAAGGCACTTTACTGATCATTTTGCGCGACAACGTCTGGCTGATGCTATTTTCAGGTGTTATCAAAACAAAGTCAAATAACACATGCGACGCCGCACAGAAGGTCGTAAGGTAACTGATGATAATAAAAGGGACATAGTTTTTTTTTCCAATAATTGCAAGTTTTTTTATGCCAATAGATAGAACTTAATAATTCTATGAAAACATATTCTATAGCATTTTGTCAAAAAACTGATACTCAGCGAGAAAAAAACTAATTTAACAACTCATTATTAAGTTGTTTATTAAGTTAAGAAGTTCTGCCTTTTTGTGCCAAAATTTACATTAAGTAACTGTATGATGCTGTCAACTGTGGAAACAGCGAGGTGGAAGGCTTGGACCGGCGTTCTTGTCCGTTATAACAACCTCTATACAAATTCTAACTCCTGCTTCGGTTTTATCTGGCAATACTTTCACAAAAACTAATACCGTTAGTAATACCGTTATGTATTGCTGAAAACTCATGTAATTATATCACTCGCCTTTATATTATTATTTTTTTGGTTTTGTTTATTAGCTTTTGCGGCTTTTGTTTCACTGCGGCCACGAGGCCTATTGTTATCGCCATTTGTTTTAGTGTCCCTCCTAGGCTATGGGGGCGTTTAAAGTTTACCACTATAATATATATAGATATAATTATATATAGATATATTAATGATATTCAGTTTGTAAGACAATGAAAAAAATAAACAGTGCTACCATTTGAGGGGAATTTCCCCGGTTTGTAGGGAATCGGTAGCTAGTGCGGGGCATCACTAAAATCGGGGAATCGAGGCCAACTGCCTTTTGCATTATATAAGTCTCAATAATGCCATTGTAGCTTTAAAGCATATCCAACAAGGGATAGCCAAAACAGGCTGACTGATAAAATTCGAACCAAACCAGTCTATAGCGAATGAAAGGTAAAAAAGTTGTTCGAAGTATATACCAAATTGTAAAATATTTTTGAAGTGAAAACTTCTTTAGGCGCGTTGAACATTTTTTGAGATGGGAATAAAAACCATTGAACTCGCGACACTGTTACCGACACCTATCACTGACTACTGACACTGACTGTTACTGACAGGTATTATATTCTCTTTGGTTACTGACACCTCTTTAAATAAGTTGGTAGGTATCTGTAGTGTAGTCTGCTTTTATTCAAGTTGTAACTTATGTTGGCACTCCCTGAGTGCCACTTTTTTTTTCTTGTAGATCATGAAAGTTAATTCCATTGCAATGTTCATTTTGGTGATCATACATGTGTAATGTATGATTGATTAATTATTTAAAAATATTATAGCGGGGAGCTTAGCTCACTTTTGCGGGGAATCAATAAATTTACACTGGCAGCACTGAAAATAAAATACCACAAAAAATATACCTCACCGATTAGCGTCAGGCCGGGTGGCAGTGTTGCCAACTTAGTGGATTTTCCACTAAATCTGGTGGTTTTGACTTACCTATTAGCGGACATTTTTTAGTGGCTAGTGGAATTTAAGAATTTTGTATATTTTTCTTGAACATTAGATCAACGATTATAAGGTCTACTCGTATCGTTTTGGAAGTTTAATTTCATCGTGCAGGCAGCACTGTTTCATATAGTGAGTAAAACGGCCAAAAGGACGTGCATCAAGGCCAGAAACTGTTTAAAATAATGTCAATAAATTATTATCGGGGATTCCCCGTGTTCCCTTTCCCTCTCAAGTCTCAATTTTCGTTCGCGCTCCGTGTGTTGGTGTTGGTGGTTTTGTTTCGTGTTTCCTCATTGATAACTATGCCAAAACCACAGTATACGCAACAGTTTCGGGATTCTTGGCTTCAGGACCCACAAGATTGGCTTCAAGTAATTAAAAGTACTGCTGGTCAAGTACCGAAATGCAAGTTTTGTGGAATGATTTTACGGAGTCATTATGGAGATTTAAAAACGCATGGGATGTAGAAGAAGCTGTAACAAAAAACAAAGTTGTAACCGAATGTTTGATAATTGCACACAAAATTAATATGTTTATCCAAAATATCCGCGACTCTTTGGATCCAAAATGCTATCTGGGATACCGATTTGTAAAACAAATACCTACTCAAAATGCAAGAAAAGGGATTACCAATGGAAGAAAACGAAAAAATGCGAACTCGGTGCATGCAATTTATCGTGAGTTTAATTAAAGAAATAAAAAATAGGCTCCTGGAAAATGCGGAATTAATCAAAAAAATGTGTCGAATCTATCTTAAAAACATTGCTTTCTTATTTCTGGCAGATTTGTGGTCATTGCGAAAGGCAATGACCATAAATCTGTCAAAAATAAAGTTAGTGGAAAATTTAGCGATTTTTAAGATGGTGCGATTTTTATTAGTGGATTACTGGTGGTTTTAGAGGTCGATTCTGGTGGAGAGGTTAATACTTCGTTGGCAACACTGCCGGGCGAACGTCGACTTAAGTAGCCTGTAATTTCGTATGCTCTTTGGAAAAAAACTATTCAGAGCATTTATTAGATTATACGTACCGTATCCTTGCTCTCTTGGTTTACTTACCGAGTTTAAAGTTATAAACTGAAAAGAAATCACAAAAGTAACTGCAAGAGAATTTTAACTTCAACAGAACCAAATACTATTCGAGTAATGGCTCAAAACTCATGGTGCAGAGTGTGCCTAGCCATCGATGTCAGAATGCATTGGATTACCAACACTCACCATAAAGAAATATTCGAGAAACTCTCAACTACAGAGGTATGCTCCTACTCTAACTAAAGCTCAGTTTTATTGCCCAATTTGACCAATCACTTGCTCAACTTAGTTCTGACCTAACCTACCTACTCATTGTTCCAGTTGAATGCAGAAGATGGATGGCCGCACACAATATGCTACATCTGCTACTCACAGCTGCAGAGGTGCTGCAGATTCTCTGACATGTGTCACAAATCTGAACAACTCCTGAAAGAGATATTACAATGTGGCACTGAGGTAAGTACAGTTTGTAGATCTTAAATATTGCAAGCGTTTTATCTTTTAAACTTCTGCGATCTCTACATAAATACTAATCGTAAACCGTTATTTATCGTGGCTTTACATTACTCCGATAACCGGCTACAAATTAATAAGACATTGCTACATTGTAACAAAATATATTACAATAATATATAGTATAAAGAATAACAACTAATAAATAAAATTCCCGTTTAATATTAGTAATTATATAGATAGTTAGTTCAATTGATTTGAGATTGTTGGTCAAAGATTAATATTGAATTAACAGATTAGGTATGCTGATCATACTCATATATTAGCTGTAGTTGCCTTGACAGAGTGAGCGCAGGGAGTACATCGATTGTATATTGTTTTAACTTATGTCTGTATATTACTCATTGGAAATCACGTTTATATTATAAATGCGAAACTTTGGATGTTTGTTTGTTACTCAAACACGTCGTAACAGCTGAACTGGTTTAGATGAAAATTAGTATGTACTTGGACCATAACCTAGATTACCACATAGGCTACATTTTACTTACACATTTAGTACTGTAACGCGTACGAAGTCGCGGGCAACAGCTAGTCCTTAATAAATATATTACAATATAACTAGGTGTGTCGCAGACAGCTTACACCCGGCTAGAACTGTATTTCTAATGAGGGCTTTTCATTTTCTATTTAATTAGAAAATATAGTTCTGACTAGTGTAAAACACGCCACAGTCTGGGGATACGCCGCTAAAAATATGCTTTAAATACCAAAATTTAAAAATAAAAGTTGAAAGAGAAAAATAATGTTGACATGGCGATTGACATTGACAATTCATTTAATAATGAGTGTATGAGAGAGCAACGCCATCTGTTGGCAGTTATAAAACATGGCTGTGAAAACCCCTCATTGTTCTCAATTTTTTAAATAATCTTTATTTTGGCTCAATAAGATTTCAGATTCGTTAATTTATTCAAACAATTTTTTTATTTGCAGCCTGAGGGAGTGAAACCACCATCAGCAATCATCCATAACTTAGCTGTAACTGCTTTACCTTTGATGTCCATAATTGATTCAAGCCAAGAAAACACTGTGGTTACAGTCAAAGAAGAATTAATAAATATTAAAGAAGAAATCAAACCTAAAGAAGAGTGCATTGACATAGAGGAGACTACACTTATAGAATTTGCTACAGTTCAGGATAATTCACAAGATATACAACAAACTTCTGAAAAAGTGAGCACTGAGATAAACAAAATATGTCCTTTGCTGTACTGTTGTGATGTGTGCTGCAAAAGTTTTTTAACGAAGAACAAACTATCCAGACACATGCAAATACATTTCAATAGAAAGTATGCCTGCACTAGATGCAAAAGGGCATTCACAAATAATAGTCATTTAAAAAGACACATGAGAAACCACACCGGAGAAAAGCCATTTGCCTGCAAAATGTGCAATAAAACCTTTGCGCAGATAAGTAGTTTGCAATCACACATGACGACTCACACTGGAGAAAAGCCATATGCCTGCAACATGTGCAATAAAACCTTTGCACATATGAGTACTTTGCAAACACACACAAGGACTCACACTGGAGAAAAGCCATATGCCTGCAACATGTGCAATAAAATCTTTGCACAGGTGAGTACTTTGCATTCACACATGAGGACTCACACTGGAGAAAAACCATTTGCCTGCAATATGTGCAATAAAACCTTTGCACGTATGACTACTTTGCAAACACACACAAGGACTCACACTGGAGAAAAGCCATATAAAAAAAAAAAGTACTTTTCCAGACAAAAGTAATCTCCGAAGACACGTGAGAATCCACACTGGAGAAAAGCCATATGCCTGCAATATGTGCAATAAAATCTTTGAAATTAAGAGTAATTTGCAAGCACACATGAGAATCCACACCAGAGAAAAACCATAATCCTGCATCATATGCAATAAAACCTTTGCACAGATGAGTCATTTGCAATCACACACGAGGACTCACACTGGAGAATAGCCATATCCCTGCAACATGTGCAATCAAATCTTTACCAAAAGTTGTAACTTTGTATACCCACAAGAAGACTCACACTGGAGAAAAGCCATAAAAATATTATTCCATAATCTTTGACTATACTACGGCCGTTCAGAGAATGCGTTCCTGACACGTCGCGATTGAACTGACGACGTAACTTTGTAATGGCGTTGCAGTTACGATAAAAATATTATTGCTGGTTGTTTACCGTTTTAACAATTGATGAGCATTAAAACAACATCATTATATCAATAATCAATTAATGTTATAATTTTGTGCCAAACTGAGTGTTAAATAACTTGGTAAACAATATTTTTCTAAATCTAAACTGCGCTATTACAAGGTTATGTCAGCGCTTTATATGACTAACTGATAGGTGTCAGGAACGCATTCTCTGAACGGCCGAAGTATAATAAAATGGTGCCACGAAATGCATAACCAACTAACTTAACCTACAGTTTCATTCAAATTACAAGTATCGAAGGTTCATGTAAATTGGTTATTCTTTTTATGGGTAGAAATTGCAGTTATTCTAGATTTCCGACTTTTCTTTATATTTGTGTCACTAAAGCTACACGACTACAAACTGCAAGGCTAAAAATGTACTAATAAAGATCTTTCATTAGACGTCCCATTTGACCTGATAGTCTCATTTTGATATTTTTACCCCTTATAAACCCTAATATCTCAACAACCCCCGAACATTTTTAGCTCATTTAGTCACACACCAGGATTGTGCCAACTGATATCGCCATATTTCGGGGGCGACCTTAAGAGCTTCTGGCGGGAGCCCACCCAGAGTCCGGGGGGTTGGAAGAAAAAGTGATCTATGAAAACGTTTTCACAGACCACTTTTTCCTCCAAACTCCTGGACTCTGCTTTTTTTCAATATAATAAAATTGTTTTTTTCATAAGTACTTAACCTCAAAATATTTTTTTAATTTTCTCAAAAACTATAGGTTTTCGCAAGTCCCCCCCTCCCTCTATCAAACCGTTCCTAAAGAAAAGCCCTTCCAAATCAATCTCAAACTTCCAATTAGTTTTTATCTTACTAGGAGGGGTGTTCAATGTATTCTCGGTATAGGCATGAAAGAATAAGCAGAAAATTCTGAATAAAATTTATTTTTCAACGTAATCCCCTAGGATCTGAACACACTTATTTGTCCTGGAAAATAACTTTTCAATTCCCTCCAATAAATATTTTTCTTCCTGGTCTGAAAAATGATCGTTAATTGCTGACTTTAACTCTTCATCGTCGGAAAAATGCTTGCCTCAGAGTTCTTTTTTGAGATTTGGGAACATAAAGTAATCACTAGGGGAAATCAGTCATCCACTCTACAGCCCGGACCTAGGTCCGGGCTGTAGAGTGGATGACTGATTTCTTCTATAGTGTGACCATTAGTGCTGTGCACTCCCTGAGGTATGCGCGGCGAGGTGGGAGGAAAAGAAAAAACTGCATGAGTTCACATGAGATCAATACATGTCGGACATATCTTACGATATCAGTTTGCATTTCTAAGGCAAGACTTGTGGCGGGACGATGGTCGGAGGCTATCTATCTGTAATATATTATACTTAGTTGATTAAAATGTAACTTAAATATACTCATATTTTATTAAAAATATGCAGGTGATAAATAAGAACTAAACTTATAATTCAAAGGACTTGTTTTATTGAACATTTTTTATATTTACAAACAATTATATATTCTAACGAAAGTTATTCTGACATAGATTCTGTTTCAACTTCATCTTCCATTTCATATCACGAGATAACGCACGACCCATCTTTGAATATTCATCTCATGTGCGTCTGACATAGACAGTCCGATACAAATAACACTACCTGCCGCCACGAGCGTTGACGGCGAACTGACAGAGCGTAGCAGCCGATTCTCCTCCCCGTCTCGCCGCGCGCATACCTCAGGGAGTGCACAGCACTAATGGTCACACTATAATCCGCAATCCCGCACAGCAGCATTGACAATGCGCGCCTTGTGAACAGGCGCGTTGTCGTGCAGAAGCAATAGGTACACCTGCGGTCAATTTTCTTTTATTGTCTCCTTGAAATTGCGTAGGGTGTTAGCGTAAGTTCCGCCAGTAATACTCTCACCTTTTTTGTGTGCTCAATTAATAAGATTCTCTTGGAATCCCAAAACACTGGCCATAAGCTTTCCGGCGGATGGGCTGACTTTGAACTTCTTCGGTGGGGCTGTTCCTTTTTTATGCCACTGTATACTCTCTTGCTCTCAGGATCATAGTGATGAACCCACGTTTCATCACCAGTAACAATCCGATCATACCTAAATACTTTCCGGATTTTCACCACAGAGTCTCAAAAACTCCTTGCAACAATCAACTCGCACTTGTTTCGAAGCGCTGTGGAAAAAAAGGCGGGAAACTTCGTAAAAGGCGGCAGCTTAAAAAATCCTTCCTAAATTTTAATATTAATTTTATTTGATAAAGTGATCAGGAGAGTGTAATTTACTTGTTATCTTAATCTTTATTGTATTTATAGTGTAGTTTACATATTTTAATTAGTTGGTAAGTCTTTTTATCGTTTTTTGTCTGATGGAGATGGGGGAGCCACCGGACCCCGGGGGCACGGTCCCTCCGGCTAGTAACTTTGTAACAATCTCCAACAGTTTCGATAAACTTGCATCAAATGAGTCCGGTATGGACACGGACACTTCTGTTTCAAACTCAAAGAAATGTCGTAAACGAAATCGTGTAAACAAAGTGACGTGCAAGCACTGTAATAAAAGGAAGCGGAAACATGGTTCAAATGAGTCTAAAGGTTGTAACTGCGATGGAAATATATCACCGAGTAGTGATAATAATGACCCTATTCCAGTATCCGTTTCTCCTTCAGTCGATTCATCTACTCTTGCATCATTAAATTCATCTCCACCAGCCGTGACGGTGACGCCGCCAGCGCTGCCAGTCACAAGAGCTCTACAGATAATGCCCCATTTATTGTACATGTGCAACGAGTTACTGACTCTCCTAATGACGGCTCCACACTCCACCCCATCATCTATGGGAAATTCCTGAAACGTAACAGTATATATAATGTTGTGAATGGTAGTGTTAAGAGAATTGGAAGAAATAGAGTGTCAATGGCTTTTGATAATTATACAGATGCTAATGCTTTTATTAACTTTGACAGTTTAAGCAGCAACAACTTCAAAGCATTTATACCAACTTATAACATCTCACGTATGGGGTTAGTCTGCGGAGTGCCCAGACATCACTCCAGAGGAGATGATAGAATGCACCACGATTCCCAGCGGTTGTGGAAAGATATTAAAAGTTAGGCGTATCAATTACAAGGAAATTATGGAGCTCCAGTGTGGAAACCAACTCAGACGGTGGTTGTAACATTTGATGGTCAAGTGTTGCCTAACCGTGTTTATATGTGCTATAATGCCTTACAAGTTCAAATATATACCTACCCGACCATCCAATGCTATAACTGTTGTCGTTTTGGACACACTAAGTTACAATGTAGATCTAAGCCACGATGCTACAAGTGTGGTCAGGAGCACTCAGGTGACTCATGTGATATTGATGAGGAGTGTGTTTCTTGCTGCACATGCGGGGGAATAGACTTTGCAACTAGCAAATCATGTCCAGAATATACCAGACCACAAAAGATTAAATTCTCAATGGCTGATAAGTGTATTTCCTATGCAGAAGCTTCCAGGATTCACCCACCTCTGTCTCGATCTTATGCTGAAATTTTAGCTACATCCAAAGATCAAACTACTTCATCTAATAACTTCCGCAAAACTAATCAGTTTTCTTCTAGCGAGCCTTCCTCTTACAAAAAGACAATATTCATGAAACCGCGTTTGCCTTTTAAACCAGTCAAAGGTTATAACCAGAAAGAGCACCGCAATCTTATTAATGAACCATCCCCGACCCTAACAAATGGTTGCGCTCTAAAAGAGGTTCCTCTTTCAGATAAGCAACCAAGTATATCAGATATTATTAATCTATTAAATGCATTATTAAAATCCAAAATTATAGAACCGTCCAACGCAGCCATAATAACAGACACAATTAGTATTCTCAACACCCATAATGGATCACACCAGATCCGCAGTTCAGTGGAACTGCAGCAGTCTACAAAGCAAAAAAGTGAAATTGTATATTTAATTAATAAATATGACCCTTTTATTTTCTCTATCACAGAGACCTGGCTCAAGCCAGGCTCTGTGTTTAAATTGAGTGGCTTCTCCTGCCTCAGAGATGATAGACCTGACGGATGGGGAGGAGGCGCTCTTTTTATAAAAAAAGAGATAAAGTGGATGAGTTGGGAACTGAATTACTGGGTTAGGAAGTTGAGAAAATTGTTTGAAACTACGGAGGAGACAGGGATTTTGGATTATAATTATCAAATAAGTTAAGCAGGCGAGACAATTTTGGAAGAAGTGGGTGATTATAGTTTTGTGCTAATTTGAAAAAGAACCTATCAGATAGGAACTGTCTACGCAAATACAATGGAGGCTCACCACACTCAACCTGCATAGCATTGATGGGGGATGACTTCATGGCTCCAAGAATTTTACGCAAGCATTTTGAATGAAATTTGTCTAACTTGTTTAAACCAGATTTATTACAAAGATTCAGAAGGAATGTTCCATAATCAAAATGACTCCGAATTATGGCGTTGTATAGAAGCTTTTGAGAATACGGATGAGAACCCCACCAGACACCCGAAAGGGAGCGAAGGATGTTAATGTTCTTTTCGCATTTTTGAGAGGCCATAACAAAATGTGGGACGCCCGTCATTTTTGAGTCCAATGTAACACCTAAAAATTTTGCACTATTCGATTGAGGGATAATCTCTTGGTCAATAAATAATTGAATATATGGGGAAATTCTTTTTCTGGAAAATATTACAACATTACATTTGGGAGCAGAAATAGTTAAGCCGTGATCAAGTAACCAGTCGCTAAGGTAGGACAATGCAGAATTCAGTTGGTTACTTGCCTCTTCTGTTGACACGGATGTGATATAAAGTGACAGATCGTGAGCATATTGTAAAACCTCACAAAAAAAAATTCACAGAGTGCTCAAGGTCATAGGTGTAGAGGCTGTAAAGAAGTGGGCTCAGGACAGAACCCTGAGGTACTCCTTTCCAAACCGTCTTAGGAGGGAGGAGACCTTGGTGGGATTTAATAACAACAGACCTTTCCATCAATAGGTTGCATATAAATCGAACCAGCTTCTCAGGTATTCTCAGCTGAACGAGTTTACTCCTGAGAACCGGAAGCAGGACGTTGTCATAAGCTGATGCGATGTCCAAAAATACAGCAACTATAAATTTCTTTTCTTTGAACGCGATGTGGATGTCTGTTGTTAAGAGACTAAGGCTGTCCATGGTACTCATGCCCTTTCTAAAGCCAAATTGGGAATTAGCAAGTAGTGAACGATTCTCAACCAACCACTCAAGACGGTGTTTAATCATGTGCTCCATAACCTTAGCCATGACGGAGAACAAAGCTATTGGTCTACGACCATTAGGGTCAGATGGATCCTTTCCTGGTTTTCAGTACCGGGATGATAATTTGAGTTTTCCATTGATCATGAATTAAACCGGTTTCAAAGAAGGAGTAAATAAGAAGTAAGTAATATTTTTTTTTGTTTTCAGAAGATTTCGTGAGAAAGGAGTAAGGGATACCATCGATACCGGGGGAAGAGTCAGTCAGTCCGTCAAGTGCAAGGGTCAATTCATTAAAACAGAAGGGGCGATCAAAACAATTTTCGGAAGAGATCGACGAAGGGATCGAGGGGAAGGAGGAAATAGATGGGACTGAAGGAGGGGCGAGTTTGTCCGAAAAGGCCTTGAGCCACGATGAAGGATCATTAGCTGAAATATTTTCGATTTTACATGATCCTCTGAATCGTCTAATCTGGTTCCAGATGATATATGATGGTGATTTAGGCGAGAGGTTTTCGCAAAACCCAATCCATCCCTGTTTTTTCTTTTTAGAGACCAACTTTCTGAGTTTCGCTGAGGATTTTTATAGACTAAAAAGTTTTCTATAGACATAGATTCCTTGTAACTTTTTTCAGCTTCTCTCCGTTCCGATACAGCTGTTGTGCACTCAGAATCCCACCAAGGGGTAGAGATTCTAAAATCTTTGGAGGGCTTTTTAAGGGGAATGTGGAGATCAGCGCATGTAGTAATATTATCAACAAAGGAGTTATATGCTGCAAGGGAGTCATTATGTTGAATGTGAGTGGAAGAATCTATTTTAAGATCAAGTGAACATGACTAAGCTGACCAATCAGCTCCAGAAAGTTTGTATTTAAGAGAAGGACTAGGGTTACGGAAAGGATTCGAAAAATTAGCATAGATAGAAATTAAGATAGGGAAATGGTCACTTTATACCATAAGTCGAAGGAAGAATTTTCCATAAAGTCAAAGAGAAAAGAGATGGAGAGCAAAGTGAGAGATCGACAGCGCTTTTCGGATTTTGAGAAGGAAGTGCTCTCCGAGTAGGTGATCCATCATTGAGTAGGCACAAGTTGACTTCATCAAAGATCTCTAATAGGGAAAGACCAAACATATCAGAATGGCTATGACCCCAGATAGTGTTATGGCCATTAAAATCACCCATGAGAACCATGTGGAGAGGAACAAATGATAAGAGGAAAAGGAGATCGGGAATCAGGGAGGAGTTGGGATGAGGAATATATACATATACAAAGGAAATATTAAGGGATCTGATACCAACAATGTTGATATCAGAAGGATGGGAAGGGAGAGTGATTTGGGAAAAGGGAAGGCAGCGCCTTACTAACAAGGCGCTGCCGGCATGCCCGTCAGCCCTGTCGTCCCGCAGACAGGAGTAACCTGAAATCCGATAACGGGTTCCAGGCTTCAGCCATGTCTCCGAGACGGCAATGACTGACGGGCGGAATTTTGAAATTAAGTGGACCAGTTCATGCTTTTTTGCACGCATGCTCTGGCTGTTCCACTGCAGAGCAACTACTGGATCCATTATGACCAAATAGTGAGACTAATTGAGTAAGTTTAGAGGCAACGTTGGACGGTAGGGGATGAGGGTTCATTAGTAAAATGTTTATTATTAAAGTTATTAATGTTTCTAACATATTTTCGTTAGGGGAAACTCCTAACGGTTGGTTATTACCAATGGCACAACCATTGGGCATAGCTGATGTTCGGTCTGTGACAATCTCTCGGTGGGCAGCCTTGTCATAAGACTTACCCAGTGGGGCTCGCGGGAGGGGGTTCGCATAGACAGTTTTAACATATGACTTAGTGGGATGGGACTGAGATGAACCGGCAGAATAATTATTCTGCGAGGCTTGGTATGGAGAAGGCTGGGAGTACATCTCTTGGGCAACCTGTGAATATGAGCGAGATACCTGAGGAAACTGTGCAGCTGATTCTTCGTATGAGATGTTGTTCTGGGCCATAACTGCTTTAATGGATTTTTGTCTACCTTGCTCCGGACAAGATTTGCTTGTAGCAAAATGTGGTCCTGAGCAATGCAGGCAAGCGGCTTCAGCCTCAGGGATGTTACAGCTATCACCAGTGTGATCTTTAGAACAGCAGAAGCATCTGGGTTTCGATCTACATTGAGCCTTAGTATGGCCATACCGGCAGCATGTGTGGCACTGAATTGTGGGGTACTGGTATAGCTCAACTGGCAGGGAGGTGTAGTAGAGGAAGACCTTGGAAGGAAGGAGCTGACCTTGGAAGGTCACAACAACAGTTTGGGTTGGCACCCATGTTACTGTGCCTTCTGTAACAGTTTTTCTATTTAGACCGCGGGCTTTAATAACAATACCACAACCAGAGGGGAGAACAAGGGACTGAGCAAATTCGTCCATTGAAAGATCAGTTGGCACCTGGCGAACTAATCCCATTCTTGTCACATTATAAGTGGGAATGGAAGCTATGTACTTGCACATTGGTAGAATTGGGGAGGTGATAAATTTGTTAGCATCATCAGCTGAAATAAATTCAACTGATATTTTATTGCGACCTACTCTCTTAACACCTTCAGCACAAATATTCGTAAATTTGTGAGTGGTCAAAAATTGACCAAACTTAATTGGTCTGATCGTGGTTCCAGCGGAGGGTTCTGGTTCTGATCGGGAAACGTGGACAACATATGGACCCTTATCCAAAGATGAGTAAGCTTGAATAGCTCCAACTACGATCGATGGGTGAGTGTACACAGTTTGTATAGATGGTACGTCTAACTCAGCAGACGTCACAGGTTTTTTAGGTGCAGATTGTTCGGCTGATTCTAATCGGCGTTTAGATCCTGTTGCTACAGAAGGAGTAACAGGGTCCGGGGGATCAGGCGAGGCCGGCAGGGCCGGCGTGTCGCAATCCATACTTGAAGCTAACCAAGCTCAAACACAGATCTTTCGACTCTTCTATGAAATTAAATACAATTAGAATAATCTTACCACCACCTTAAAAGGACAACACAACACTTAGAATTATCAAACAGTTATAAAGTTAAAGAAAAGAGGCCAAAATCGTTAAAATAAAGCACAATTTTCTCCGTTCGGCTTATTCGCTATCACTCCAAACCCAGACCCTTATTCATTCTATTCTATACACATCTTGGTGATAGCGCCTTGCAATATTTTCTTGACGTTATCAATTCCGTCATGTTGACAGGTGACATTCCTTTAACATGGAAAATCCAAATTGTATTGCCACTAATAAAACCAACTAAAAATCCTTCAGATGTCATGTCACATCGACCAATTGCACTGTCTCCGGTTATTATAAAAATTACGGAACATCTAACTAAAAATAGAATCGAATGGTACATTGAAAATCAGAATATTTTACCTAATAGCCAATACGGCTTTAGGAAAGGTAAGAGTTCAATGGATAGCGTGGGTGTTTATATAACAGACATTCGCTCGGCCTTTTCGCAAAATAAATCCGTTGTTGCAACATTTTTAGATATAAAAGCTGCGTATGACAATGTTTTAACTGAGTTACTAATAAACAAATGAAATATATTAAAGGTCCCATATATTTTATCCAATTTTATACGAAATATGTTAACTGGTAGAGTTATTATTTTAAATTCTACAGAACTCTCCAGAGTTGCATGGAGAGGTTTGCCTCAGGGTTCTGTTTTAAGCCCTCTTCTCTATAATATATATACATATGATTTGGAAGCGTCTGTGAGTGACACAGTTAGTACCTAGTCAGGTCATAAATTCTGTCACACGTTTAATATAAAATAATTGAAACAAGTTCATTCATTATGTAACCATTTATATACCAAAATGAACTTAACAAAACATAGATTCTTATGACACTAAAGTTTATTCAAAATGACCTCCGTGTTTTTGAATACAGACCTTCAATCTGCGCGGCCAGTCGTCTATCGCAGCACGAACGAGGTCCATGTCAATATCGGCAGCTGCCTTAATCAAGGATGTCTTGAGTGACTCCAAATTGGGATGAGGCTTTGAGCACGCCTTTTCCTCCAAGTGTTGCCATTTCTTGTAATCTAACGGATTCAAATCTGGACTGGAGGAGGGCCAGTCTTCGTGCCGGATGAAGTCGATTTCACGCGCCGCCAGCCAGTCTTGTGTGCTCTTCGCTCTATGAGCTGGCGCCGAATCTTGTTGAAATATCCAGTGCCTGTTATTGAACATGGTATGAGAAACAGGTTCCACAAGGTTCGTCAGGACTGTATTTTGATACACAACTGCATTCGTTTTTACACCTTTCTCACAAAAATGTACCTCTGTTAAGCCCCAATAAGAAACTCCCAACCATACCATGAGCGAGGATGGAAAATGACCTCGTTGGACACGCGGAATACGGTTACTCACTTCTTCACTACTGTGTGCGTACACCTTATCATTTTGTTGGTTGTAGCTCTCTTCTACGGTAAAATTTTTTTCATCCGAAAAAAGAATTTCCCGATATTTTTTTCAACAAAGCGCGGCATCTCTTCAGTCTCTGGTCCATTAGACAAGCATTCAAACGATGTCCTGTTTTTCCTCGATATGATCGAAGCCCTAAGTCTTCATTTAACACCCTTTTCACCGTGGTTCTGCTTAACCCCATCTGAAGGGCCAACAATTTCTGCTTACGTTTGGGATTTCTTTGAATTCGCGCCTTCACAGCTTTTATCACTGCTGGAGTCCTAACAGACGAGGGCGACCACTTCTTGACCTGTCATCTACACTAGAGTCTTCATTGTATCGTTTGATGGTGCGATAAACGAATCTTTTGGTTATATTAAAATTTTTCAGTATGTCAATAATTTGAATTGGCGCGTAACCGCAACGATGCAACGCAATAACTGCAACACGGTCTTCTTTAAGCGTCCACTCCATATTTAAAAATGAGTAAAATTCTAAAAAGTATACCTTTTTATTTTCATGAACAATTCGAAATTCGAATTCTATAAACTTTTTTGTGGCCAGCATTCTAAAAGAAAAGTTTTTACTGTGTGACAATACTTATGACCTGACTAGGTATATTACAATATGCTGATGATTTGTTAATATACTCCATAAGTAGTTTCATGGATATAGCTGCATCTACTATAACATTTGCTATGAGATTTTTAAAATTATGGTTAGATAAACACGGCTTGAAACAATCACCTGCAAAAAGCACCGTGGTTCCTTTTTGTCGTAAGCTTAACCCACCGCCCATAAATATTAAGTACCTACGATGGTATTACTATACCCATTAAAAACCATGCCAAGTTTTTGGGCGTCATCTTAGATTCTAAGCTTACTGGTCATCCACATTGCGAATATATTGTAGAAAAATGTGAAAAACATCTTAATCTGCTAAGATGCCTCACT
This sequence comes from Philereme vetulata, assembly GCA_918857605.2. Classification (NCBI taxonomy): domain Eukaryota; kingdom Metazoa; phylum Arthropoda; class Insecta; order Lepidoptera; family Geometridae; genus Philereme; species Philereme vetulata. The sequence goes on along the minus strand of OU975427.1, from coordinate 3,278,224 downwards.
GGTGTATGGTGGGGTGCCCATCCATTCTCTTTAAAATTGGTGTACAATGCTTTGATTCGAACATAGAGCAACACGGCCACCGGCGGACCGGAGGTCCGCCGGTGGATCGTGGTGCTCTATGGATTTGAAGCACTCTTGATTATGGCACTTATTTGTTAGAGCCTGGTAGAGTTACTGCATTTAAGACTATAGATTCTATCCAATCCCGAGCAATGCGTATAATTATGAGAGCAATGAGATCCAGTCCTATCAATGCGTTGCAGATGGAATGTGGCGACCCACCTTTACATTTAAGACGTAAATTTTTGGCAAACAGGTTCTTCTTCCGTGTTCTACATACGTCTAATTATCAGCTACTTCCTAGAATTCGGCAACTTTCAGAGCTTGTTCGCTCATCTTCGTACTGGAATCATAAATTGCCTCCGAATCTCATTTATAGTTTTCACACTTATAGAACCTTTTCAGCCCCAACTTATCAATCATTACTTCTGCCCATTTTCCATTGCAACTTCCAGGCCGTAATAATGCTCCCTAATATTTATTTTGACCTGAATGTTGATGGTGGTGACAAATATACTAATATCTATTTTAATTCAATTGTCGATGAAAGATGGCATGGATGGCATCAAATTTATACTGATGCTTCCAAGCATTCACAGTCAGGTTGTGTTGGTGTAGGTGTTTATCACAAATAGTTCAATATTGGCCAAAAAATTGAATTTCCGTCCGAGACTTCTGTCTTCACTGGCGAATGCTACGGCATTGTGAAAGCATTAGAATATGTTTTGTTAATGAAACTCGAAAATACTGTTATTTTTAGCGATTCTATGAGTTCTTTACAATCACTTATTAAATATCCTTTTCGCTCTAAACTACACTTTCCACTTATATTAGAAGCTAGGATGAAACTGTTACAATGTAATGCGAAAGGATTTACTGTTAATTTTGCGTGGATACCTAGCCATTGCGGTATATTGGGTAATGAATATGCTGATAAATTAGCTAATGAAGCTGTGGAGTGCGGAGACCGTTTCCCTTACAAAAACTTTTCTCAGGATCTAATCGCTCTGCCCAAGGTTTATATTAAGGAAAGCTGGAATACAGATTGGTACGAGTCCAGCAATACTAAGGGTAGATATTATAGGCAAATTCAAACAATGATTCCCATCAAACCCTGGTTTTTTAAAAATGAAACTCAGTAAACGTGCCACTACTATCATAATAAGAATGCGACTAGGGCACACGTGCACGCCAGCTCATCTAGCGCGGATGAAAATCTTAGATGACCCATCTTGTAGTTGTGGAGATAAATTTGGTGATGTAAATCACATTTTCTTTTTGTGTATTAATAATGACCACGTTCAATTTTACAAGGATCTTGTATCCCTTCATGTTCCGCTTCCTTCAAATATTAAAATCCTTCTCGCCTCCTTAGATCCATCCGTGTACCAATGTTTAGAATCTTTCATTTGTACAAATAATATTAATATAATATAAAATCACAAATTTGTGAATGTCAATTTTGTAAATATCTCTTATCTTGTATAATTTCTCATTTTTTTTTTTTTTTTAATGGCAACTTATTCCTCTAATAAGGCGTGAGGAACATTCCTGCCAGCTTCACGTAGTAGGTTCACGGCACGGTTAAATGTAAAATAAAGTTAAAATGGGTTTAAAGTTATACGCCACGCGAGTTTATCTGATATCTGCAACAATGTGTTAAATGTTATTATTACTATCAAGCAAATAAATACAATATATTAATATATATATATATATATATATAAATTAGTAAACTATAATTTAATATCATAATGGGCTATAAATTTGGTAAGGGCACATATAGCGTTTTTATTTTGTAGTGATAAAAGGGAAGTTAAGTTAGATGGAAGAGGAGCTTTACAATAAACTAAAATATTATATAGGGAAGGTGAGGAGTATCTGGGGCAGTGATACAGTATGTGATTAATAGACCCTTCATCAAGACCACATTCACAAAGTGAAGAGTCTCTCACTCTTATTTTTCGGAGGTGCACCGATGAAGAGCAATGTCCAATTCTCATCCTACAAATTGTGGAAGTAATTTGCTTAGTAGCTTTAATTTTTGCAAACCAAGGTCTGAAAGAAATGAACGGCTGAATCTTATATAGATGATTACCTTTTGTGCGCCCTGAACTCACCCAGTGGGAGTTCCAGGATTTTTCTAAACTTTGCTTGGCAATAGAAATAATGTCATGGGGGTATGTGGTAAAATTACGTTTACTACCATGGACAATTGCAAATTTAGCTAAACTGTCCACCCGCTCATTACCCACAATACCACTGTGGCCAGGTATCCATGCCAATGTGACATTCAAATTGTCATCATGGCAAAGTCTAAGGAAATGTTTGATAGTCAAAGAAATAGGACAGGAGGAGGCTGATTTGCCAAAAGGGTTTGCTATTAATAGCTGCAGACTGCTTTTGGAATCTGAAAAAATTACGGAATTAGGGATATAATTGTTTCTGATAAATTTAATACATTCTAAGATAGGTAGGCTTTCGCCAGAACAATTTGAACAATAATGCGGATATTTAAATAGTTGAGATATATTAGAGTTGGCATGTAAAAAAGCGGTTCCCACGGACCTAAGGTCAGTCTTGGATGCATCAGTGAAAAATACATCGGAGTTACTCCAGAGGTCTGTTACTACTTTATTAAATTCGAAATTTGGGTTAGGAGTTTTCTTGTTAATACCTATTGATAGCCTAACATCAGGTTGGAATATTTTGAATTTGAAATCATACATAAAAAGAGGGTGAACTGAAAATCTATTCACTCTTAAGTCTGACCCTATCAAGCTTTCTGTAGCTTTTAACTAAGGGGGGTAATAGCTTATGTCTCCAGAATGGCTTAGATTGGGTGTAAAGATCTAACAATTTAAGTTTAGGAATTAGAGGGTGATTTGCAAAAACGCTAATTTTAAAAATAAACCTATCTGCAAGGTATTGTCGCCTTAGATTCAGTGGGGGATCTGCGCATTCGACTTGAGCATTTATAGGTGTGGATTTCATAGCTCCAATGATTATTCTGAGCGCTTTAGAGTGACATACATCAACAAGTTTTTTAATAGGAGCTTTATTTCCAGGGATTAACAAATAAGAACCAAAATCTAAGTGGCTCCTTACTATGGCATTATATAAAATTCTAAGTGATAATGGGTGAGCACCCCACCACACTCCGACCAGACATCTCATAATGTTGATACCACGTTCACTTTTACCCAACATATGATTAACTTGAGCCAAACCATTCAGTTTAGAGTCAAAAAATTTTCCAAGGAATTTAACTTTATCAACTACTGGTATAATTGAGCCATTAGAGGAAATGTTAATATTGGGAATGTTTCTTTTCCTAGAGAAAATACAGATACTGCTTTTAGATGCTGAAAGGGAAAGAGAGTTGGAGTATAACCAGGTGGACAGAATGGCAATGCCTTCTTCCACCCTACCTGCTGCTTCCGTAATAGAAGAATCAGCCGTGTAGACAAGCAAGTCATCAACATTTTGAAGAACTCTGGACACTGTTGTTAAAGACCGCTCTATATCTATAGTATATACATCGTACAATAGTGGACTTAGAACTGATCCTTGAGGGAGACCCTTCCAAATTACTCTATCAGTCTCGTTTACTCCGTTAAATCTTAGTGAGATTAGTCTGCCAGATAATAAATTAAATATAAAAGAGGTTATCTTATTAGGAATTCTTAGCTTATGCAGTTTATGCCTAAGAATACTAAGATCAACATTATCATATGCTGCAGATATATCTAGAAAGCCAGCCACAACTGACTCGTTTCTAGTCAATGCTAGATGTATATCTGTGGTAAATATGGCATGACTATCAGCGATACTTTTACCTTTTCTAAATCCATATTGAGAAGTTATAGGAGGGAGTGGTGCTCCAGGTACCACTCTAGGCGATTTTTAACTAAATGTTCGGAAATTTTAGGGATTGTTGATGATAAAGCAATGGGTCGGTAAGATAAAGAATCTGCAGGATCTTTGCCGGGTTTACAAATGGGAATAATTATTTGATGTTTCCAATATTGAGGAATAAAACCAGAACTAATAACTGTATTGATAATGGTTAACAAGTATTTGAGGGATAATTCATTTGCATTGGATAAAAAGGAGTATGGGATACCATCTGGGCCCGGGGCTGAATCTTTTACCTTATTCAGAACCAATTTTAATTCTTGGAAGGAGAAGGGGGAATCAAGCAAAAAGTGAGAATTAGAAGAGTGAGCGGGAATATCATTCGATAAATAGTAAGGGTTGGGTACCTGTAAATAATTAGGAGCAAATGGGGGGGCTACCTTACTCATAAAATCATTTGTCCAAGAGGACGACTAAAACATCTAAAACGTCTTATTTTATCCCAGACAATAGTAGGGGGAGTTTGAGGGGAGACAGAAGAACAGAAGTTACGCCAGCCCTGAAACTTCTTTTTCTTCAAAAGCCTTTTAGTAGCAGCACTTACGTTTTTAAAAACTAGGAAACTCTCTAGGGTCACTTTGGTGTCACAGTTAGATTCAACAGCCTTTCGACGTTTAATTGCTTTAGTACAGTCAGAATCCCACCAGGGAGGAGATGGAATTTTGCCCGCAAAGGTGTTCTTTTTCTTAAAAACAGCATCTGCAGCATCAATAATAGATTTTTTTTAAAAATTGCTACAATCAATAATATTGAAAGAGTCAGGACTAGGCAGGGCCTCTATTTTCTCATCTAAAAGACTGGAGTAAGATTCCCATTTATTTTTACTACTTATGTATGGAAGAAGAGGAGGAAGGTTAAGAACAGAAGAATTTTGATAAGGGAATGAGATGATAATAGGATAATGGTCTGAGCCATGAGTAGTAGGATGCCTGGACCAAGAAAGAAGACTAGCTAAAGAAGAAGAACAACAAGACAGATCTACAAAACTTAAATTGGCACCTGGCGGGGTTCTACGCGTAGGAGACCCATCATTCAAAATACACAAATCAAAACTATCTAAAATATCTAAAAATAGACGCCCAAAAGGGTGACTATTAGGTGCTCCCCATAATTGATGATGACAGTTAAAATCTCCTAATAGAACCAATGGAGGAGGAACTGTTGAAAGATAAGATTGCAAAATAGGGATAACCGCAATATTTCTTTTTGGAATATAAACAGAGACATAGGAAATGTTGTTAAACCTAAGGGCCACAACATTTAACAAATTACTAGAGTTATTTATGGGAATTTGAGTAAAAGATAAATTATTTCTAATAAAAAGGGCGGAACCGCCCCAGCCATCCCCTCTGTCGTCCCGGAGAACGGTGTATCCAGGGGTTCTAAAAATAGAACCAGGATCCAGCTATGTCTCCGAGACGGCAGAGATGAATGGTTTATGAAGATTAAGTAAGTAGTGTAGTTTAGATTTGTTCTGAACCATACTTCTACAATTCCATTGGAGGACTACATCCATGTTTGATCGCATTTAAAAGTGTGATTGATATAGTGTTAATCATGTGTATTGCAACGTTGTTCGGTAGATCAGAATGCAGGATTATATTAGTCAAAGAAGCGAGTAATTTATTAATTGTTTCAGAAGTCAGGATTTCATTTTCGTTTGAGCTTGTATTATTTAAATTATTCTTGATAGCACAACCGTTTGATGGTGCAGGAATATCATAAGAATGTATTAATTTCCTATGGGATTTTTGGTCATAGCCAGGAACTATAGCTGGGCGAGGACGCGGAGGGCGAATTATGGTTTTTCGGTACGAGTGAGGAACTGCAGAGGTTTGGGAAGACGGTATCTTATTAGAAGATGGAGACATCAGCTGAGAGGACTCAGGCTGACTTGATGCAACTTCTGCAAAGGACTTCTTAGATTGCGGGATTACTTTAATTGCCTCTTGGTATGAAACATTGTGATAAGCCATATGGTGTTTTATATTGACTTGCCTGGTATATTCAGGACAAATCTTGCTAGTGGCGAAGTGATGTGCCGAGCAGTACATACAAATTGCCTCCGTTACATCAACCAAGCATGAGTCTCCTGTGTGGTTGTCAGAGCATTTGTAGCATTTACTTTTAGAACGGCAATGAGCTTTAGTATGCCCAAATCGACAGCAACTATAACATTGGATAGTGGGGAAGATATACTGCTCCACCGCCAGCATGGTATAGCAACAAGCTATCTCTTTGGGCAAAACTTGACCATCAAACGTAAAGACAACAGTTTGAGTAGGTACCCAAGAACTGCCATCCGATGTCGTAATAATTTTTTTGTTCAGACTTCTAGTTTTAATTATTTTCCCCGTACTCACCGGGCAGCGAACTGCTTCTATAATTTCCTCGTGAGACCAGTCAGAAGGGATACCTTTGACTATACCCATGCGAGAAATGTTATGTGACGCTATATATGCTTTGAAGTTATTTTGGGACAACAGATCATTTTTTAAGAATTGATTTGCTTCATCCGCAGATTTGAAACTAACCGCTAGGCGATTGCGGCCTATCTTTTTTATACCATCATTCAAGATGGATGTGATTTTATTTCTGAAGAGGAATGAGCCGAATTTCAAGGGGTGAAGGGTAGTTCCAGGCGTAGCATTTTCTATGGTGGTGGGGGTAGGAGGAGAGTTTTGGGTCAGGAGGTTTGGTGTATCATCTTGGGTCAGGTCCATTGGAGCAGCATGAATACCTGGCTGGTTTACTTTTTTTGTGTGTGGCTGAATTGCCTTATTAATTGTTGGGACTATGCGGTTGCTTACACGCGGGACAGCAGTGCTATTGTCATGTATTAGAATAGGATTAGATAGAACTTTGTTGATGGGATTTTTTGGTTTGGAGATTGATTTCAGTTTTTCAACTTTCATAGCTTTCTTATCTTTTTTTTTAATAACTGTTTTCCAAGTCGGAGTAGCATTCTTTTCTTTCAGAAACTCGGCACGCCTGGTAGGGGACTTGGAGGATGGAGCTATAGCCCCATCCTCACAAGATTCCGGCGCTGGAATTTCACAGAATAGCTCTAGTGAGGGAATTTTAAATCCTGGTGGAAGGTCTAGTTCAAATTCGGGACCAGGATCCAATAAATCGGTATCCACCATCTCTTCCATGATGGCGGACACATGCAAACAGCGCACCCAATTTCAAACTACAATACACTACAAAATTCTTACCACAGCGACGAAAGACAAACACAAATATATAGAGTTAAACAATTATACCTCCACCAACTAGATTTTCCTAAGTAAACTAAGTTTAGAAGGCAAATATCAGAAAAAAACACAATTAATTTGCCGGGAAACGAAAAAACAACGTGAACACAACCAGGGTCCGTTTGACAGTCTCCTAATTTCTCATTAATGTATCCTCTGATCCTTACCTATACTTGAAAAAACATAGCTTGATCTCTGCGACAATTGTTAAACTGACATTCCTAGGGTTGTTATGATACAGAAAAAAAATATCGATAGTAATTATCGATAGAAGCTTTGCAGTAAGACCAATTGTTGGACTTTTGAAGGCTCCAACAACTCGTAACGACTGCCATTAGATATTCGTATGGCAGCCGGGACCGACGGCTTAACGTGCTTTCCAAGGCACGACCAGACCAGTGCAAAAAACCCATATATATGCATACAAATTCCCCATATTCCAAAGGAGTATACCCCAAATCAATTTCCGAAACACTTTCAGAATCGCTAGAGCAAACTTGTAAATTTATAATGAACTCTTGTTCGCAAATATTATCAAATCGAACGTCCCGCTCCCAATCTTCTTCCATTAATTTTCTGCATTTGGTAATTACCTTTTTCCAATCTTCTACAGATACATTTTCAACCGCAGTGTTTAGTAACTGCAACATTTTATTTGCCGTGAAAGGTGGTGTTGTGTTATGTCTAGCAGCGTAACCTTGAAAGAAAAACATATTATAATATCATAAATTATACAGGAGTTAATACATAAAGAATCTGTCTAACTGAAATTCGAGCAAACAAACCTTTTACTTGGGCCCAGATAAGCTCGATCGGATTTTACTGGCAGTGATATGGAGACAGTCTTATGACGTTATGACCCTTTTCTTGGGCTATGTCATCTAAGACATACGTTGGTGTGCTGGGTTTGTGCAGACCAACGAGTCTCAATAATTCGATAAATTAATTTTGAATTAAGTTTTATACAAAATATCGATAGTTTATAGTCTGTGGTCACGATGATTCATCGTTCATCACTATAATTAGCTCAGCATGCCCATAAAGTATGACATTGACGTGTACGTTTGTCCGTACTGTTAAATTCAGAACTTCATAGGCGCGATTTTACTGACAGCTGTCCCAGAGATCAAGCTATGTTTTTTCTAGTATAGTTTAGTGTATTTAACCCGGGTTTTGTATTTATTCTGTTTCCCTAATTTTTTTTATTTGTCATTGGCAAATGCACAAACAGTGCGACCCCACAAAAAAAAAACGCTGTGAGCATTCGCGGCACCCATCTAGCACTGATCTTTGACAAATTGGTACCATGTAAAATGTTAATTGGTACATGGTACCCACGCTTGGTTCTTTCTGCTAATATTTTCACTCTCACACGGGCATCTTCGAGTACAAGTTTCTTAACAATTTTTACGTTTTCTTCACTAGCGGCACTAACCGGCCCACCGGCACGAGGGTCGTCTTCAATAGAGTGCGCGAAGTTAGCCCCGCACTTTCCGATTTTCCAGTTTTTGACAGTTGTTCTGGATTGTTCTAGGTTAGCTGTGCAATGTTCCAAAAGGAAAAAAATATATCATCAAAATTGATGCAAGAACACTGAAATACCGAAGCGTGAAGTTAGCCCCGCACTTTAAGATTTTCCCATTTTTGACAGTTGTTTTGAATTCTTCTAGGTTAGCTCTGCATTGTTCCAAAAGGAAAAAATTCTATCATTAAAATTGATGCCAGAACACTGAAATACCGAAGCGTGAAGTTAGCCCCGCACTTTTCGATTTTCCAGTTTTTGACAGTTGTTTTGACTTGTTATAGGTTAGCTCTGCATTGATCCATAAGAAAAAATTTTTATCATCAAAATTGATGCCAGAACACTGAAATACCGAAGCGTGAAGTTAGCCCCGCACTTTTAGATTTACCAATTTTTGACAGTTATTTTGAATTGTTCTAGGTTAGCTCTGCGTTTTTCCAAAAGGAAAAAATTCTATCATCAAAATTGATGCCAGAACACTGAAATACCAAAGCGTGAAGTTAGCCCCGCACTTTTCGATATTCCAGTTTTTGACAGTTGTTTTGTATTGTTCTAGGTTTGTTCTGCATTATTCCAAAAGGAAAAAAAAATCTATCATCAAAATTGATGCCAGAACACTGAAATACCGAAGCGTGAAGTTAGCCCCACACTTTTCGATTTTCTTGTTTTTGACAGTTGTTCTGTATTGTTCTAGGTTTGCTCTGCATTGTTCCAAAAGGAAAATCATCTAAACTGATACCAGAACACTGAAATACCGAAGCGTGAAGATGCCCTGCGTTTTTCTATCGTCCAGTTTTTGACTGTTGTTCTGATTTGTTCTAGGTTGGTTCTATAATGTTCCAAATGAGTAAAAATACTTAGTCAAAATTGAAGTCAAAATACGTCAATAAACAAAAATACCGGTGTACGAAATTAGCCCCGCACTTTTCGAACTCGCATATTGTGTCGGTGGTAACGGTAACTGATTTATCTAAAAACCACGCCAGCTGTCTATATAAAAAACCGCGTTCGAGTCAGTTTTTTTTGTTGTACATATATCCAGATGGAACTAGCTTATGGCATCTAACAGAGAACTGCCTCGTAGGTCGCGTACCATAACCTACCTTAGAAATGTACCATAAGTTGCATTGCCCTGCGTCCAGCAACTTAGGGTATACAGGTATCCTCATGTGCCAATTTCACCGGCAACCGTACCCATCAAACCGGTCTATCCGAGTTTGTGAACTATGATGCCGGGCCTCAACCCTATAACACCCTCTTTTAGCGTGCTTTATGCGTTTCCTATCATCCTTTGTACCTACTTATAATTTTGAATAAAATTATCTATTGAATAAACTTTATTGTATTGGTTAATTTATTTTTTTCACAAAGTGCGGAGAATCACTAAAATCGGGGAATCGAGGCCAAGTGCCTTTCGCACTATAGAAGTCTCAATAATGTCATTGTAGCTATAAAGCATACCAAACAAGGGATAACCAAAACAGGTTGACTGATAAAATTGTTTGAAGTATATACCTACCAAATTGTAAAAGATTTTTGAAATGAAAACTTCTTTAGGCGCGTTGAACATTTTTTGAGATGGGAAAAATCCATTGAACTCGTGACACTGTTACCGACACCTATCACTGACTACTGATACTGACTGTGACAGGTACTAAATTCTCTTTAGTGACTGACTTTTGTGTTCTGTGGACACCTCCATAAATAAACAGTACCTATCTGTAGTGAACCCTGCTTTTATTCAAGTTTTCACTTTTGCCGGCACTAGTGCCACTTTTTTTTTCTTTTAGATCATGAGAATTAAATCCATTTCAATGTTCATTTGGTGATAATTACACACGTATGATTAATTATTTAATATTATCATAGCGGGGAATTTAGCGCTCTTTTGCGGGGAATCAAGAAATTTACACCGGCAGCACTGGAAATATATTTAACACAAAAAATATACCTTGCCGAGTTGCCGACAGTGTTGCCGTTTTAGCGACTTTGTCGCTAGATCTAGGGGATTTTGGACTCCTTTAGCAACATTCTTTTCAGATTTAGCGACAAAAAATATCTAGCGACATCTAGCGACTTATTAAAATAACGAAAGAAGAACGAAAGAAAGAATACATATAACTAGCAGTTTTGGCTATAACAGTTTTGTCACTGCCACATTCAAACGCTGAAGTCGAGCGAATGTTCAGTGTGATGAATATCGTAAAAAATAAACTAAGAAACGGATTGGTGCCTGTTATTCTGAACTCAATCATTCTTATAAGAAACCAATTAAAAATTTTAATCCAGACTTGCCATAGCTACGTATTGCCTGAAGATGTTCTTTCCGAAATCTCAAAAACCATTAAAAAAACAAAGAGTACTGAAAAAGGACATCAACTTCCAGAACTGCTACTACCAATGTGTGTGATGAGGATGACATCTTAGTTAGATGACGAAATGTTGCAATTTATTCAATTTTGATTACCTATTATTTGTGTAAACCTACATCTTTTTTTTTTTTTTTATATTTAAGGAAAAAGGCAAACGGCCCACCTGATGGTAAGTGGTGGTTATCTTCAAGTAAACACTTGTATATTAACCGTCTTTTATTAATGCAATATCCTTATAAAAATCTAGCGATATTTAACTAGATTTTTCATATATCTGGCGACTTTTCGGTGCTATCTTAGCGAATTTTTTTTGCCTGAGCGGCAACCCTGGTTGCCGATTACCGTCGGGCGTCGACTGGTGTAGCCTTTGTAATTTTGTATGCTCTTTGGAAAAAATTATTCGAGCATTTATTGTTCTCACGGTTTACTTACTGAGTATAAAGTGAAAACTGAAAAGAAAGCACAAAAGTAACAGCAAGAAAATTTTAACTTCAACAGAACCAAATACTATTCGAGTAATGGCTCAAAACTCATGGTGCAGGGTGTGCCTAGCGATCGATGTCAAAATGCATTGGATTACCAACACTCACCATAAAGAAATATTCGAGAAACTTTCCACTACAGAGGTATGCTCCTGCTCTACCTATAGCTCAGTTTTATGCTGATTGTACCTAAGGGCATTGAACCCAATTGGACCAATCACTTGCTCAATTTAGTTCTGACCTAACCTGCCTACACACAGTACCTACTCTTTGTTCCAGTTGAATGCAGAAGATGGATGGCCTCACACAATATGCTACATCTGCTACTCACAGCTGCAGAGGTGCTGCAGATTCTCTGACATGTGTCACAAATCTGAACAAATTCTGAAAAAGATATTACAATGTGGCGCTGAGGTAAGTATAGTTTGTAGATCTTGAAATGTTGCAAGCGTGATAGATAGGTAGGTAGTTTATTTCTAAACTTCTACGATCTCTGTACTAATAATAAACCGTTATTTATCGCGGCTTTACCTAACTTCGATAACCGGCTACTAATTAATAAGACATTGCTACATTGTAACAAAATATATTATACAATATTATGTAAGTATAAAGAATAAAAGCTAATAAATAAAATTCCCATTTAATATTAGTATATATAAATTTATATAGGTAGTTAGTTCAGATTGAATTAAGATTGTTGGTCAAAGACTAATATTGATATAACAGATTATGCTGATTATACTCGTACATTAGCTGTGATGGCCTTGACAGAGTGAGAGCAAGGAGTTCGTCTATTGTATTTTGTTTTAATTTACATCTGTATATTACTCATTGGAAATCACACTAATATTATAAATGCGAAAGTTTGGATGTTTGTTTGTCAGTCAATCACCTTGTAACGGCCGAACCTGTTTGATAAAAATTAGTATGTACTTAGACCATAACCTGGATTACCACATAGGCTACCTTATATCAATATCATGGGTGTCAAGTCAATTTGCACCAGCACGTTTGCTTTATTTCTAGGTAACCTATGCATCTAGTAGTGTAACGCGTACAAAGACGCAGGCAACAGCTAGAACTGAATTTCTAACTTTTGATTTGAATGGAAAATATAGTTCCAACTAGCGTATAAGATGGCGCTATCTGGAGATACGCCGCTAAACATATGCTTTATATATGTACCAAAATCTAATAATGTTAAAAATAAAAGTTGAAAGTAGAAAATAATGTTTAGATGATAATATAAATCAGGAGGGGGGGGGGAGGGATGTAAAGTTTTGTAATGTAAATAGTTGCAATGTTGGAGCACATGGCTTTGCTATACCAGTTCCGAGTTACACCGCCGTGTGGTCCCTAGGCTAACGTAACTGGGACGAAAACTCGCCACGACGCACTGGCCAGCGCGGCGTTTTAAGGCTAACTCCTCTTTGTTCATGATTGATGCCATAAAGCCCCGGCCCTCAGTCCCCAGCAGCCCCGCTATTCCCGACTCTGGCAGCGGTCACGGTTCCGGAGGGGCAGAGGGTGCTAAGAATCGCTGGAAGAAGCTCAGCTGCCACAACCCAACGACCCTGGCGTGTTATAACGCTAGGACGTTACGCACGGACGAAAACCTATTGGAATTGCAAAACTAATTGGATAACGTTAAATGGGACATTTTGGGTTTGTCAGGAGTTCAACAAATGGGAGAAGATCTAGTAAAATTAACATCCGGGGACCTATTTTATTACAGGGGTCATGACCCCTGTAATAAATTAGATCTTACAGTCTAGACAGATCTTACAGTGGTGTCGGATTTTTGATAAACAAAAATGTCACACCTTCTATACAGAACCTAAAGAGTATATCCACCCGCGTTTGTTTTACAGTACTCAAACAAAACAAACGTTACTCTTAAAATAATTCAAGTACCTATATGCCCAGACGACTGACCACCCAGATGACGAGGTTGAATTGTTTTACGAAGTTGTTGAGAAATCTATCACCGAGGCTCCTTGTCACTACACTACCATCATTGGAGACTTTAATTCCAAAATTGGTGCTCCTCTGCTTAATGAAAGCTCCATCGGCAACTTCGGACTAGGACAACATAATGATAAAGGACAGTTCCTCGTCAATTTCCTTAAAAAACAAAACCTATATGCAATGCATACATTTTTCCAAAAGCGAAACTCAAGGAAGTGGACTTGGATAAGCCTTGGTAGCCACTATAAAAATGAAATAGACTACATAATATCCTCACATAAAAATATAGTCACTGATGTTTCAGTTTTGGCACGTTTTAAGACCGGTAGTGACCACAGATTGGTTAGGGCAACGTTCAGGTTTGATCTTAGAAGAGAAAGAGCAAAAATTATAAAAGCTCAAAACCGATACGAGAAACAAGAAGTGTCATCTTTACAAGCTCGGTTTCATGATCTTCGGAACCAGTTTGATGGACTCAACGAAACAATTATGGACGTCGACCAAATCAATAAGTTACTTTGCGACGCTATAACCGAGGTAGCTCACAAACACCTAGGCGCCATACCTAATATTAACTTTTAATAAACTCTCTTTAAATAAATAAATATTGCTGGACATTTCACACAGCGCTATCTAGCAAAGCTTGTACTATGGGAACCAGATAACTGATAGAATACTTATATACATTTTTTTTTTGTAAATACATACTTATAATACTCTTATATATGTATATAGAGAAACAACCAGACCCGGAACCAATATCTGTAGATCATGCAAACATTTGTTCCGCGGCGGGAATCGAACCCGCTACCTCCTGCGTCTCAGCCGGCTATTTGCCCACTGTGCCACGGGGGTCGTCAAAAACAAGAGAAACAAAAGTACTTTTTACTTTAGAAACAAGAGTACATTTCGGGGAGTGTACGGCGGAACTTTTCAACCTGATCCTACATTCTCCATTCTCTCAACAGACGCTCTGCGGTGCGCCACCGCAATATGGTAGAAATACCTCCCATTCGCACAAAGTGGTTCTCTTCGACCGCGTACCGCCAAAGAGTGGGACGCCTTGCCAGAGTCTGTGTTTCCAGATAGCTACAGCCTGGGTATCTTTAAGTCGCGAGTGAATAGGTTTCTTCTAGGCAAGCGTGTACCATCGTAGACTGCATCATCGCTTACCATCAGGCGAGATCGTGGTCAAACGCAAGCCTATAATGTATAAAAAAAAATAAAAAAGAAATATGATCGAGCAAAGACGAGTAATGAAACAGAGCAGAGTAGAAGAACAACGAAAATTTTTAGAAATAAATAAATTAATACATAAATCTATTAAAAAATACAAAGGACCAAAAATGTTTAGAAGAAAAACATAAATAGGTACTAAACAGATATAAAAACTAAAAGATAGGGATGGTAATTGTGTGACCGACCGGCAGCAGATACTTAGCGTAGTTGAAGAATTTTATCGAGAATTGTACGCATCACAAGCAACAGACTACGAGCAAATGACTGACGATCCTAGAGCACCACCTGTTCAGATCCTAGACAACGAAGAATTACCGCGCATAATGTCTCGTGAGGTGGAACATGCACTTTGCCAGATGAAGAATGAGAGATCTCCTGGCCAGGATGGCATTACAATCGAACAGCTGCGGGCAGGAGGACCACCAGTGTTAGACGTACTAGGCAAACTCTACAATGACGTTATGTACCAAGCTCGCACACCTGAATCTTGGAAAAATGTCCTGGTAACAATTATTCACAAAAAAGTAGACATTTCTAAATTAAGTAACTACATGCCTATAAGTCTTCTTTCACAAATCTACAAACTTTTTGCTAAAATCATATGTAATAGACTCACCCGATCGTTCGATGAATACCAACCAACTGAGCAGGCTGGCTTCCGAAGCGGGTTCTCTACCATTGACCATATACACTCAGTCAAGCAGCTGATGGAGAAGAGTCACGAGTACAACCGACCCCTTTGCATGGCCTTTGTCGATTATGAAAAGACCTTTGACAGTCATTATTATAAATACGGGATTTATCACGTACCGTCTTATCGGTGTTTCGATCGACAATGTTTCGGTTCAATTCGTGAACCTTCATCAGGGTGAGTGCGATCCGCTCCGAATAACGTCTCGCCTCGCACTGCGCTCCGCTGCTCTCTGCGCGCGAGTGGACGGGCAGGGTGGTGGGGATTGGGTCAACGAAAGCACAGTGCGTTGACCCGCTGTGTCATCATCATTATCATCACTGCTGCTCTCCTCTGTAGTTCTTGGCACAGGCAAACACACAACACTAACTACGTCTCTACCAGGTTCACTCACTCTTCTGTCACTTGCATCATGAAGACATGGCCTCCAGGCTGGCGGTAGAACCCATCCTCTATCCCTGTTAAAGTTCGGCACATGACTTATTTCTATCGCCTCTCGGATCTTGCGAGGAACGAAGAACTTCTCTCGCTAAAACCCGGGCCTTGTCGAAACGTATGTAGTACGTCGAATCAGAATCTAGGGAATGTTCCGCCACTGCAGAGCTGTTTGAGTCAACATTCTTCATTGCACGTATGTGTTCAGTCAACCTAGTAGATACGTTACGCTTTGTTTCACCAATGTAGCATTTACCGCAGTCACACGGTATCATATATACGCCAGGGACGCCCAGAGGGTCTCTGTCCTTCGGCGAACGCAGCAGCTGTCTCAATTGTGTTTGAGGACGGAATATCGTCTTGATGCTGTACTTATGGCGTAACAAGTTTCCGATCTTATCCGTTAATCCTTTCACAAAAGGTAAGTACGCTACTGCTCTATTTACCGTTGTTATGCGTGATCTTGTGGATGTGTCCGCAATTCGACAGCTCTGTCTCCATCCGTAGCCGTTTTGTTCCAGCACTCCTTTTATGTGTGAGAGCTCGCGGTTCACGTACTGAGAGGCACATAGCCTTAGTGCTCTATTAATCAGAGTACGCGGTACCGAGGCTAAGTGAGCTGGATGGTGGTGCGAGTCAGCTCTAAGATGCTGGCCTGTGTGTGTTGGCTTACGGTATACTGTATGTGTAAGTCGTCCTGTCTGTTCTCGTATAACCAACACGTCCAGGAACGGTAGGCATTCATCTTTTTCCAGCTCTACCGTGAAGGATATCTTAGGATGTTTACAATTTAGATAGCTAAGTAAGGTTTCTATGCTATCTCTTCGTACTATTGCGAACACATCATCTACATACCGCCACCAGTATCTCGGTCTACAGGGTACGCTATCCAGTACCGTCCTCTTAAACCACTCCATAAATATATTGGCCACTACTGGAGCTATTGGTGATCCCATTGCTACACCCTCCAATTGTATGTGATAATCACCCCGCCATACAAAGTAACCACTTGTTAATAGACACTCAATTACCTTCATGCATCCGATAGGTGTTGATGAACCTTGTAACAGCTCTTGTATAATGGTTATTGTGTCCGTTATCGGTACATTGGTAAACAGTGACGCTACATCGAAACTCACCATACACTCATCTTCATGTACTACTATTCCTTCCAAGAGTTGAGTAAAGTGCGTTGAGTCTTTCACGTAGCTAAAGGACTTTCCTGTGAAAGGAAGAACAGTGTCGAGCATTGGGCCGTGTTGAACTCTCTCCATCGCTGCAGCATTGACGCCCGGTATGTGGATCTGCTTCGGGAGATATATAGCTCGGCTACCATGCAAGTGAGGCTACACAACTTAACTAACCCCATATCGATCAAAAGGGGGGTGCGACAGGGAGACACAATTTCACCCAAGCTTTTTACAGCTATCTTAGAAGACGTCGTAAAAACGCTTTCTTGGGACTAATGTAGTATAAATGTCAATGGTGTCTACCTGTCGCACTTGCGGTTCGCTGATGATCTTGTTCTGTTTGCCGAGACAATAGACGACCTGCAGACCATGTTGAATGAGCTTTATAATGCATCTCTTAGAGTGGGCCTCAGGATGAATATGGGCAAGACGAAGGTTATGTCGAGCATTTCTGGAGTTTCGGTCCCAAACGTCGTTGTTGGAAGCGAGAAACTAGAAATGGTCGACTCATACGTTTATCTTGGCCATGTTTTATCTTTTGGCAAGGAGTATCAGATGAGGGAAGTCATCAGGCGTGTTCAACTTGGATGGGCAGCTTTCGGCAAACTAGCTGACATATTAAAATCGACTCGTATTCCACAATGTCTTATAACACGTCTCTATAACCTATGTGTTCTGCCAACTATGATTATAGTGCCGAGACATGGAGGCTCACGAAGGAGGCAGTGTACAAAATAAGTATAGCACAGAGAGCCATGGAGCGCGCCATGCTCGGCATCACACTCTTAGATCGAGTTCCCAATACTGAAATTCGCAAGCAGACTAAAGTACAAGACGTCAGCAAGCGAATATTGGGGCTCAAGTGGAGTTGGACAGGACACTTGGCCAGACGTAGTGACGACAGGTGGACTAAGGCCCTAACAGAGTGGAGGCCGAGAACTGGGCATCGAAATAGGGGACGTCCACCAGCGTGATTCAGACTGGCACAGGATCGGGAAGTATGGCAGAAACAAAGAGAGGCCTATGCCCAGCAGTGGGTCGACACGGGCTAAACATGATGAAAATAAATCAAACAAACAATACTTTAATCTGTTTGGAGCAACACAAAAAATGTTAGAGATATAGAAATTAAGTTTGATAGATCCATGTTGGGTCCCAAAATTAAAAGAAATAAGCATTTATTAATAAAGTTCGACACATTTGTAATTTTGGCGTTACTTAAAAACCGCCAAATCTGTAGCTGCGGTGGCATTTATACGTAAGTACCAAATGGATTCTTACAGATTAACGCTACCGTAGTTTTCTGGCTCTTGTCAGAACTCTTGCATGGTCGCCCCTGTGTGTCGCTTTACCCACTCTACCTTCACTCCGCTCGGCTTCGCGGGCTTCCTCCACTCGGGGCCTTCTATGCGAGCTTCTGGCTCTGTGCTTTTTATAACACTCTAGGGGTGTCACGCACAAGACTGCCTAGAGTCGGGATGCTCAATGTCGGTTCTCCCACTCATATAGACCAATAATTAAAAAAAGGAATCAAATATTATTTTTGAATACCAAATATTTTTAAAAGTACACATTTACAATAGATAAGATAGATTTAGCATATTAATTCAATAGATTGAATTAATATGCTAAAAAAGAATTAACATAAATACGATCAGAACTTAAATTTAAAAACGCAGAATTAAAATTACTTAAAAGAAAGGACACAACGCAGAAAAGGGAAATACAAGCACAAAACCAAATCAGACTAAAATTCAAGACATTAGATCTACAGAAGAAATACTATGAACTACAAGAAACATCCGATGCTCAATTAGAGATTCTAGAAAACAATGAGCTTGAACTACGGGAAAAATTTCTTCTTTAGAAAAGAGCTGTAGAATCATAAGAGAATCGTACGATAGCCTCGGTATAGCTAATTATAAGAACGAATGTGAAAATGCAGAACTTGCTCATACCATCAAGGAAATGGAAAATGTATTACAAGAGAGTACTGAGCCTGTGTTTGAGGAAAACACACCACTTGGAACAATCTTCGCGACAGATGAAAAATCAGACACACCCAGAAGGCCACGAAAGAGCATTGTAGTTATTGGAGATGACTGCGCACAGGGACTAGGGGCAGCGCTACGTAACTCTCTAGATATCCACCAGTATACCATCTGCTGCTACACTTACAATAACACGCCAGTTGACCTGCTGATCCATACAGCAAAACGTTTAGTGGTAAGGGAAGGTGACTGCATGCTCGCAATGTTATTTGTGACAAGAAAATTAGGTATAAAACACGCCAAAAAATATGTAGCAGGCATTACCAGCCTACATAGATTGTTGAAAGAAAAGGATATTCAATTAATATGTACCTACTTATCATACAAAAGTGGTCGCTCATATTCTAGCGCCGTTTATAATGATAATATTTTTTACTACAACACAAGTTTACATAATTATTCCATTCATGATCCAACAATAGATGTAATCAATATTGGCGCTGTACGTAACAATCTGACACCAAAGCAGTTTAAATCAATCATTGTAAATTATGTGAGATGTAATCAAATATCAAAAGCAAATTTAACATGTGATGAAAACTCTACGAAAGGGTTTTCAGATAATGTAGACAAAATTCGCTGTAATAATACAAGTGATGTTGCAGCTGATATTGATGATAGGGTTATTAGCACAATCGTAATGCAACCTTTGGAAATGATCTGCAAAGGGAGTAGACATATCAATATCTTTCACCAGAATCTGTGTGGAGTAACTAACAAGAGAGACGAAATCGATGTATATGTTAACTCTCGTAGCGAAAACTTGATTATGTTTGTCTAAGTGAACACTTCTTAAATAAAAACTCAGTAGGAATGTTTAACATAACTAACTATAAACTTGTTTGCTATAATGTTCGCGCAACTAAAAAGAGAGGCGGTTCGTTGATTCTAGGTCGCGAAGATTTCGAATGTGAGGAAGTAGCCTTTAGTAAAAAACTATATAAAATAGAGAGTTTTGAAATTTGCGGGGTAAAAGACGTCCAGAGCAATACTTACATTTGTTGCTGCCATCGTAACCCTGTAGAAAGTAATTTTAATGAATTTCTATTGCGGCTTGAAAAGTTTTGGAGCACTTTTTTGATAGGAAATGTTTTTTTGCTGGGAGACTTTAATGTGGATGTTTTGAGAGACGATAAGCAAAAGCAAGAATTTGTTAAACTTTTGAAATGTTATAATTTTGAATATTTAATAAGAGGAACTACTTTCATTAGGAATAATGCAAACTCGAGCTTAGACAACATATTGACAAATCTTTCCAATTACATGATTACAAACTGTGATATAGACCATAACGGTTTAGGAGATGGTCATGCAGGAATATCTTGCTCATATAGAGTAGAAAGTTCATGTAAGATAGACGCAAATCAGATAATCAAGGTTCACCGCAGAAATTACTGTAGTAGGAATTGTATAAATTTTAGGACCGCTGTGGCTAAGACCAATTGGTATGAGATGGGCGTTAACAGTTTTGTTAAAAACATAGTTGATATTTTTAAGTTTAATTTTGCAAAAACAAAAAGAATGATAAGATTAGATGGATTTAAGAGATTAAAATGGTTAACAAAAGGTGTGAAGGTATCTAGTAAAATGAAAAGGTTTTTGGTTTTGATCGTTAAGTCAGACCAAGATAAAGAAGCCGTAGCGTACAAAAAGTCATACACTAGGATATTTAAAAAAGTAATTAAGAAAGCGAAGCAATTAACGGTACAAGAAGAAGTTACGAAGGCTAAAGACTCAACAAAAGCTATCTGGCAGGTTGTTAATAAGCATAGGAATGTAAAAGAAAGTAGAAACGGGGATCAGATTAAACTTAAACTTAACGACAGATTAGTTCATAAACCACAAGATATTGTTAACACTTTCTCTAGAAAATTTGACCAAGGGAACATTAATAAATCTAATAATGATCTAATGGTTCATGAGAATGACTGCGATGAAGGTCCTTGTCAAAGAAAACAACAGATTAGAGACTAACATGGTGTTTGATTGAACCAGTGACTAGTATAGAAATTTGCAAAATTTTGAAGTTCATGGAATGCAAGAAATCTTATGGATACGATTATATGCCTACACAAATAGTTAAAGACAATGTAGACATTTTATCAGGGCCTTTAGCATATTTTTATAACTTATGTGTTGAGTCCGATACATTTCCAGAACAACTTAAAATAGCTAGAATACTGCCTATCTTTAAAAAGGGCGCTAAAACTGATCCTAAAAACTACAGTCCGATTTCACTACTACCGGTACTGTACAAAATTTTTGAAAAAAATATTAAAAATAGGCTTGTTAGGCATTTATACGGCCACAACATATTGAATGGAAGGCAGTTTGGTTATCAACATAGTGTAAGTACGGGGGATGCAATAAAAACCTTGCTGGAAGATGTAGTACTACAATTAAACAATAAAAATAGGGTAAGTGGACTTTTTTTGGATTTAAGTTCGGCTTTTGACACAGTGGATCATACGATATTACTAGAAAAGTTGGAACACTACGGAGTGAGAGAGAAACAACATAATTTATTCTAATCCTATATATGTAACCGGAACAATTTGTAGAAGTAAGAACTATAGAGCGTAATGCAGAGCGTATATACCTAGTCAGGTCATAAGTATTGTCACACAGTAAAAACTTTTCTTTTAGAATTTTGGCCACAAAAAAGTTTATAGAATTCGAATTTCGAATTGTTCATGAAAATAAAAATGTATACTTTTTAAATTTTACTCATTTTTAAATATGGAGTGGACGCTTAAAGAAGACCGTGTTGCAGTTATTGCGTTGCATCGTTGTGGTTACGCGCCAATTCAAATTTTTGACATACTGAAATATTTGAATATACCCAAAAGATTCGTTTATCGCACCATCAAACGATACAATGAAAACTCTAGTGTAGATGACAGGTCAATAAGTGGTCGCCCTGGGTCTGTTAGGACTCCAGCAGTGATAAAAGCTGTGAAGGCGCGAATTCAAAGCAATCCCAAACGTAAGCAGAAACTGTTGGCCCTTCAGATGGGGTTAAGCAGAACCACGGTGAATAAGGTGTTAAATGAAGACTTAGGGCTTCGGGCATATCGAAGAAAAACAGGACATCGTTTGAATGCTCGTCTAAATTTTACTACATTTTAGCTACATCAAACAAAATGATAAGGTGTACGCACACAGTAGTGAAGAAGCGAGCAACCGTATTCCGCGTGTCCAACGAGGTCATTTTCCATCCTCGCTCATGGTATGGTTGGGAGTTTCTTATTGGGGCTTAACAGAGGTACATTTTTGTGAGAAAGGTGTAAAAACGAATGCAGTTGTGTATCAAAATACAGTCCTGACGAACCTTGTGGAACCTGTTTCTCATACCATGTTCAATAACAGGCACTGGGTATTCCAACAAGATTCGGCGCCAGCTCATAGAGCGAAGAGCACACAAGACTGGCTGACGGCGCGTGAAATCGACTTCATCCGGCACGAAGACTGGCCCTTCTCCAGTCCAGATTTGAATCCGTTAGATTACAAGATCAAAATGACCTCCGTGATTTTGAATACAGGCCGTATTCAAAATCACGGAGGTCATTTTGATTAAACTTTAGTGTCATAAGAATCTATGTTTTGTTAAGTTCATTTTGGTATATAAATGGTTACATAATGAATAAATTTGTTTCAATTATTTTATATTAAACATGTGACAGAATTTATGACCTGACTAGGTATAAATCAGATTTGACTAAGCTTATTAGAGGGGTACCACAAGGATCAATTTTAGGGTCAATATTATTCATTGTTTTTACGAATGATCTCATAAACTTTATGGAATCATACATGCCAGGATTAAAATTAGTTGTTTTTGCTGATGATATAAACGCCACAGTTTCTGCCGGCACGTTATCTGAGCTCACAGCTAAGTTAAATAGGGCATTAGAGGGGTTTAGTGTATGGTTTAGTATAAATAATTTAATCTTAAATATGACATAAACAAATGTTATGCTTTTTAAAACGACATCAATAAGTAATGATAATTTGTATGTGAATTATAATGATATTCGAATTAAATCAATTGACATAGTAAAATTCTTAGGTATAAAATATTGACATGTTCTTAAATTGGAAAAATGCATTGACATCTATAGTAAATTATATAAGCTCGGCATGCTATGCCATCAGAAGCCTTCGGGATGAAGTGACATTAGAACAATTAAAACTAGTATATTATGCGCTGGTGGAATCTAAACTTCGTTACAGTATAATGTTTTGGGGGAACAGTTACGATTATAACATTAATTCAGCGTTTATCATACAAAAGAGAGCGATAAGGACAATGGTACGCATATCGCAAACTGAATCATGTAGAGAACACTTTATTAAACTTGGGATACTTACGGTCCCATGTCTTTACTTTACATCTTAGTAATTCTAACAGATCTGATAAAAAACCTAAATAAGCTCTAAACTATACAAGAAAGAACAGTCAGAGAGCACTAGAAGGAAAGATATAAAAAATGAGTTCGTATCCAAGCTGAGAACTAGCTCAAAACATAGTGTTCGGTACCAAGCTATAAAGCTTTTTAATAACTTGCTTATCGTCTATAAAACCATGTACAGTTCATTTGAGTTCAAAATTAAATTGAAGGAATTCTTGTGGAAAAAGTGTTTCTACTCCATAGACGAATACTACAAAGACAAATCACATAATATTTGACGCAATGTTTTTTATTTCTAGTTAATATTTAAACTTTATATTTTAACTATCCATACCATTTAGTAATAAGAATTTATTTGACATGTTATTAATCATTATTATTATTTTCCGTTGACATACAATTTATTATTAGTATCATTTTTAGTTGATAATGTATTTTTATTTTTTTTACTGGTTATTAATTATAATTTTCTATTACGTATTTACCAAAACCGTTGTTCTTCCGCTTTAATCACGTATTTGTAAAAGATTTCCTAACTGTAGAATGACAAAAGTTCCGACACAATATTTTATTGTTTGAGAATAAATAAATGAAAAATGAGATCAATTAGAATCTTGAGGATCAAATAATATTATCCCTTGACAATTCACTTAATAATGAGTATATGACAGAGCAACGCCATCTGTTGGCAGTTATAAAACATGGCTGTGAAAACCCCTCATTGTGTTTAATTTTATAAATAATCTCTTATTTGACGCATAAGGTTTCAGTATCATTAATTTATTCAAACAATTTTTTTATTTGCAGACTGAGGGAGTGAAACCACCATCAGCAATCATCCATAACTTAGCTGTAACTGCTTTACCTTTGATGTCCATAATTGATTCAAACCAAGAAAACACTGTGGTTAAAGTCAAAGAAGAATTAATAAATATTAAAGAAGAAATCAAACCTAAAGAAGAGTGCATTGACATAGAGGAGACTACACTTATAGAATTTGCTACAGTTCAGGATAATTCACAAGATATACAACACACTTCTGAAAAAGTGAGCACTGAGATAAACAAAATATGTGCTTTGCCGTACTGTTGTGATGTGTGCTGCAAAAGTTTTTTAATGAAGAACAAACTATCCAGACACATGCAGATACATTTCAATAGAAAACGGTATGCCTGCACTAGATGCAAAAGAACATTCACAAATAATAGTCATTTAAAAAGACACATGAGAAACCACACCGGAGAAAAGCCATTTGCCTGCAAAATGTGCAATAAAACTTTTGCAACAAAGAGTAATTTCCAAAGACACATGAGAATCCACACCGGAAAAAAACCATATCCCTGCGTCATATGCAATAAAACCTTTGCATTCAGCAATACTTTGAAAGCACACATGAAAATTCACACTGGAGAAAAGCCATATGCCTGCAACATGTGCAATAAAACCTTTGCACAGATGAGTAATTTGCAAACACACATAAAGACTCACACTGGAGAAAAGCCATATCCCTGCAACATGTGCAATAAAACCTTTGCAGTCGGGAGTAATTTGCAAAGACACATGAGGACTCACACTGGAGAAAAGCCATACCCCTGCAACATGTGCAAAAAAACCTTTGCAGTCAGGAGTAGTTTGCAAATACACATGAGGACTCACACTGGAGAAAAGCCTTATTCCTGCAACATGTGCAATAAAGCCTTTGCAAACGGGAGTAATTTGCAAACACACATGAAGACTCACACCGGAGAAAAGCCATATGCCTGCAACATTTGCAATAAAACCTTTACCAAAAGCTGTAATTTGTATACCCACAAGAATACCCACACTGGAGAAAAGCCATATCCTTGCAACATGTGCAATAAAACCTTTGCACACAGGAGTCATTTGCAAATACACACAAGGACTCACACTGGAGACAAGCCATATGCCTGCAACATGTGCAATAAAACCTTTACCAAAAGCTGTAATTTGTATACCCACAAGAATACCCACACTGGAGAAAAGCCATATCCTTGCAACATGTGCAATAAAACCTTTGCACACAGGAGTCATTTGCAAATACACACAAGGACTCACACTGGAGACAAGCCATATGCCTGCAACATGTGCAATAAAACCTTTGCAGAGAGGAGAAATTTGCAAATACACATGAGGACTCACACTGGAGAAAAGCCTTATTCATGCAACATGTGCACTAAAGCCTTTGCAGAGAGGAGTAATTTGCTAAAACACATGAGGACTCACACTGGAGAAAAGCCATATCCCTGCAACATGTGCAATAAAACCTTTGCAGTCAGGAGTAGTTTGCAAATACACATGAGGACTCACTCTGGAGAAAAGCCATATTCCTGCAACACGTGCAATAAAGCCTTTGCAGACAGGAGTAATTTGCAAACACACACGAGGACTCACAGTGGAGAATAGCCGTATGCCTACAACATGTGCAATCAAATCTTTTCACAGATGAGTACTTTGCAAACACACGAGGACTCACACTGCTGAAAAGCCATATCCCCGCAACATGTGCAATAAATAAAACCTATACTAAAGCTGTAATTTGTATACCCACAAGAAGACTCACACTGAAGAAAAGCCATAAAAATATTATTCCAAAATCTTTCACTAATAAAATTGCAGTGACGTTAGTCAATTAATTTAAAATTACATTAAACTTATTTTCTAACTATAACTACTTATTTATAAACATGTCTACTATGTACGTAATATCTAGTTTAAAGTCTATTAAAATGTACATTTCATTTCATAGTAATAATTGGAATCACTGTTAACAGTTGTTTATTCGCTTGTACGCGCGTTATGTACAGCAAACCGGTTTTACCTCTAATTATGTGCTCGTGCGCCGCGCGCTGGCTAACGCCGAACGCGGGGCGCCCCACTAGTCTGATCTGTGAAACGACGGCGAATGCATGCCTGTTTTCGCTCCGCTAGTACATAACGCCGTGTGCAGCCAAGTACCTAGTGCTTTTTCATATAGCTAGTGCAATCATTCTATCTAGCTTATACATTACTTCTTATATCTCCAGAACCTTAAATAAATAATATATAGTGTGAGTTATTTCGAACAGCAATATACCCTGGTAGGTACCCAGTGGCGTAGCGTGCCTTGTCGGGGCCCCGTATAATAATTTTTTTGGAGGCCCTTATATGGAGGTAAAGATTTTTCACAAAAGAAAAAAAATATTGTGAGAAGTAATATTTATTTATCACATAATTTACCCATTTTACAAATAAAAATCGAATTTTAAATATTCACTCTCCTTGCCTTTTTATCGGCAAACTGATTTATTAAATCATTTATGGCTGATGATGATTTTAGTTTTTCTAAAGTTTCTGCCTCTATGGACAATAGTGAGATGTCTGACAGCCGTTCATGTCCCATCGAAGTTCTTAAGTAATTTTTTATTAGTTTTAATTTTGAA